>JAKRSK010007079.1:630000-650000 GCA_029891615.1 Natrix natrix natrix | reverse complement strand
GGGACTTTGCTGGAAACGAATTCCCTTTAACCTAAATCAAAGAGGTTTTATCGGGACGAGGAGTTGGCTTCATGCTTTTGGGAAGCCTAGGTCAGAACCACCAGGCTGTGTCCCTGAGTTGCTCCTGTGTCTCTTCAAAGGAAAAAGGATCCATTTGGCCAACTCAGTCCTCTACTTGTGTCCAAAAAGAATCTGCATGAAAAATAATAGATGAGAGGCAAATGCAGGGCGGCTACATGAGACAATCAGTAAGCCATTATCTGACACCAGGACCGTATGAAGCCAGGCAAGCTTTTACTCATGGTGCCTGAGCAGCTCTGTTAAAAGGTCAGTTGCAGCCCCAGGCTAGAGTAAGTGTGAATCAAATAGCTTTGGAAATTAAAAAAAGAGGGGAAGGGGGGGCCTGAGAAAATTATTTGTCTAGTTGTGTCAAAGCTTCTGCCCGAGCAGGAAAGAAGCAAATTCATTTCGATGCCAGATAGAAATAAATAGACAAGAGATTCCGTTGTTCTACTGATCAGCTGGGAAAAAAAGTTTTAATGTAGAAAAAAAAAATTCAGATAGTGCTGGAATGCTCCTGAAGGGTACTAGCATATTTTTTGGGACTATAAGATGCACCGGAGTATAAGACGCAGCAAGATTTTGAAGAGGTAAAAATTTTTAAAAAAGGTTTTGGCCTCCTGAACCCTCTGCACACCTCATTTTTTGTGAAATGAAACCCTGCCCCCTTCACAAAAATGGATGTGCTGAGACTTTGAGAGGCCTGCAAAGTGCTCCTGGGGGCTTGGGGGGGGGGGCAAAACAAGCAAAATACAGCCCAATTTTCACTCATTTTTGCCCTCGACAGCCCCCAAGAGTACTTTACAGGCCTCCTAAATCCTCTGCATGTCCATTTTTGTGAAGGGAGTGGGGTTTTGGGAGGCTAAAAATGTTGCATTCAGTGTATACAATGCACCCAGATTTTCACCCTCTTTTTTGAGGGGAGGGAAAGGGTGCATTTTATACTCTGAAAAATATGGTAATCTGAGATTTCTAGGTCAATAATCTGGAATTGTAAGGAGTCATGCTATTGTGGGAGAACTTTCCCTAAGGATATCTAGGGAAGGGAGACATGATAGTGCAGTGGTTAGAATGCTGTATTGCAGGCTAATTCTGCCAACTTCCAGCAGTTCGATCCTGACCACCTCAAGGTTGACTCAGACCTCCTGTCAAGTGTGCCTCCATTGAGAACCCAAGGAAGAAAAAACAACTCCATGTTTGTAAGTTACTTTTACTGAATTTGAAATGATACCGTGTTTCTCCAAAAATGAGACAGGGTCTTATTTTCTTTTGACCCCCAAAATAAGTGCTTGGTCTTATTTTCAGGGAGGTCATACTATTTTTGAGGTACAGGAGGCGGCGAACGTGGTCACCTCATGGCTGCTGCTATGTTGCAATATTTTCAGGGAGGGCTTATTTTCGGGGGAGAGCCTATTTTAGCACATGCACTCAAAAGCCTGATTGGACTTATTATCCAGGGAGGTCTTATTTTCGGGAAAATAGGGTAGCAATGAAAGAAAAGCAAGATCTGAAGCAAAAGGCAGGAAAGTTATATATTGAAAGTTTCCCCAAATCCCTCCCTCTAAGGACCCAGGCTGAATGTCCAATCCCCAACCCATATGATGTCATGTGATGCACATCTTCAGGTGTTTTTGCCCATCTGGTATTCCGGGATGGGTGATCTTGATGGGTCTAAACAACTTCACTCAGCTGTGCCAATCTTATCCCCTTCCCCATTAATATGGAAGCCGATTGCAAGCAAGCATCAAAGAGACTGACACTTCCATCCTTTAGAGGTCAGTAAAATGAGGAGCCAGATTGTTTGGGGCAAAATGCTGACTCTGTACACCACTTAGAGAGGACTGTGGAGCACTATGGGGCAATAGTTTAAGTCCAAGTGTGTCAAGGTACTGAGGATTTAATAGCTGCCAGCTGATGAAAGGTTGTAAACTGTCATCAGTAAGCTGATGCAATGAGGATGATTTATTGCAGCTGTGGTATAATCCTTTTAAGACTCTGATGGGAGGTCCATACAAATCTACATATAGGTGGCTATTAGAGAGCATTTCTCTCTCTCATCGTGTATTTCACTTCTCTCCTTGTGTCCATAGCTGAGTGATAAGGGATTTATCTCCATGTATATATCTGTATGTATTTGTATATAAACCACTATTAATTGTATAAAGGCTCTGTGTGCTGTGTTATGCTTCTGGGTTTATCTTCTTATAATAGTCATGCTGCCAAAACTCTGACAGGTTATGGGCCCAGTCCAGAGACCGGGCCAGAGTAACTAGAGAGCTTTGAGAGAGAACTAACCCAGTGTGAACTTGCACCAGAGTAAGTGGTTTACATAGTGATTAACAGGCAGCATGGTCGGCAGAATGGGAGGAGGTTTCCAAGTGTCTCAGTTGAGTGAGACAAACTCTCATGGAATGTAAAGATGGAGATGTACCTATGAAGGGAGGAATTGTGGACGATTGTTACTAATCCACCAGCAGTCCTAGATGATGATGACCAGAGAAGAAATGAATGCCCTTCCTTCCTTCCTTCCTTCCTTCCTTCCTTCCTTCCTTCCTTCCTTCCTTCCTTCCAACTACCTACCTACCTACCTACCTACCTACCTACCTAAGAACAGTTGCAGGAACTGGGGATGTATAGTTTAATTAAAAAGAATTAAAAAGACTTTTCCTGAAAGTGAGAACAATTAATCAGTGGAACAATTTGTCTCCAGACGTTGTGAATGCTCCAACACTGGAAGTTTTTAAGAAGATGTTGGATAACCATATGTCTGAAGTTGTGTAGGGTTTCCTGCCTAAGCAAGGGGTTGGTCTAGAAGACCTCCAAGGTCCCTTCCAACTCTGGTATTCTATTCTATTCTGATGGTACGTTGACATGGATTGGCACCAGCTTTTTGTGGCTTTGATGTTTTATTTTTCAACTAGTACCATTTGAAAATAATTTTAAAGGTAAAAGTGAAGTATTGTCTTGTCCAATCATGTCCAAATGTAGGCGTCTGTTCTCATCTCTGTTTCCTAGCTGCGGGAGCGAGCTTTGTCCGAAGACATTTCCATGGTCCTGTGTCCAGCATGACTATACTGGATTAAGGTTGACTCAGCCTTCTATGCTTCCGAAGTGGGTAAAATGAGGACCCAGATTGTTGGGGCTGACTCTGTAAAGTGTAAACCACTTAGAGAGAGCTGTAAAGCACTGTGAAGTGGTATATAAGTCTACGGGCTATGGCGATTGTTAAATCGATGCCCTCTTCCCAGTGACAACCCCTCAAGTTTTGGAAGACAGTTATCATGTCACCCCTATGTCTTCTCTTTGTTAGGGTAAACCTATCTAGTTCCCTATGATTTTAGACTATACATCATATGATTTAACCTCAGCATTTAAAATCTATAAATCCAAGCGAATGCTGTATATGTATGTATGTATGTACGTATGCATGATATCCAGACCTCTCCAGCTTTTATAGGAACATAATGGCCCTTTGGTGTCACAATCTGCAGCTCTGGAAATTTCATTGCTGTTTTCAGCTAAGCAAAATCCTTATAAAATGTGTGCATTGGGGAAAGCATATGCAACCCTGCTTTTTGATTGAGGAAAACTAGCTTGCAAGAAGCTTTGACTTGCACCCCCCCCCCCAAAAAAATGTGTTTCTTGGGATTAATGCACAAAAAAAGGCATGGAGCTTTTGGGCAGATTGTTTCTTCCTATCCAGTTTGCAGATAAATGTTTTGCCTTTGCATGAAATCCCTATTCGTGATGAATGGGAGCAGTGATGGTTCCGAACGCTGAAAATTAATGAGTTTAGTCGTTTCTAAGAAAGAAGCATAGCAGGAAACAAAAGTCAGTGCATAGACATAAATAGTTTCTCCCCAGACAGTTACGTTTTGGGTTCCTTTGAAATCATTCAGATATTTCATTTATGGGTAGCACTTTAAAGAAAGGAAATGGAACAATAGCTTGTTCTTGGGTAATTTTTGGTAAATGTTTGCAATATGTTGATCTCAACATTCCAAAGAGGAACAGCATAGGTTTCCTTCTTGGTGTTCTACTTTGGTTTTACTTCTCCCTTCTCCTTCCCCTTCATCTCCTCCTCCTCCATCTTCCTACTTCTACCTTCCCTCCTTCCTGTTTTCCTTCTTCGTCCTTTCCTTCTTCCCTTTCTTCCTCTTTCATCTTTTCTCCACCTCTTCCTCCTCCTCCTCTCCCTGCTGAAATTATGGGCAATTTAAACATTGTTTCCATCTCAGAAAAGTGGAAATATAGTTTCTCCTTCTCTTTCCCCTTCCCCTTCCCCTTCTCCTTCTTAGTCTGTCTGTCTCATCCTCCTCTGCCTCCTTCTGCTCCTCCTCCTGAAATTATGGGTTATTTAAACATTGTTTCCATCTTCAGAAAAGTGGAAATATATTCTTCCTCTTCTCCTTCCCCTTCTCAGTCTGTCTGTCTGTCTCCTCCTCCTCCTCCTCCTCTCCTCCTCCTCCTCCTCCTCCTCTCCTCCTCCTCCTCCTCCTCCTCCTCCTCCTCCTCCTCCTCCTCCTCCTCCTCCTCCTGTCCCTCTGGAAATTATGGGTTATTTAAACATTGTTTCCATCTTCAGAAAAGTGGAAATATATTCTTCCTCTTCTCCTTCCCCTTCTCTGTCTGTCTGTCTGTCTGTCTCCTCCTCCTCCTCCTCCTCCTCCTCCTCCTCCTCCTCCTCCTCCTCCTCCTCTCTCCTGTCCCTCTGGAAATTATGGGTTATTTAAACATTGTTTCCATCTTTAGAGAAGTGGAAATATAGTTTCTCCTTTCCCTTTCCCTTCCTCTTTCTCCTTCTGTCTGTCTCCTCCTCCTTCTCCTCTTCATTTCCTACAGTCTTTCCAAGCGTAGTCCTTTCATTTAATCTACCATCCATTCACATCACAATCAACAAAAAAGACTTTCTGCTTTACTGATCATCATCATCACCTCTAGAGATCTGTCTGTTTTTATTTTGGTCCAGGATTGATTAGTTGGCTTTTCCTGCACTTCACGGAACTCTTAGTATCCATCACCCGTCCATAAATCAAAGCCATCCATCTTATTTCTCTTGTTGTTTCTCAGTGGTCATCTTTCAAAACTATACATCAGCACCAGGAAGACCATTGTTTTAACTATTCCGAACTTCTTGTCACCGAAATGTCCTGATTCTTGATGATCTTGTCTAGCTGGGTTATTGCTTCCTTCGGAAGGATTAATCTCTCCTTTATTTCTCCAGCGCACTGTCCATCTTGATCAACCCCAGAAAACACGCTCCCATCTTTGCCATCAACAATAAGTTCATTAATTATACGGACCTTTCACTCCATTATCTCAGGGATGAATTTAAAGTTGCAATTTAATTTTCCAAAGTTTGGGGTCTTGCATTTCCCAAATTGTTGGGAGAAGAATGAAGCTGAAATACTTCATTTGAATAAGAAAGTACCTTAAGTTCTTGTGCTGTTAAGCTCCAAAGATCATATTTAAGGTATTTCGCCACAAAATTCACATCGGGCAAATATTCTGCGAATTCAACAGTTTTAGCTATCTTTTATCCATTAGCAGAAAAGGGAAGAAAACAATATTCATGCCTGGAGCAAAGAAAAGGGGGAAGTAGGAAACAGTTGCAGAATTATAAATACAACCTTGAAATCATAGAAACTTGCTAATTTTGTTTATGAAGAATATGGCAAAAGTGTCGCCTCTGCATATGTTTGGCATCCTGCATTGTGTGGGTCATATCCAAGAGGAATGGTGGTGAGAATGAACTGATCCAGTCAGGAATGAAAGGAGATTGGTTTGCATGGAAGTATTTGAGGAAAGAAAGAAAGAAAGAAAGAAAGAAAGAAAGAAAGAAAGAAAGAAAGAAAGAAAGAAAGAAAGAAAGAGGGGGAGGGAGGGAGGGGAGAGGAGGGGAGGAGGGAATGGAGCCTTTGTATTTGAGGAAAGAAAGGAAGGAAGGAAGAAAAAACGAAGAAAGAGGGGGAGGGGAGCAGAGTGGAGGAGAGAATGGAGCCTTTGTATTTGAGGAAAGGAAGGAAGAAAAGAAGGAAGAAAGAAAGAGAGAAAGAAAGAAAGAGAGAGAGAGAGAGAGAGAAAGAAAGAAAGAAAGAAAGAAAGAAAGAAAGAAAGAAAGAAAGGAGAAGCGTGGAGGAGAGGAGGGAATTGAGGCTATATGGAAGTATTTGAGAAAAAGAAAGAAAGAATGAAAGAAAGAAAAAAGAAAGAAAGAAAAAGAAAAAGATGGGAGGAAAGGAAGGAAAAAGAGAGGGGGAGGGGGAGGGGGGAGAGAATGGAGCCTTTGTATGGAAGTATTTGAGGAAAGAAAGAAAGAAGGAAAGAGGGGGAGGGAGGGGAGGGGAGGGGAGGAGGGAATGGAGCCTTTGTATTTGAGGAAAGGAAGGAAGGAAGGAAGGAAGAAAAAGAAAGAAAGAAAGAAAGAAAGAAAGAAAGAAAGAAAGAAAGAAAGAAAGAAAGAAAGAGGGGGAGGGGAGCAGAGTGGAGGAGAGAATGGAGCCTTTGTATTTGAGGAAAGGAAGAAAGGAAGAAAAGAAGGAAGAAAGAAAGAGAGAAAGAAAGAAAGAAAGAAAGAAAGAGAGCAAAAGAAAGAAAGAAAGAATGAAAGAAAGAAAAAAGAAAGAAAGAAAAAAAGAAAAAGATGGCAGGGAAGGAAGGAAAAAGAGAGGGGGGAGAGGGAGAGAATGGAGCCTTTCTATGGAAGTATTTGAGAGAAAGAAAGAGAGAGAGAAAGAAAGAAAGAAAGAAAGAAAGAAAGAAAGAAAGAAAGAAAGAAAGAAAGAAAGAAAGAAAGAAAGAAAGAGGAGGGGCAGGGAGGGAATTGAGACTTGATATGGAAATATTTGAGATAAAGAAAGAATGAAAGAAAGAAAGACGGAAGGAAGGAAGGAGGGAAGGAAGGGTGGGAAGAGACAAAGAGAGAAATAGAGAGGGGGGGGATGAGGGAGGGAATGTAAATTTATATATACGGGAGTATTTGAGTGGAAGGAAGGAAGGAAAAGGGGGAAGGGGAGGGAAGGAAAGAGGAATGGAGAGAAAGGGAGGGGAAGAGAAATTAACTAGTACAGGAGAAAGAAAGGAACCATCCATGATAATAGCCTTGAAATCTTGGATCCTGAGAAGAACTAGATTCCGTCTATTGTCAGCCAATACAACTTGTACAGTTGCTTTGGGCCAGCCCCTCTTTTATGACCAAATCTACCTCACAGGACTGTTTTTTTTGGGGGGGGGCGGAAATAGGCTGAGACAATGGTCTAAAACTGCTGCCTTGAATGAAAGGCAGGATGTAAATCTCGTCATATCAGAAGTGTGGGCTGTTGTTCTATCGCTTTGGGAAAGATCCGCTGAGACTTTTAGACCTGGCCAAAAGTCTGAACCCGGAGAGAGATTTGAGAGACTCCTGACGTCATTAGACTTCATCGTAATGCACTTATTGCATCCGTCTGTAGAAAGTTAGCACCAAGCCCTCTCCTAGAAGAATGAACTATTTGGGGAAATATGAAAAAAAGCCAGAATATTACATTTCCCTGGATAATAAAAGAAGAAACGTATTTTAAAGACACAAAACAGCTCCCTGCCCTCCAGCAGATATTTGGTGGCCATTGAGAAGGACTAGGACCATCCTATCTACAAGACAAAGGACCTCCAAATCCAGGGTGATGGGATTAGGACATGACCCTCCACAGAGGTTCGGACCGGTTCGGCAGAGTAAGTAGTAGGTAGTAACTCGGCCGGCCACGCCCTAGAACCGGTTCTCTCAGCCGTAGGCGCCACCATCTTGTTTTTTGCTTCTGCACATGCACATGAGCAATTTTTTTACTAGTGTGCATGCGGGCATAGCATGCATCAAGCACATGCGCATGTCCAAAGTGCGTCCCTGAGTGAATGGGCAGTAACAGAAGCTGGAACCCACCCCTGACCCTCCAGGACATCATAGGATTAACCGATTGGTGGAATTCCAAATCTTTTTCTATTGGTTCTATGAGAGAGCGCTCTGTGCACATGTGCAGCGCTTAAAAAACGTCCTCGGTGTCAGCGCTGGTGAGCTGAGCTGTTTTAAAGCTCAACTGAGGGATGGCAATCCAATCTGCCATGCGAATCAGCTGAGCTAAAAAAAAACAAACCCAAGGGAATATAGGACAGAGAACAATGGGGGTGGGAGGGGCAAGCCAACGAGAGGTGGTATTTGCTGGTTCTCCAAACTCCAGAATTTCTGCTACCGGTTCACCTGAACTGGTCCAAACTGGTTGAATACCACCTCTGGATTAACCTACTGTATTTTTCAGAGTATAAGATCGCACCTTTTTCCCTCATCAAAGAGGGTGAAAATCTGGGTGCATCTTATACACTGAATACAACATTTTTGGCCCCCCGAAACCCCGCCCCCTTTACCAAAATGGCTGGGCATAGCCTTTAGGAGGCTTCCAGAGAGCTCCTGGGGGGTGGGGAGGGCAGAAATGAGCAAAAAAGGACCATTTTTTTGCTAGTTTTTGTCCCCCCCAACTCCCAGGAACACTTTATTAGCCTCCTAAAGGATATGCATGCCCTTTTTTAATGACAAAACTGGGTCCATTTTTGTGGAAAAAGGGTTGTTTTTGGGAAGCCTGCAGAGTGCAATTTTTTAAATAAATTTGCCTCTTCGGGTGCGTCTTATATTCTGAAAAATATGGTATCTACCAGCAGAATTCACCACACGGCACAATCCCCCAAGAACATTGCATCACCCAGCAAACTTCAACCAAGCCTAGGAGCTCAGACAGACATCCCATAGGAATTTGACCACAGCCAATAGTATACATGTTCTTGCACAGGAACAGGAAGCTCAAGTGCAAAGCCCAAGAGAAGGTATAAAAACCCCTCACTCCCAACTCCCTGTGGTCATCTGTAAGAGAATCATACTGTTTGGTGGTTCGGCCTCATCATTAAACCCTCTTTCCAATCAGCCCCCATGTTTCCATCGTCTTTCTCCCAACTTGGAACTGAACCACATGGATATTTCTTCCAAACAAGTTGTGCACCTCCTTATGAGTCCATAATAAACAAATAAAGAAAGAAATAAACATGATCAAGAGAGAAAGCTTCTCCATAATTTAACATGGGAAATGTGCCACTCACTTTGTGTTTCTCAGCAAAACTAAAATGACATTTGCAAGCAGGCTAGGACTTCATCAGAAGAAGAAATGGGGCACCAAGAATTCTGTGCGGGTTCCAATCTGGGTTGGTCACCGGGAACCGAGGTTTTCTTGTCCAAGCTTTTGGACTCGTGCTGGAGCCCATCCCCAGGGAACTTCTCTCTAGCAGAGTGTGTGCTTTGGGCTGCTCTGGGTGTGGTATTTATAAGGCGCCTGTTGTGTGTGGCTTTTCAGATGTTGATTGGGGGTGTTGATGGCTGGCCGTTAAGTCATTGGCTGCTGTTTGTTCATGCTGCCCAGCCCTCACCTCCTATGCACTTGATAAACTGGTGATAAATCAGCATTCCTGTTGACTGTCAATGGGACCCATTTCCCTGGCTGTTTTTGTGCCTGCTCGTCCAACAATCTTGGTAGCTGCAAAATTGAATGCATGCCCTTGTTCTTTATGTGTATGTACCTATTGATGGCTTCTTTGTCTGAATAACAAGCTTTCAATAATTCCCTAGGTTTTTGTGTGTTTATTTCTTTGTTTTGGTGGGGGGGGCGTTTGAAGGGGGGATTTAGCTCGGTCTCTTCTGACCTCGGCTTCCGCAAATAGCACGAAGCAGATTCCTGGTCCTGACAAAACCTCTTTTATTAGACAAATGTGAATTCCTCTCATTCATATCAAGCAAAGGCCTGGTAAACAGTCTTTCAAAGGTGAATTTATGACCACACACCTTATCTAGATTGGAAAGCTGCCATTTAAATATTTTCCGAATGCAGCACTGTGCAAGGAAAGACTTGGCACAGAGTCTCTGAGATTCATGGACAGATCTTCACACTCCTGAAATGAATGAACGACCAAAGGAACAAATTGATCCCTGCAAAATCCCACTCCCCTTTCACTCCTCTTTTATTCCCTATGGGAGAGGACATTCACCATTCACCTGTGGCCATACTCCCAAGTCAACCCTGATATCTTAGCTGTTCTTTTCTTCTAGCAGCTCTGCACATGCACACCTGGGAACAAGCTCCAGCTGTTCCTCTGCCTCACTGCTGTCTAGCTCCAAAGGCAGCTGAGAACTGCCAGATGCCTCAGAAGCTGACCCCTCGTCCGAGCCTCCAGGACTGTCCCATGTTCCTCGCCAACCTCCTCATTGTCCGACGCTGCTGACAGTTCCGCTGGCCACTGGCAGGCTGCAGCACAGTCCACTTCTCCTCCTCTGCAAACTCTACTCTCTTCAAGAACTGATGATGTTACCTAGTTGGGTAATGAAACATCTGCAAGAAAACAACCAAGCTCAGAGAGCAGCGAGCAGCGAGGCTTCTGCAGTTCAACCTTGAGCTACAGATTTCTCTTCTGTTGAAAAAAAAAAACAGTGCATCTGTCCACGAAGTGATACAATGAACTATAATGAGCAATAAAATTAGGATTTCTCTGGCCCCTCACCTTTTCACCTTCAAAAGGACGAGACCAAGAGGGAACGGATGCAGAAATCACTCTGCTTTGAGGGAAGACGTGCCCGTTGCTGAAAATCAATAGTTGCCATGGCCTCACTCCCTCTGTTCCTCATCTGGGTTTCTCGAGTAAATAATGAAAGCATCTCTGACCCTTTCTTGCCTTCCTAGGAAACTCTGCACTGCAAACAATGCTCAGGAGTGGAAAGTAGCAAGTTCAGACCCAGCGTTTGTACTCTGGGAAAATGGATCTCCAAGCCAAACAATCTCCTCAATTGCCAGCATCAGGTCCATCAAATCCTATATGCAGTTCGCAATCATTTCATCTAGTAAATTGTCGCTGGGTCTCAGCTGTGTTGGCAACATGAGCAGAAGGCCACACATTACTTGGTTGGAGGCCTCCCAAAGTCATCTCAAATTGGCCATTATGGGAACATGCTGTTGGTATCATTCCAGTCTGGAGCATGTCCTCTGATGTTGTTCTCTAAATCTCGTGGAGGGTGAACCTCAAAGCTTTTTGGGAATGAGAAGATCCGAGAAGTTGACATTAGCTTCTCCTCGCTGTTGCTACATGGCTAAAACATATGAAGACCAGACATAAATGAGACATACCCAATTCCACACGGTTGCAGGAATTGGGTACGTTTAATTCAATGAAAAGAAGGACCAAGGGATACATGATAGCAGTGTTCCGATATCTCATCATCTCTCAATATCTCAGGGGTTGCCACAAAGAAGAGGAAGTCAAGCTATTCTCCAAGGCACCTGAGGGCAGGACAAGAAGCAATGGGTGGAAACTAATCAAGGAGAGAAGCAACTTAGAACTGAGGAGAAACTTCCTGACAGTTAGAACACTTAATCAGTGGAACAGAAGTTGCCTCCAGAAGTTGTGAATGCCCCAACACTGGAAGTTTTAAAGAAGAGATTGGTTAACCATTTTTCTGAAGTGGTATAGGGTTTCCTGCACAAGAAGGGGATTGGACAATAGAAGTCCCTTCCAACTCTGTTATTCTATTCTATTCTATCTTCTGATTTCCCCAGCACTTGACAATTGTAATGCATTTTGAGAAGGAAACCTCTGAGATTGGTGTGGCAGGAGTTGGTACATAAACTGTATAAACAGAGGGATATAATCAAGATCACGTGAAGTGTTAATACCACTTTATAAGGCCTTGGTAAGGCTACACTTGGAATACAGCATCCAGTTTTGGTCACCACGATGTAGAAAAGATGTGGAGACTCTAGAAAGAGTGCAGAGAAGAGCAACAAAGATGATTAGGAGACTGGAGGCTAAAATATATAAAGAACAGTTGCAGGAACTGGGTGTGCCTAGTTTAATGAAAAGAAGGACTAGGAGAGACATGGTAGTAGTGTTCCAATATTTAAGGGGCTTCCAGAGAAAAGATGTGTTGACCTATTCTCCAAAGCACTTGAACACAAAACAAGAAGCAACCAAGAAATTGCATCAAGATCAACCTAAAGTATAGGTACCACTATCTACTGCCTTGATTAGACCTCATTTCCAGTAGTGCATCCAGTTCTGGTCATCTTGATACAACAAAAGTTGTTGAGACTCTGGTAAAAGTGGAGAGAAGAGCAACAAATATGATATGGGGTCTGTAAGAAGGGACGCGGTGGCTCAGTGGCTAAGATGTTGAGCCTGTTGATCAGAAAGGTCGGCAGTTCAGTAGTTCGAATCCCTAGAGCCATGTAATGGAGTGAGCTCCCGTTACTTGTCCCAGCTTCTGCCAACCTAGCAGTTCAAAAGCATGTAAAAATGCAAGTAGAAAAATAGGGACCACCTTTGGTGGGAAGGTATCAGTATTCAATGTGCCTTTGGCGTCATGCCGCCCACATGACCATGGAGAAGTCTTCGGACAGTGCTGGCTCTTCGGCTTTGAAACAGAGATGAGCCCCGCTGACTAGCACAAATGCGCAAGGGGAACCTTTAGCGTTAAGTAAGTAAGCTCCCCGTTAGGAGAGCGAGTGTGCAGAGAAGCGTAATGAGAGTGGCATGGAAGAACACGCACAAACCAGCACACAGGGACACCAAATAGTATAAAATATAGTCATTTACTATGTGGAAATACATAGAGGTATTCAGAGTTCAATGTACAGTCCAAATCATATACAGTTCAGTCAGTCAGTTATCCATGTTCTCAGTTAAGGAATGATCCTTCGAACACAGTCCAGTATCAAATAATCAGTTTAGGCTAACAGTAGCAAAAACACAGTAGCTCACGATACATCCACCGATCAGCGTTTAACAAACAGAGAGCTAACAGTCATTCTGGCTCCCTCTTATGGCTGCTTGAGGTAACAGCAACCAATCACATTACAGCAATACTTAAAGAAACAGTACTACCATCCTGGTTTATATATTGCTAACCCAACTGTTAGGTTACATTCCAAACAGTTAGGTATAACTAGTTATGTCTAGCTTAACAAGGAGAAGGACTTGTGGTGGCATGAAACCAGTTTTCCAATAATTGAGAGGTTGTCACAGAGAAAAGTCTCTCTCTCTCTCTCCCTCCCTCCCTCCCTCCCTCCCTCCCTCCCCTCCCTCCCTCACTCTCTCTCTCTCTCTCTCTCCTCTCCTCTCTCTCTCTCTCTCTCTCTCTCTCTCTCTCAAACACGTGAAGAATGGTTGCAAAAATCAGTATGCCTAGCTTAATGAAAAGAAGGACTAGGGACTAGGCTATTCTTCATGGTAGCAGTAGTCCAGTATTTGAGGGGCTACCACAAAGAAGAGTGGGTAAACTTATTTTCCAAACACCAGAAGGCAGGGCATGAAACAATGGATGGAAACTGATCAAGGAAAGAATCAACCTGGAATTAAGGACAAACTTCCTGACAGTGTGAATAATTAAACAGTGAAACAGCTTGCCTTCAAAAGTTTCCAACACTGGATTTTTTTTAAAAAAAATGTTAATCATTTGTCTGAAATTAATGGGGTCTTCTGCTTGAGCAGTGGGTTGGAGTAGAAGACCTCCAAGGCAGAGGTGGAATTCACTTAACTTCCCTACTGGTTCACAAATGTGAATGCTCTCACATGCGCCTTGTCTGCGCATGTGTACCACCTTTTGTGCAGTGTTCATGCATTATGTCGGGGCAAGTGAGCGGAGCCTCCCACAACCGCCGCTACCAGTTTGCTCAAATCAGAGGGAACCAGCTGAATGCCACTTCTGCTCCAGGGTCCCTTCCAACTCTGTTATTCCATTATTTGTTCTGTGTGTCTTTTCACAAGTTTGGCACATGCCTTGTATGAAAGGATGAATTAAGCTCCAGAGCACTCCTCATTAAATGCAAAAGCTGGATTCCAACAGGCCACAGTGCTCAAACAAAGGATTTCCTGAAGACCATCAACGAATGTCATACCCCTTTCGCCTTTTTCAAGATTAAGGACTGCAAAACCCACCAATTCACATTCTATTTTCATTGCTCACTGTGGCATTTCTCCCATCGGTGAGAGGCGCAAACAAAGTGCGAGCAACCAGAAAAAGAGAAGAAGGAAAAAAAAGAGAGAAAAAAACTTAACTGCCAGAGGATTATCTACAAGTGCTTACACATTCCATTCAGGTATGAGTCTCCTACATGCATAACCTCGGGCGTTCATTTAATTGTCTTCCCCTCTCCCTTCCCGCACCCCAACCTGTAAAGATTGCAAAAAAATGAAATGCTGAATGCACCAAAGTGGTCCAAAATGATGAAGCTCCCGGAGTCAGCAAATTCACACTGCAGATTCTCATAAAAGCATATTTGCAAGCTATTCAATGCACATCATAAGCCCAGGCATAAATTGATCTACCGTTTGGGGTGTTTGTTATTGCATGGTGCCTTTAAAATAAATACACAGTGGCGATAAGTCACTGTTCAGGGCATGGAAAAGATGAGCAAGCGTGATCTATTTAGAAAGAAGGCCAAAATAATTGGCTTGATACCCCCTGAGTTCCATTCTTCGCGCAAACCAAGGGTTCTTCTATATAGATACAGATTAACAGAGTTGGAAGGGACCTTGTAGGTCATCTAGTCCAAGCCCCCCCCCCCGCCCAAGCAGGAGACCCTAAACCATTTCTGGCATATGGTAGTCCAGTCTCTTCTTGAAAGCTTCCAGTGATGAAATTCCCACAACTTCTGAAAGGCAACTTCTGTCCCATGGGTTGATTGCTTTCACTGTCAGAAAATTTCTCTTGATTTCCAGGTTGAATCTCTCCTGGATCAGTTTCCATCCATTATTCCTTGTCTGGCCTTCAATGTTTGGAAAATAGCTTGATTTCCTCTTCGCTAGACTAGTCATGCCCAGTTCCTGCAACCATTCTCCGTATGTTTTAGTCTCCAGTCCCCGAATCACCCTGGTTGCTTTTCTCTGCACTCTTTCTAGAGTCTCAACCTTTTTTTTATAGTGTGATGACCAAAACTGGATGCAGTACTCTAGGTGTGGCCTTACTAAGGCTTTATAAAGTGGTATTAGTACCTCACATGATCTTGATTGTATCCCTCTATTAATGCACTTTAGGATTGCATTGGCTTTTTTGGCTTCAGCTGCACACTGCTGGCTCATATTTAGCTGGTTGGCCACTAAGATTCCAAGATCCCACTCACAGTTACTGCTATTAAGCCTGATTTCACCCAGTCTATATGTGTACTTTTGGTTTACACTTACCTAAGTGTAAGACTTTACTTTTCTCTACATTGAATTTCATTATGTTAAATAGGACCCAGTGTCCAAGTCTGTCAAGATCCATCTGGATTTTGAGCCTATCTTCTAGGGTGTTAGGAATTCCTGCCAGCTTAGTATCATCTGCAGATTTGGTAAGTTCCCCTTCGATTCCCTGGTTACACCCAGTCTGATGAGATGTGACCTTTTTCTTCCACTCCTCTTTTCTAGTAGTCACATCAAGTTAAGATGGCTCCTAGAACAAAGAGTCAAAGAGACTATCTGTGTTAAAATTGAATGGCCCTCTCTCTCTCGATCAAAAGTGAAGGATGCAACAACACCTGTCTCCCGTTTCCAATGCAGTCTTGTTAGCAGTCCCAAGGTGGTTGTGCACTCACTCGTACTTTCATTCAGGTGATTGTGAGGGTAAAGATTAACCAACAAAGGAGACTATTTATAGCTCAGGGTTGAAATGAGGGGTCTTTGGTGCTCTCTGAGCTTGGTTGTTTTCTTGCATGTTCAGTAGTGATGTTCGAACCACTTCGACTGAAACAGTAGTGGTTTGATGACCTGGGTCACTGGAACCAGCTGCCACCAAGCCATTCCTACTAAGCCATGCCACGCCCACCAACCCACGCCCACAGAACCGGTAATAAAAAAAATTGAATCCCACCACTGGAACACCGCCCCCTAGAGCCGGAAACGACTAGCGTGCAAGTGCGGGGAAAACTTTACCTTTACCTTATGGGTCCCTTATCACTTCCTGATTAAAACCTTCTTCCCTCTCCCCAAGCTTCCTTCTCTCCCGTATAACCAGATTTCCTGAAGGATCCAAATTATGTATCCTACCAGGATAACATTAACCAACTTTATTCATATTGTTCTTTCACTTTAAAGCCAAATCTCGGGGTAGAGTACAATTTATGTCTGGTAAACATGAACACATAAGCAGTGGCCTGCTGGATCAGCCCCCTGGCCTTCCTCATCTAGCAGTCTGCTCTCACAGTGGCCAACCGAATGGAGAAGGGAGCTTACTAGCCTCCGAGCAGATGCCTTCAGAAAGCAGTTCCATGCCTAGGAGCCAGCACCGCATGTAATCACAGCAAATTCCAAAGTGAAAATACATGTGTCAGGCCTGCAGTCATATTCCTTTTAGGATCTTTGGCCTGCCACACACTCTATTAGTTTACTATGCTGTTTCATTAGTGGGGTAATTGGGAGGGGGAATAATAAGGAGTAGAATGTGTTGTTGTCAAAATAAAACATTCCTTTCTAGAAGCCTAAGGTCATCCTTTGTTTCTGCACCTCTGCACCTGACCGGAACTGGATGGGTGGAAATGCCAGCATGGCAGTGGAAGATGGGACCATGGGATGGATTGTGGGGGTGGGGACAAGATCATGTACTTTCAACTGGGTGGGGAAACCCAGGAAGCTTTCAGATTCGGGTTTTCCACCGATGTGCCAACATGTCTCTCTTAATAAATTGGAACTTTGAGGAAAGCTCTGCCTTAGACTCTCATTTAATTTTGGATGATATTTGGAACGCTGACAACGTGTTCCATAAAAACAAACAATCCTTTAGCCTGCCTTGATTTTTCCATGATTCAGGTTCATTGGGTGACCTTTACTTCTAGTACCACGATGGCAATCCTATGGCACTATAGGCAGCCATATTTGCCAGTACAGAAGCCCTCGGCAGCTCTCAGCTGATTTTCAGCCTTCTGGAGGGCCGTTGGGCTGTTTTTCGCACCCCTCCAGGCTTCAGAAACTTCCGGTTGACCCTTTGGCTCTGTTTTTCACCCTCAACAAGCGTCTCTATAACATCGGTCCGGAGCTCACCAAATTCCTTGAGACTCCTCCAGTGGATGCACCGGTTGCAGCTCTATCTTCTCCTACAGTGGTCTCTGGAGCCCCTGAAGAAGTCCTCAAACCTGAGGAGAGAAGGTCAGATCAAACCTTAGTCAAAAACTATCAGGCAGGCACTTGGGCTGTTAGGGCCTCCACAGCCACCTCTTTTTTTTCTCCAGGGCAGCCCTAGTCTGGATTGAACAACTTCAGGAGCGCATTGATCCCCTTGACACTACATCGCATAGGGACTTCAACAAGATTTAGGGCAGCTGTTGAATATGCTGCTGATTCTTCTCTCAATGCTGCCAGGTTCACTTCTAGAGCCATGGCCTCTTCGGTCACGGCCAGGCGTCTGCTTTGGCTCAAGCCATGGCAGGCGGATGTCCATACCAAGTGGCGCCTAGCAGCCTCCCCCTACTGTGGCGCCCAATTATTTGGTACCCCTTTGGATCCGTACCTTATGGATTGGATTGGATTGGATTTATTAGATTTATATGCCACCCTTCTCCCAAGGACTCAGGGCGGCGTACAGCATTAAAAAACACATAGTACAAAAGTTAAAAGGAAATTAGAACAAACCCAATTTATATAACACTCACATTTTAAAAATTAGATAAAATTAACAGGCCAGGCCGGCTTGCTGGAAAAGCCAACTTTTTAGGGCATGTCGGAAGGACCGGAGGTCGGGGTTTATGCGAAGCTCCGGGGGCAGCTCATTCCAGAGGGAAGGTGCTCCCACAGAGAAGGCTCTCCCCCTGGGGGTCATCAGCCAACACTGTCTGGCCGACGGCACCCTGAGGAGGCCAACTCTGTGGGATCGTACTGGACGATGGGAGGCTACTGGTGGCAGTAGGTGGTCTCGCAGGTACCCTGGGCCTAAGCCAGGGAGCACTTTAAAGGTGGAGTCTAAAAACAAGCGCAAAGTCCTTCCATCCATCTATAAGAAACAGGAGAGTTGCCCCTCTTCCTTCTACAGGAGGTTGCCCTTTCGGCCAGCGGACGGGGGATCTTCCCTCTCCCGTCTGCAACGACAATCCTTCACTCGCAGACAGGGATCTAACCAGGACAGATCTAACAGAAACACCCAGCGTTTTCCCCCTAAGAAGTCTTACAGTGGAGGAGGAAACAGCATTTTTCACGTCGAAAGTGACTAAAGCCTGAGGAGGGCGAAAATACCCACCACATGCGCGGGGGTGCACATGCGCCAGTGCAAGGGGTCACTCGTGCATATGCAGATGGACATGCACACATGTGCATGGGATAGTGCACCCCCCCTGTTTTTGGCACACCTTTAGGAAAATGTTACCCATCACTGTCCTAGTATGTTTGATTGGTAGAAATGCTTCTTCTTGTCCATTCTATTCATGCCATGAATAATTCTGCACACTTCCAACTGTATTTCCTTCCAATAGTCTCCTTATTAGGCAAAACAAACAAACAAACAAGCATCTCTGTCTTTTTTTCATAGAGGAGTTGTTCCAATGCCTCCTGGAGTACCCTGCCAGCCAAAACAGAGCACAGGGGTCCATGCATGGCCCCCTGTCCCTTGTTTTTATCCTCCATGGCCTCCTGCAGCACCGTTTTACAGTATCCTTCCTCTGGAGTGGGAAGGGAATGGAGATTTTGCAGTATCCTCCCCCTGGAGTGGGGAGGGAATGGAGATTTTGCAGTATTCTTTCCCTGGAGTGGGGAGGGAATGGGGATTTTGCAGTATTCTTTCCCTGGAGTGGGGAGGGAATGGGGATTTTGCAGTATCCTTCCCCTGGAGTGGGGAGGGAATGGGGATTTTGCAATATCCTTCCCCTGGAGTAGGGAGGGAATGGGGATTTTACAGTATCCTTCCCGTGGAGTGGGGAGGAAATGGAGATTTTACAGTATCCTTCCCCTGCAGTGGGGAGGGAATGGAGATTTTGCAGTATCCTCCCCTGGAGTGGGGAGGGAATGGGGATTTTACAGTATCCTTCCCCTGACACATCCACCAAGCCATGCCCACCAAGCCACAACCATAGAACTGGTAGTAAAAGTTTTTGAATCCTACCACCTGTATAAGGTCTCCTGCTTGTGCAGGAGAATGAACTACAAGATTTCCAGGCACTCATGCAACTCTGTTATTATGCTCTTCCAGAGGTGAAAGAAACAGAACTGCACACAATATTCCAGATGTGGTATCAACATTGATTTATATAATGTCATTAGGATATTGATGTTTCGGTTTCCGATATTGTTTCTTATTATCCCTTAAAGTGCAATTGGCATTTATTTTTCTGCACATAACATTTTCATTCAACAGTTTACCATTACTCCTTGATCCAGCTTCCGTCTCTTCTGAAAAAATGGAATGTAAAGTGAACTTTTGACAAATAATTTTATTTTTAGATCTCTAGGGTATTGTAAGTTAGAATCCCTGTTGTGGAGATCTTGGTCTGGCTGATATGATTTTGGGGTGGGATGGAGTAAGTGCGAGAAAGTCAGGAAAGAAAGGAATCAAATTAAAACCAACAAAGCTAATGCATCCTGGGATGAATGAAAATAAGGAAGTGAGAAACAGAAAACAAGTAATAATGTAATTATAAAGGCAGATTGTCAATAGCAATTTCCAGCTTACACAACTCTGCCATTGTGCTGTGGGCAAAGAAGGGAGATCTTTGCGAAGAGATGGAGAATTGATTCAAAGGGAGTAGGGGTGAAAAAAACCAATAAACAAGGAAGACAGTTGAATATTACTCTAAAATCAAATAATTGGTCGATCTAGTTGGACCAATCAGGATGATAGCGATGTTCCAATATCTCAGGGGTTGCCACAAAGAAGAGGGAGTCAAGCTACTCTCCAAAGCACCTGAAGGCAGAACAAGAAGCAATGG
>JAKRSK010007079.1:312500-627500 GCA_029891615.1 Natrix natrix natrix | reverse complement strand
TCACATGGGAGTACTTAGTACTCCCCATAATCACCCGCGCGGCTGCATTCTGGACCAACTGCAGTCTCCGAGTGCATTTCAAGGGAAGCCCCATGTAGAGAGCATTACAGTAGTCCAGGCGAGACGTCACCAGCGCATGGGTGACTGTGCGTAAGGCGTCCCGGTCCAATAGGGGGCGCAATTGGCGCACCAGGCGAACCTGGTGGAACGCCCCCCTGGCCACGGCTGTCACATGTTCATCCATGGACAGCCTGGCATCCAGGAGGATGCCCAAATTGCGCGCCCGCTCCACGGGGGCGAGTTGAATGCACCCAATGGCCAGAGATGGAATTATCTGGTTGAACCGGGGAGCCGGAACCCACAGCCACTCCGTCTTGGAAGGGTTGAGCCTGAGTCGGTTGTCATCCATCCAGACCCGTACGGCTTCCACACACCGGGACATCACTTCGACGGCCTCGTTGGGGTGGTTCGGGGTGGAGATGTACAGCTGAGTATCATCAGCGTACAGATGATATCCCACCCCGAAACCACGGATGGTCTCACCCAGCGGTTGAACAGGAGTGGCGAGAGGACCGACCCCTGTGGCACCCCACAAGTAAGGGGGCTTAGGGTCGACCTCTGCTCCCCTGCCAACACACGTTGCGTCCGGCCGGAGAGGTAGGAGCCGAACCACCGCAAAACGGTGCCCCGGACCCCCAACCCCTCCAGTCGGTGCAACAGGATACCATAGTCGATGGTATCAAAAGCCGCCGAGAGGTCTAATAGGACCAGGATAGCAGAACAACCCCTATCTCTGGCCCTCCAGAGATCATCTACCAACGCGACCAAGGCCATCTCTGTGCTGTGCCCAGGGCGAAAGCCGGACTGGCGCGGGTCTAGATAATCATTCTCCTCCAGATGTCGTGGAAACTGAGAAGCTACCACACTCTCTACAACCTTCGCCAAAAAGGGAAGGTTGGAGACAGGACGATAATTGGCCAGCTCCGTAGGGTCCAGGGAAGGCTTCTTGAGCAAGGGTCTCACCACCGCCTCTTTCAAGGCGGCCGGGAGAGACCCCTCACCCAACGAAGCGTTCACTAGGCCCAGGAGCCAGTCGCGTGTAATCTCCCAGGAAGCCAGTACAAGCCAGGAGGGACACGGGTCCAGCGAACATGTGGTAGGTCGCAGTCGTCCACGCAATCTGTCCAAATCCTCGATGACAACCAAGTCAAACTCCTCCTCCTGATTGATTGATTGACTGATTGATCATAGATGATAGATCATTAGAGGGAGAGGGAGAGAATAGATAGATGATACACAGATAGACAGACAGATAGACTGATTATAGATGATAGATTATTAGAGAGAGAGAGAGAATAGATAGATAGATAGATAGATAGATAGATAGATAGATAGATAGATAGATAGATAGATAGATAGATAGATGATGGAGGGAGGGAGGGACAGACAGACATGATACATCTGTATCAGGTGCAAAAAACCAGGAACCAAGGGTTCTTCACGTGAGTACAAGTTTAATCCATACTAGCTCTCCACAAGAAACTAAACTACTAATGGTCAGTGCAAATTGGTGGTAAGATAAGAGTCCATGGCAATGGTGGGTTGCAGGCGGTATGCCCTGGTACGGGCGTATTGGATCCTGCCCGGAGCACCGGGTACCATTACAGTGCTCCGGAGGGCCCACCCACTCGCCCACGCTCCTTACCTGAGCTTTAAGCTTTTGGCGCTTCCATGCACGAGCATGGCATGTATGGCACCTGTGCGATGCTCCACGCAGCAGCTGGAGCATCGCGGAGGCTTATGGAAGCATCATTTGATGCTACAAGGCGCGCGCACACCGCACGTGGGTGACTCCAGGGCCCACCACTGGTCCACAGACTTCATGGTGGGCTGGATTTATATCTCTTTTGGGCATGAAGGGATTCCAGACTGATAACATGCTTGGCCCCTCCCTCAGACTCAGGCAGATCATCTCCTACTAGATTCTTTATTTTATTTTTTATTTTATTTTCTGTGGGGATTCTCAGTCATCCAGGTCACGGTTATTCCAAAAGGTGATTTTTTTGGGGGGGCGGGAAGCATATTTGGGACGTTTATTTCATTTATTGACCCCACATTTGTATGCCCCCCTGCTGGTACGATTTGCAGACAGTGACAGTGATTGATTTCTAACCTAGAAGGAAAATCACTTATTAAATTCTCTCTGCAACTGGGCTAAGAGCTGTGAAGACTTCTAAGTTGCTTGGCATTCCGTTGTAATGGCCCAAAGCTCTCGGGAGGATTAAGCCAATCTGTAGAAGATAATTGTCAATGACTTTTAGACATGGAAGCTGAAGACAAAACTTCCTTGTTCAGAAACGGATGCGGATAAAATAAAATGTATTTTTTTTAAAAAAAAAAAACCTTCATCTGAAGAGGTCTTTGATCAGCTCCACAAGAAGAGTTCTCTCCTCTTTCATCCCGGCTTGTATCAAACACATAACATCAAACCCTCCTAAAGAGGCGATCTGCACGGATAATTTTTAAAAATGGCTCAATTAAATGGGAAGACATTCAGATCCTTCATTACCCTTCCCCCTAAAAATTCCTTTTCACGCCAACCTTTCTTGCCCAAGACTCTGTTCTGACCTAGGCTTCTCGAGATCATGAAGCCGACTCCTCGTCCCGATAAAACCCCTTTTCTTTAGGCTAAAGGGAATTCCCCTCCAGCAAAGTCCCAGCCAACAGTCTTTCATGAGATTTCACAACTACAGACCTTTATCAGGCTTGGAGAGTTGCCAAGCCGATATCTTCCAAACGCCACTCTGTAGCAGACAATACTTGGCAAGAACAGATCTTCGCCCTAATGAATTGAACTAATTGTCTCCTGCAAACTCCACTCCCCTTTTGCTCCTCTTTATTCCCTATGGAAGAGGAATTCACCGCCCACCTGTGGCTTTACTCCTGAATCGACCCATTCTTTAGCTGTTCCCTTCTCCTGGCAGCTCTGCACATGTGCACATCAGAAACAGGCTCTAGCTGTTCTTCTACCCCACTGATATCTAACTCCAAAGGCAGCTGATAGCTGTCAGATGGCCCTGGCCTCCTCTCTGTTTCTGACACAGAGCCCTTGTCAGAGCCTTCCCCAGACTCCAGAACTGGTGCATTTTCCTCCCCAACCTCCGCACTGTCTGAGTTTGCCACCAGCTCTGCTGCTCGTTGGCAAAAGATTCATTACCTTAAAGTTACGGTTTGAACTTCAAGTCACCTATGAAAAAAGAAAGGAAGGAAGGAAGGAAGAAGAGAGACTCAATCAGCTATTATATAAATGGATTTTATTAATGGAGATAGTTATCCAAATTTGTAAAGGGAAAGGCTTCTCATCTAACAGCCTATGAATATTTAACAGGAGGCCTTAGTGGTTATGTATGCACGTATATCGCCATATACTGTTTTACCCAAGCTCGGTTTCTGGGGAACACAAGAGAAAGGACCTAATTAACACTCTGCAATCTCAACTGGTTTAAAAACCCAAAAGGCAATCTAAATAATTCCTGAGATTGCTTTGCTCCTAAGTACTGAATGGGGAAAAGCCATTTTGAAAAAAAAAAACAGGGGAGTTTTTGTTATTAATAGAAATTTCTCCCCTTGCTTTGTTTAATTGTGGCTGTAGATTTTGCAAAAGTATTCAGAAGGAGGAGCGGTGTTGCTGGATTTGGCCCAAGTCTGACAAGGTGGGTTTCTTTTCTTTTCTTTTCTTTTCTTTTTTTTTGTTCCTCTTGATTCTTCTGCAAAGTTTACTAAAGAAAGGAGGAAGGTTCAACCAATCCCAAACAGCCTCTTTGTTTTGAGAATTGAAAAACTGTTTTTGATTTGCAGGGATTGGTCAAGGGAACTAGGACCTTGTTGCATGAAGGTGAATGCACATGCCTTGGAATGGAATGGAATGGAATGGAAGGGAAGGGAAGGGAAGAGAAGAGAAGAGAAGAGAAGAGAAGAGAAGAGAAGAGAAGAGAAGAGAAGAGAAGAGAAGAGAAGAGAATGCAATGCAATATAATACAATGGTACCCTGGAGGCCTTCTAGTCTAGCCCCCTTCTCAAGCAGAGACCCTAATCCATTTCAGACAAATGACTGTCCAGTCTCTTCTTAAAAACCTCCAGTGATTGAACATTCACAACTTCTAGAGGCAAGCTGTTCCACTGGTTAATTGTTCTCACAGTTAGGAAGTTTCTCCTTAATTCCAGGTTGCTTCTCTCCTTGATGAGTTTCCATCCATTGTTTCTTGTCCTGCCTTCTGGTGCTTTGGACAATAAGTTGACCCTTTCCTCTTTGTGGCAGCCTCTCAAATATTGGAATACTGCCACCATGTCAAGGATAGTAGATATGTTTTAGCCTTCTGTATCCAACATGTATTTTGTTGGTGTTATTAAACCAAGAAATTTAGCTTCCATGATCTCCACCTGGATTATCCTTTAAGATATTATCTTAGACCCTGATATGTCCATATAGTAAAAGGACATGGTAGCATCTCACCTTCTTTAAATCGCCTTAAATGCTATAAAGGAGTCCTATTGACATGCTAGAACAGTGATAGCGAACCTATGGCACGCGTGCCACAGGTGGCACATGGAGCCATTTGTGAGGGCACGCGAGGAGCTGCCCTGTCAGCTGAGTTCACTGTTTTTAAAAGCCATTTTTTCGCCCTCCCCAGGCTCCAGAGGCTTTATAGGAGCTTGAGGAGGGGGAAAAGAGCCTTGCCCCCCCCCCCCCCGAGGCCCTTCGGAGGCTTCGGAGCGCTCAAAACGACCCTCCAAGCAAACCGGAAGACTTCCGGTTTGCTCAGAGGGTCATTTAAAACACTCCGAAGGCATCAGGGAAGCCTCCGGACCATCCCTGAAGCCTTTGGAACACTTCAAATGACCCTCCGAGCAAACCGGAAGTCACGAGGACAGGATAAGATCCCAAGGTCGGTTGGGAGACCGCGGCTGCTGGTTACGCCCGGTCGCTTGTACCAACCTTGTACCAACCCCTGCAGTCTAGGTGGACAGGTGCTACAGAGCCAGGGCCTGCGGCTGATGCTTTGCAATGCAAGGTCTGTCACCAACAAGGCCCCCCTCATTAATGAGTTGATCTCAGAGGGGGAGCTAGACCTTGCAGGGATAACGGAGACCTGGCTGGGCCACGAGGGTGGTTTACCCCTTGTGGAAATGTGCCCACCGGGTTTCCGTGCATTCCATCAGCCTCGGGCCCTGGGTAAGGGTGGTGGGGTGGCGGTGGTTATGCGGGAATGTTTAGAGCCAAGGGAGTTCACTGTCCCTCAGATACCCGGGTGTGAGTCCCTTGGTGTGAACTGGGGCCCAGGGAGGCAGTGGGGCTTGCTGATTGTATACTTGGCTCCTCGCTATGCATCAGCAGCCCTGCCCGAGCTCCTCGAGCTAATCTCAGCGACGGCAGTTGAGACTCCCAGACTTTTGGTCATGGGGGACTTCAACTTGCCGTCAACGGGAGCGGCTTCCGAGGTGGCTCGGGAGTTCATGGCTTCCATGACGGCCATGGACCTGACCCAATTAGTGCAGGGCCCCACTCATGAAGGGGGCCACACACTGGACCTCATTTTTGTATCTGAACAGTGGACGAGTGATCTGGGAATAGGGGATTTAGTCATCACGCCCCTGTCATGGTCAGACCACTCATCCCTCCGGCTGGACTTCCCTGGCGCTATCCCCCACCGCGAGGAGGCGGAACCAGACTCTATAAACTGGTACCGCCCCAGGCACCTGATGGAATCTGATAGATTCCAGACGGAGCTTGGGCCAATTCCTGTAGCCTTGTCCCGCTCCCGCTCCGAGGACCTAGTGACTGCCTGGAATAGGGCGACGACTGGGGCCTTGGACCGGGTTGCGCCTTTGCGACCTCTCCTGCGGCATCGACCCACCCGGGCTCCTTGGTTTACTGAGGAGCTTAGCGTGATGAAGCGCCACAGGAGACGTCTAGAGAGCAGGTGGAGGTCCTCACGCTCCGAATCTGACCGAACACAGGTAAGAGCCTATTTGCGGACTTACCTTGTGGCAAGAAGAGCGGCCAAACGTAGACATTGTGCTGCTCTTATTGCGTCCGCGGATAACCGCCCTGCCGCCCTGTTTAGGGTGACCCGCTCCCTTTTATCGCAGGGGGCGCGGGAGACACCCTTACAGGGTAGAGCAGAGGAGTTTGGGGAATATCTTCAGGACAAAATCGATCAGATCCGGAGTGGACCTCCGTCAGTGGACCAGACGAGCCGCCAACAGCGAGTCTTGAGAGACCATTCTGGGAGGAGTTTGACTCTGTTGCCCCCGAGGATTTGGACAGGTTGCGTGGACGGCTGCGACCCACCACATGTTTAACGGACCCGTGCCCCTCCTGGCTGGTACTGGCAGCCTGGGAGGTGACACGAGGCTGGCTCCTGGGCCTGGTAAACGCCTCATTGGGTGAGGGATACTTACCAACTGCCTTGAAAGAGGCGGTGGTGAGACCCTTGCTCAAGAGACCTTCGCTCGACCCAATGGAGCTAGCTAATTATCGTCCAGTCTCCAACCTCCCCTTCTTGGCGAAGGTTGTTGAGAATGTGGTGGCGCAGCAATTTCCACGACACCTAAACGAATCCGACTATCTAGACCCACGCCAGTCCGGCTTCCGACCCGGGCACAGCACTGAGACAGCCTTGGTCGCGTTGGTTGATGATCTCTGGAGGGCCAGAGATAGGGGTTGTTCCTCTATCCTGGTCCTATTAGACCTCTCGGCGGCTTTTGATACCATCGACCATGGTATCCTATTGCGCCGGTTGGAGGGGATGGGAGTCGGAGGCACCGTTTTGCGGTGGTTCGGCTCCTACCTCTCCGACCGGAAGCAATGTGTGTTGACAGGGGGGCAGAGGTCGTCCCTGAGGCCACTCACTTGTGGGGTGCCACAGGGGTCGGTCCTCTCGCCTCTCCTGTTCAACGCATATGTGAAGCCGCTGGGTGAGATCATCCGTGGTTTTGGGGTTGAGTACCACCTGTACGCTGATGATACTCAGCTGTACATTTCAACCCCAAACCACCCCAACGAGGCTGTCGAAGTGATGTCCCGGTGTTTGGAAGCCGTCGGGGTCTGGATGGGGGACAACAGACTCAAACTCAACCCCTCCAAGACCGAGTGGCTGTGGGTACCGGCACCTCGGTTCAGCCAGCTGACTCCAACGCTGGCCATAGGGGGCGAACAACTGTCCCCCTTGGAGCGGGCGCGCAATTTGGGCGTCCTCCTAGATGCCCGGCTGTCAATGGAGGACCATGTGGCAGCCGTGGCAAGGGGGGCGTTCCACCAGGTCCGCCTGGTGAGCCAATTGCGCCCCCTACTGGACCGGAGTGCCCTGCGCACGGTCACTCATGCGCTGGTGACGTCTCGCCTGGACTACTGCAATGCCCTCTACATGGGGCTTCCCTTGGGACGCATCCGGAGACTGCAGCTAGTTCAGAATGCAGCCCCGCGGGTTATTATGGGAAGTACACATTACTCCCACGTAACACCTCTCCTGCGCGAGCTGCATTGGCTACCTGTGGCCTTTCGGGTGCGTTTCAAGGTATTGATCACCATCTTTAAAGCGCTCCATGGCATAGGACCTAGTTATCTGCAGGATCGCATCCTACCACACACGTCCCTGCGACCTATCCGCTCACACAGGGAGGGGCTCCTCCTGGTGCCGTCTGCTAGGCAATGCCAGCGGGCAACACCTAGGAGTAGATCCTTCTCTGTGATGGGCCCAACCCTCTGGAATGACCTCCCCCCAGACATTCGAACTACCACCGACCTCCGTTCCTTCCGGCAAAAGTTAAAGACTCACCTATTTCAATCAGCTGGCCTGGCACTTTCTTAGTTTTACCTCCCGGGGATTTATTTTATTTTAATTGGGCTTGGGGTTTTAATTGGGATGTTTTTAGGATTAGAATATTTATTTCTTAGTACAGCCTATCTCCCCCTCCAAATGTATCTTAAATGTATTTTATTATTATGTCTGATTTTATTTGTATTGACTGTACACCGCCCCGAGTCCCTTTCTGGGAGAGGGGGCGGTCTAAAAATCTAAGAAATAAATAAATAAATAAAATAAACTTCCGGTTTGCTCGGAGGGTCATTTTAAGCGTTCCGAACGCTTCAGGGAAGCCTCTGGACAGTCCCTGAAGCCTCCGGAGGGCCTCCGGGAGAGCGGGGGAGGCTCTTTTCGCCCTCCCCAGGCTCCTATAAAGCCTCTGGAGCCTGGGGAAGGTGAAAAAAGCATGTAAAAATGGGGGGGTTCGCATCTGTTGTGCGTGCATGCGCACTGGGGGTCGCACATTGCATTATGGGTGCGGCACACCCACACATGACCCCCCTGCGCTCCCCCCCACGTGTGGCATGCTAGCCAAAAAAGGTTCGCCATCGCTGTGCTAGAATATCCTTTGTTGCTGGAAATACCAGAAGAGTTCATATAGCATAAAACATAGAATAATAGAGCTGGAAGGGACCTTGGAGGTCTTCTAGTCCAACCCCCTATTTGAGCAGGACACCCTATACCATTTCAGATAAGTGATTGCCCAGTCTCTTTTGGAAAGTTTCCAGTGATGGAGCACCAGGAGTGGGTTGCTCCTAATTTGGCCTGGTTTGGCCAAAGCAGTAATGGATATTTTTGCCTGGGTCACAGAACAAGCAGCAACTCAGGCTCTCTCCTTGGTTAGATTCCATCCATTGTTTCTCGTCTTGCCTTTTGGTGGTTTGAGAATAGTTTAACCCTACTTGGAATTGTTACTCCCTGGTGCGTTAGCTGAAAAATTATTCTTGCTGTCTCCACTTCCCAGCATGTACATTCATGATAGGAAGAATTCCATCAGGATTACTTTCCTTGGCATTCAGTTGGCATAGAGAAAAGCCATGGAGGCTGAAGGACATTAGGAAAACGATTCTACGGTGAATGTTTGGCAAAAGTGTTTCATGCTCACAATTCCTGGCCACCTTCTCTTATCAATATATGCATTTTATGAAAAAACAAAAACAAAAAACTCCTCCCCTTTGAAATATATCTCAGAAGAAAACTTTTTTTTATAATACCAAATATGAACTACCATATTTTTAGGACTATAAGATGCACCAGAGTATAAGACGCACCAAGATTTCAAAGAGATAAAGAAGAAGAAAAAAGTTTTTGGCCTCCCAGGCCTCCCAAACCCTCTGTGTGCCCCGGTTTTCACATGCAGAGGATTTGGGAGGCTTGCCGAGGGCTCCTGGGGGCTGGGGAGAGCAATAAAAAAAAATCCTGGGAAATTTTGGTGTGCAGAGCAGTGGTGGGTTGCTAGCCGGTTACTACCATTTCACTCATGATTGCACCTGCGCAACACTTCTGTGCATGTACAGAAGCATCTGGGCAGGTGGCACAGCCTCCCGCTGCTGCCACTACCGGTTCAGCCGAATGGGGCCAAACCAGGAGCAGCCCACCTCTGGTGCAGAGCGGTTGGGAGGCTTGAGGAGTGCTCCTGAGGGCTGGGGAGAGCAAAAACAGCACTCCTGGGAGGTTTGGGAGGCCAAAAACAGGCCCGTTATTCACAAAAAACAGGATGCACAGAGGGTTTGGGAGGCCTGCAGAGTGCTCCTGGGGGCTGAGTAGGGCAAAAAGGCCCGCATTTTTGCAAAAAACAGGGCCGTTTTCTGCTTCCCAACCCCCCCCCCACCACAAATGCATCACATTTTTGCCCTCCCCACTCTGGAGCACTCTGCAGGCCTCCCAAATCCACTGCATCAGTGGTGGATTCCAGATCCCGTTGCAACCAGTACGATTGCAACGGGGCCCGGCGTCCACCACAGGAAGGGGCGCAATGCGAGCCTGCGTGCTTACATCTTGCAACGCCTCCACGAGCCTCTGTGATGCTCCAGCAGCTCATTGGAGCGTGGTGCAGGTATCATGCACTCCATGCATGCGCGTAGAAGTGCCAAAGAGCTCAAATACAGGTAAAGATCTTGGGTGGGCAGGTGGGCCCTCCAGAGCACTGTACCAGAACGGTACCCAAAGCTCTGGGCAGGCACCAGTATGCCCGTACCAGGGCGTACTGCCTGCAACCCACCACTGCTCTGCATGCCCCATTTTTGCAAAAAAACCAAGCCTGTTTTGGGGGGAAAAACAGGACATGTGCGGCATAGTTTACAGAAACCAAAAATGGCTGTATTCGGTGTGTGTGATGCACCATTTCCTCCCTCTTATACTCTGAAAAGTATGGTAGTTATTCAGTCCCAAGCCTCTACAATATATACGGACGCAGACTTGGCTGTCTGCCACAACTAAGGAGGCTAGGAGCCCAGAAAATTATCTCTATGAAAACAAGGCTTGAACTCATGAAGGTCTCCCAATCTTTTTCTATGGCTGGATCAGTAAATTGTTGTTTCCTGCAAAATTCCCCTCCCATTGCCCCACCTATAAGCTCTCCGAGAGGGGCCAATCAGTAGCCCCTTGTTCCTATTTCCTTCTGTGAGCCTTTTTCCAAAGCTGCTCCCTCCTCCTCTCAGCCCTACGCATATGTACGTCAGGGACAGCCTCCCTCTGTTCTTCCTCACTGCTCCCTGACTCAGATGCCATCTGGTGGCCAACAGGCCTCTCTAGTCCCTGCTCTGACCCCAGAGTCTTCCTCAGCCTACAGGGCAGTCCCATCGTGTTTATCACTGTGAGATTCCAGCAACAGCTCAGCCTGCTGCTGTTGGGCCACGACACCAGGGAAGGAAAAACCATCAAGCTAAATTTTCAGCAGCTTCCTGACTAGAGATATGGTGGGACACCTTAGGCTGTCATTGCTTATAGTGGTTGACCAAACTTTTTAATTTAATAGAAAGAAAAGAATCATAAAAGAATGTCCAGGTATTTAAGGATGATGATAAATCAGTCTGTTTTAAGGCCTGGGGGGAAGAACCAAGTATTCTCTGACAGACGGCTGCATGGCTTCTGTTGGAAGGCCTCCAGAGAAGGGAGAACCTATCATTTCTTGTGGTAGCCCATTCCATTGGCTGACAGCTCACCCAGAGAGGAGGTCCCTCGTCTGACATCTACCCGTCCCTCTTCAAAATATCTCCCCCTTCATATTTCTCTTCATCCCTTTGTCCCACTCAATTCCTCCAGCCATTTCTTATGAACCAGTCCTCGCACCATCTAAATGATGAAGAGAAGAGAAGAGCAACAAAGATGATAAGGGGACTGGAGACTAAAACATATGAAGAACGGTTGCAGGAACTAGGTATGTTTAGCTTAAGAAAAAGAAGGACTAGGGGAGACATGATAGCAGTGTTGCAATATCTCAGGGGTTGCCACAAAGAAGAGGGAGTCAAACTATTCTCCAAGGCACCTGAGGGTAGAACAAGAAGCAATGGGTGGAAACTAATCAAGGAGAGAAGCAACTTAGAACTGAGGAGAAATTTCCTGGCAGTTAGAACAATGTTGGATAGTCATCTGTCTGAAATGGTATAGGATTTCCTGCCTAGGCAGGGGGTTGGACTAGAAGACCTCCAAGGTCCCTTCCAACTCTACTATTGTATTGTATTGTATTGTATTGTATTGTATTGTATTGTATTGTATTGTATTGTATTGTATTGTATTGTATTGTATTGTATTGTATTGTATTGTATTGTATGCTCCAATTTATCAATGTCTGTTTGCTCTGCAGTGTCCAGAACTGGACATCCTATTACAGTGATGGCTAACCTTTTTTGGATCTCATGCCAAAATTGAGGGAGTGCAGGGGGCTTGTGCGTGGCATGCCACACTCACAATTCTATGTGTGCAACCCCAGCACGAATATTCACGGAGGGTGAAAAATGGCCATACAAGCAACCCGGAAGTTCAGGAATGGTGACTTCCAGTTTGTCCATATGGCCATTTTTCGCCCTCTGGAGCCTTCAGGAGGCTTCCCTGAAGCCTCAGGAGCACGAAAAATGGCCCAACGCGCAAACTGGAAGTATGTTTGTGAAAAATGGCTGAAAAAGAAGGCCAAAGCCAGCTGGCCAGCATGTGCATTCGTGCTGGAGCTGACAGGGCAATGCCTTGCATGCCCTAACAAATGGCTCCACCTGCCACCTGTGACACGTGTGCCATAAGTTCACCATCACGGCCCTATTACAAGGGTGGTGTCAGGGTTCCAAGGAATGCACCCGTAGCAAACAGAACTCCAAGGCAAGTAGATTCCTTAAAGAACAGTTTTGTTGGATATAACATATTGGCACCGACTGGTGAAAACTGACTCTAACAATTCCCATGGTTTTCACCTAATTAAAAGTAAAAATTTCCCCCCATTTACCAAACAATTAATCACATGGACCAATCAAAGTGGAGTCCGGTTGCTTGGTAACTTCACTCCTCCTCTCTCCAGCCACCTGTGGGAATGTCCTTGGTTCCTAGAGGAAACTATTTTGTTTTGACTACAACCCTCACCCCACCCCAGCTATCTCTATTCCCCCCTTCCTCACCCTCATCTGCATTGTGGCAACACTGGAGCCCCACTGATGGCCTCAGTCAGGCCAGCTTCAGAGTTGGCATGTGGCCTGATTACAGCACCGTCATTTCCATTAGGGGGTTTCACAATCACCTGCCATGTACAAAACCTCTGGGACAGATGGGCTTGGATGTTTAGCCCAAAAGGTGCTGCACAGTTGGGTACAATGAAGCCAACAAGTCAGAGGTGGTATTCAGCCGGATCAGACCGATTCTACCCAAACCGGTTTAGGGAATCGCCCCAGCTCTATACTGTCCCATTTAGGCATGTTTTTGAGGGTGGGCGCATGTGCGGAAGGCAAATTGGTGGTAACAAAATGTGAAACCCACCACTGCAACAAGCCAACATGAACTACAAAGATTGCAGATGTGTGATACTGGTCTTTGAATAGGTCATCTTCTCTCACCCATTCATTACCCACCCCCAATCCTGGGCATCTTCTGCTAAACTGACTGTTTATAACTGAAGTGCACATTCTTGTCTAGCAACCACTCATTTAAATAAGAGGTCACAGGTGTGTTACCTGCAGCAGTCCTAAGAATGAAATAATCCATCCATTCTCCTCCTCCTCCACTCCTCTTCATCACCATCCTAGCCATATCCTCTTCCACCTATTTCCAAACAATATGGTCTTGACCTTTCTTTTGGCAATTGGGCCCGCAATACTTGCTGATGTGGTCAGTCCATCTGGTTTTAGTTCTCCTTCGTGGATGCTTTTGATTGAAGTGGGATTCATTCTATGACTGCCTTGGTCCACCTGCCCTCAGTGCTTCTTGCTATGTGACCGGCCAGTTTCCATTTCAATCCTTTTACTGTTTTGAGGGCATCTAAGAAGCTTCTTCAGCTCTGACAGGATGGTGGTGAATGGAAGAATTAATACTCCTTGCAGACAGCTGGTCATTTGCATCCTTTTAGAGAGTCCTTGAGGCCACCTAGAGGTTTATCTAGGTACTCAGGTTCCCCTGAGTGGTGCAAATGGGTGTGGAGTCTTCTTGGAACTGTTGAAAGAACTGTGTTGTAGGCTGGAGATAGATGGTGTTGTACCCCTTCCCCTGGTGTTGAGAGAGGGCAGTTCAATTTTGACCTAGATGACCTCTCTGACCCCTCTTTCAAACCAGCGGTCCCCTCTGTCCAAAATGTGGACTTTGCTGTCTTCAAAAGAGTGGCCTGCGTCTTTTAAATACAGAATGTGAATGCCCCAACACTGGAAGTATTTAAGAAGATGTTGGATAGCCATTTGTCTGGAATGGTATAGGGTTTCCTGCCTAGGCAGGGGGTTGGACTAGAAGACATCCAAGGTCCCTTCCAACTCTACTATTGTATTGTATTGTATTGTATTGTATAACATTCTCCCCTCTTGGGTTGTCAATGTATTTACACACAGATGGACTTCTGAATCTAGTCCTGATGGGTTTGTTCTCCTATGTTGCGCCATGCGCTTTTGAAGGGGTTGTTTTGTTTCCCCAATGTACAGATCTGCCTATGGCTCACTGCATTGTACTGCATATACCACGTTGCTTGGTTTGTGAAGCTCCTTGGATGAGAAGCAAAACGTCTTCAAAGAAAAACCAGAAAGTCCATTTGCATCTTGCAAAGGAATCTTTGGGACATATATGTAGAGGAGAAACAGAAATCAGTTGAGGATTAAAATCAAGTAAGAAATAGGACTTGCAGTGTTATTGGTTTTTTTTATTTGCATCCAAACGATATCCCAAACCACAGTACTGAAGTCAGTTTCGCCTCTCGTTCTCTCTGCCCCCCCAACCTCCTGTGGCTTCCTTTATCTATTAACATTAAACATTGGTAGGGAACTCGATTTGGAGTTCAGAGCTCTTATTAAAAATGGAACAGTTCTGGAAGTCTGTGCTGCTTACCCCCATAGAATCTAATTTCCTTCTCAATGGGTGATTGTACCATTGTATGCAAAAAAAAAGAGAGAGAGAGATCTTAATTCTTTTTGCATAAGCTGCTCAAATCAACCAAGCAGCCCACCAACCCCCTCAAAAAAATGGACATGATATTAAATAATATCTTTATCGGTTTGGATCCAATCATACACCAGAAATGCTGCGAGCGTGCAATTGTAATTAGCAAGAGCTATGAAAATGACAAGAGGGCTAATGGAGGTTGAGTTAAATAAAACTTTGGTGTGTGTATATCAATAAACAGGATACAATGTCAGGTTGCAATTATTGCACTAGTTTCTTTCCAGGTGATAGAAAATGTAGGGAGCCTTCTCTGTCTCCTAAATCCTATCCCCCAAAGCCTCTGCTCCCCTTGTAATTATTTTATGTAACAACCCATATCAATTATTGTTGCATATTGCCAAGCTAATCATACACAAGTTGAAATGGTCTTTATTACGCATTTTCTTGCTTCGTTGGTGGGATATTACTCTTTTTCCCTCTTTCCTGCCAAAAAGGCATTTTTTAAAAAGATAGTAATAAATAAAGCAGATATGCTTGTTACTTTTAGAGTACTGAAATTAGAGAACGAAAGAAGTTTCTTGGATGAGAAGCGAGACGTTTTAAAAAAAAGAAAATCAAGAAAGTCCAGTTACCTTTTGAAAAAAAAAAGCATTGTCAATCATCCAGATCATGGTTGACCCAAAGGTACTTTTCTAAAAGGTGTCTGGATTTTCTTGGTTTTTTTTCTTTGAAAATGTTTTGCTTCTCATCCAAGAAGTTTCTTCAGTTCTTCTGCTGAAGGATTGAAGAACTCCTTGTCCATGAAGCTTCTTCAGTTCTTCTGCTGAAGGATTGAAGAGCTTCTCGTCCAAGAAGCTTCTTCGGTTCTTCTGCTGAAGGATTGAAGAACTCCTTGTCCAAGAAGCTTCTTCGGTTCTTCTGCTGAAGGATTGAAGAACTCCTTGTCCAAGAAGCTTCTTCGGTTCTTCTGCTGAAGGATTGAAGAACTCCTTGTCCAAGAAGCTTCTTCGGTTCTTCTGCTGAAGGATTGAAGAACTCCTTGTCCAAGAAGCTTCTTCGGTTCTTCTGCTGAAGGATTGAAGAATTCCTTGTCCAAGAAGCTTCTTCGGTTCTTCTGCTGAAGGATTGAAGAACTCCTTGTCCAAGAAGCTTCTTCAGTTCTTCTGCTGAAGGATTGAAGAGCTTCTCGTCCAAGAAGCTTCTTCGGTTCTTCTGCTGAAGGATTGAAGAACTCCTTGTCCAAGAAGCTTCTTCGGTTCTTCTGCTGAAGGATTGAAGAACTCCTTGTCCAAGAAGCTTCTTCGGTTCTTCTGCTGAAGGATTGAAGAACTCCTTGTCCAAGAAGCTTCTTCGGTTCTTCTGCTGAAGGATTGAAGAACTCCTTGTCCAAGAAGCTTCTTCGGTTCTTCTGCTGAAGGATTGAAGAACTCCTGTCCAAGAAGCTTCTTCGGTTCTTCTGCTGAAGGATTGAAGAACTCCTTGTCCAAGAAGCTTCTTCGGTTCTTCTGCTGAAGGATTGAAGAACTCCTTGTCCAAGAAGCTTCTTCGGTTCTTCTGCTGAAGGATTGAAGAGATTCCTTGTCCAAGAAGCTTCTTTGGTTCTTCTGCTGAAGGATTGAAGAGCTTCTCGTCCAAGAAGCTTCTTTGGTTCTTCTGCTGAAGGATTGAAGAATTCCTTGTCCAAGAAGCTTCTTCGGTTCTTCTGCTGAAGGATTGAAGAACTCCTTGTCCAAGAAGCTTCTTCGGTTCTTCTGCTGAAGGATTGAAGAACTCCTTGTCCAAGAAGCTTCTTTGGTTCTTCTGCTGAAGGATTGAAGAACTCCTTGTCCAAGAAGCTTCTTTGGTTCTTCTGCTGAAGGATTGAAGAACTCCTTGTCCAAGAAGCTTCTTCGGTTCTTCTGCTGAAGGATTGAAGAACTCCTTGTCCAAGAAGCTTCTTCGGTTCTTCTGCTGAAGGATTGAAGAACTCCTTGTCCAAGAAGCTTCTTCGGTTCTTCTGCTGAAGGATTGAAGAACTCCTTGTCCAAGAAGCTTCTTCGGTTCTTCTGCTGAAGGATTGAAGAACTCCTTGTCCAAGAAGCTTCTTCGGTTCTTCTGCTGAAGGATTGAAGAACTCCTTGTCCAAGAAGCTTCTTCGGTTCTTCTGCTGAAGGATTGAAGAACTCCTTGTCCAAGAAGCTTCTTCGGTTCTTCTGCTGAAGGATTGAAGAACTCCTTGTCCAAGAAGCTTCTTCGGTTCTTCTGCTGAAGGATTGAAGAACTCCTTGTCCAAGAAGCTTCTTCGGTTCTTCTGCTGAAGGATTGAAGAACTCCTTGTCCAAGAAGCTTCTTCGGTTCTTCTGCTGAAGGATTGAAGAACTCCTTGTCCAAGAAGCTTCTTCGGTTCTTCTGCTGAAGGATTGAAGAACTCCTTGTCCAAGAAGCTTCTTCGGTTCTTCTGCTGAAGGATTGAAGAACTCCTTGTCCAAGAAGCTTCTTCAATTCTTCAGAACTGAAGAAGCCTCTTCGAGGAGAAGCAAAATGTTTTGAAAGAAAAAAAACCAAGAAAGTACAGCTCTCAGAAAAGCACCTTTGCTACAGCATATAGTATGAATTTAACAGTCAAGGTTCCAAGTAATGCCCCACAACGAAAGAAGACTCTGAGGCTTGAGCTTCCTCAAAATCCCATTTTATTAGAGATGTCATATTGGCACATCTGGGAAAACCTGAATCTGAAAGCTTCCAGTTTTTCCCCATGCAAGTGAAAGTCCAAGTCCTTGCCCAGCACCCACATGTCTGTCACATGGCCCAATCAGGCACGGTCCCAACTGGAGATGCCTTCCAATCACAGCATTGCAGCTGCAGGGCAAGATGTCCTTGACACACTGAGAAAGGAATGCTATTTTGACTATATATCTCCCATACACCATATAATCCCCCCTCCCAATTTCCCACAGCAGTAAATGTGGCATGCCTGAAGGCCCCGATGCAAAAAATGGCTTCCAGGCCTGACACTAACATCCTACAAAGAACAGGAAACCATCTGAGATACAACGAAGGCCACCATTTCTTTTCTGGACATCATTCCAGGAGAGTCCCAAACTTCTGTTGCTTCCCACTTCACTTCATCCGTTGCCAACAGAAGACTCAATGTGCGCAGGCAAGATTTGACTTTATCCTTTTAGAGAAGCACTGAAACCCCAGACTTGATTTAAATAACAAAAAATCCCCACCCCCCTTATGAATGTCTATCCTATTGTCTAGACAATGTCCCCAAAGCCAAGAATTCTGATGACCCTTCTTGGCAAGAAGCGGAAGTGAATCCATTCCTTTCAAACCTGATTTTCCTTTTTGTGGGGGGAGGGGGGGAGACATGTGCTGAAAATCGATAGTCATGTATAATGCAACATGTTTTTAGAAAGTTTTTAGCCGGTGGCTTAGGCAGATGCTTCTCAGAATAAGAGGCAGCGAACTGTGACCGGAACTCTATGAAAATGTTTTGCACAGAAAATGAATCCTTTCGGGCAGAGAGAGGAAATCTCTTCAGGGATTGGTGTTATCGGGCGATCCTTTGCAAGCAGCTCGGAACCAAAGTTCATTTCATTCAAATCGTTCAACTCATCCAATGAGGGTCGTAGACCTACGTCATCCCCTCTCTTAGCCCCCACCCCTCCTAAGCAAACAGGGGAGGGTGGGTGATACATCTTCCTTGAAGTAATAGATTAGTGATGGCTAAACTTTTCTGGACTGAGTGCCCAAAGCGCAACACCCAAGCTCCCAAAATGCAATGTGTGTGCAGCCCCTACACATGCGCCCCACAGCCACACATGCATGTATACCCTCTGCCTGCACCCCTCTCCCCTGTTCATGCATGAGCACCCCCACATGCGAACAGACAACCCCTCCAAACTCCTTTATTATAGGTTATTGCCAGAAAGAATGTTGATCTTCTGGGAGGGAAACAGAATTAGAATTAACACAGTTGTGGAGGCAGAGGCCTTCATTAAAAAACATAGTGCCCTCCTAGAGGACGAAAATATAAGAGGTAGTGAAAAAGGTGATAATACACAAGATATGAAGGAGGGAGGGGCTGCAGCTCCACCTGGACACAGGAGGGAGGGAGTAATATCGAAAAGACTCAGGTCACAAAAATAAATGTATCTGAAGTATCATTGTAATTGTTGATATATTAGAAAGTGGCAAAAGAGATGATTGAACACATGGTTGATACAATGTACAACAAGACACTGTTTCTGCTTATCTTTTATCTTTTGTTTTTTTTCTTTTCTGTAAAAGTTGTGAGATTTGGAGAGATTTCTACCTCTAGCACGATGGAGCTGCCAAAAGTTTTGTACATCCACTTACCCTTTCCCATAAATGTTTAAAAATCAATAAAATTCTTTTTTTTTAAGAAAAAAGAAAGTTCAAACCCTTGTCCACAGACCCACAAGTCCATCACATGGTCCAATGTTCCTCTGCCACGCTGGCATTTCCACCCAGCTAGTTCTGGTCAGGTGCGGAGACAAAAGATGACCTTGGGCTTCTGGAAAGGAATGTTTTATTATGACAACACCGCATTCTGCTCCTTACTATTGCCCTTCCCTATTCCCCACTAATGAAACAGCATAGAAAAAATAATAGAAAGTGTGGCAGGCCAAAGATCCTAAAAGGAATTTGACTGCAGGCCTGACAGAAATAAGCGTTAACCAGTTTCTGTAAGCAGGGCAATCAAGATCAGGCTAGAAACAACACCAGAATGTTTCCTTCCTGACTTCCTTACAAGATTAGCCTGATGAGTGGAAAACAAACTTTAGGAGATTTCTTCCAGCAACTGGTTCTCTGAATTGCTTAGATAGTTAACAACCGGTTCTCCCGAATAGGTGCGAACCGTCTGAATCCCACCACTGCTGACAATCAATCAGAATACAAGCTCAAATTCAGGGTTTTTTTGTTTTTGTTTTTTTGTAATAAATCTCAATTATTATTATTTTTCTTTTTCTCATTTAAGTGTTGTAGACTCCCTTCTTGGTCCATGAGTTGGCTTATCAGGTTTTTTTCCTCCTCTTTTTTCATTTTATATACCAGCCAGCACCCTGGTTTATTCTGATTTTCAAAGAAGTTTTGTTTTGTTGATTTTATTTTATTTGCCAGCCTCTATGTTTCCAGTGTCTTTCTCCCCACTTGGAACTGAACCCAGAAGGACATTTCTTCCAACAAGGCTTCTTCTCTCCTCTTGTTGTAGGACATAACCTGACGTGCATGCTTTATATTCCAGGCACATCTGTTCTCGGTGCAGCTGTTTTCTAAGAATTATTCTCTGCTGGGTTGACTGATTTGATACCCACCTTGATGGAATCCCAGATTTGGAAGGGAGACCAAAGTCCATTGGGTCCAACCTGTGTTTTTTGCAGAAATTCCAATTAGAGCATCTCTGGCATACAGTTGTCTAGCTTCCAACTGGATGTTTTCAGTGACAGGAAGTCCACCACCTCCCTGGGTCATTGATTCCACTGTCAATCTGCTACTATGGTTACATATCTTTTCCTTCCCCCCCATACGTTCAGGCAGGATCTGCCTTCCTGTAACTTCCATCCATTATTCTACATCCTGCATTCTGGCACCATAGAGAACAGTTTGACTTTCTTTCCTTTTGACATCCTTTCAGGTATTCGGGATATTTTAAAATTCTGGTGGGCCCCAAAGTTATGATTTATGACAGCATCTCAAGATTAATGCTCTAACGGTGAGTAGGCTAAATCTACTGGGAAGCTGAGCTGAGCATGAAGAGGCAGAAAATTGAGTTTGGGATAGAGATATCAAATGTGGGTCGCATAAGACAATCCAGTGCTAACAAACTCAGTTCTTGGAACCTTGTTGCTGCCATCTAGTGTTCCCTGGCATTTCTGCAGCTCATGTATAACTACCATATTTTTGGAGTATAAGATGCATTGGAGTATAAGACGCACCAAGGTTTTGAAGAGGCAAATGAAAAAATAAGTTTTCGTACTCTGCAGACCTCCCAAAAACGGCCTGTTTTTTTTTTCAAATAAAGGGCATGAATAGCCTTTAGGAGGCTTGTAGAGTGCTACTGGGGGGGGGAGCAAAAACTAGCAAAAACAGCCCATTTTTGACGAAAATGGGCCCATTATTTTGTCAAAAAAGGGCATGGATAGCCTTTAGAAGCACATAGAGTGCTCCTGGGGGCTAGGAGGGCAAAACAGGCCATTTGTCACTCATTTCTGCTCTCCCCAGCCCCCGGGAGCTCTCTGAAAGCCTCCTAAAAGCTATGCATGGCCGTTTTGGTGAAGGACGTGAGGTTTTGGGAAGCAAAAAATGCTGTATTCAGTGTATAAGACGCACCCAGATTTTCAGCCTCTTTTTTGAGGGAAAAAGGTGTGTCTTATACTCTGAAAAATATGGTAATTTAGGAACTTTTTTCCAAGCAAAAAGTCTCACCTCGTTCTTTGATTTCTTGAGTGGTGTCTATAACTAAGGTTGTTGTTGTTGTTCAGTAGCTAATGACACCTACATGTTTTGTTCAGTTGCTAAGTCATGCCTGACCCTTCATAATCCCATGGACAACAACGGGCCAGGCCCTCCTGTCTGTTTCCTGGAGTTTGCACAAATTCATCCTCATTGTGTCTGATACAATCTAACTATCTCATCTTCTCCTGTCCCTTTCATTTTTGCCTTCCGTCTTTCATCGCCAATATAATTAACGACATTACAGTATTTCAGCCACCTTTCTTCATCTCCATTGCACCTTCAGCCTTGGGTTTTGCCGCTCACTTCTTCACTCCATCCTTGTCACTGTTGTTGATGTTCTCCATCCATTGCTTCCATCTATGACCAGCCATATCCACTTGTTCTCCAGCTCACCTGAGATGCTCAAGAGGGACACCTTCATCAGTGAAAGAACACACTTTCATATTAGAGGTTCTATATCCCTAGAAGAAATTTATATATATATCTTCGGCAAGATCTCACCTGCCATCTTCAGGCTTGGGCTTAAAATGGGAACGGAGCTGCCGTATTTCTGCAAATCTTGGTGGGAGGGGATGGGGTGCTGGCTTTGTTTCAGTAAGTGGGATGAATGGTTGTGTGGTTGTATCATGATTGGTAGATTGGTGCTGATTGGTGCTGGCTGTGTGTGCATTGCTGTTTTGTATTGTAATGGCTTGGGTGGTGGGTGGTGTTCGTTTGTTGGCTAGGGCTGGTTTCCAGATGTTTGGTAGACGGGAGGTATCATCACATTTATTCATGTTGTGGGGGTGTTTCTCTATTTCAATGGCTTCCATAATTATTCTCTTGTTGAGGTGTTCTGTTTTGGAGATTAACCTGGCAATGCACGCATCACAGAACACAAGAACGCAGTAAGAAAAAAAAGAAAAAAACTTCCTCCCTTTTCCAGCACCTTAAAGCTACAGGACATGAAATCAACTTTGAAGGAGCCAGGTTATAACACAAATATATATTTGTGTTATGTTTGTGCTGATAAATAAATAAAGGGAGACTAGTATAGATCTATTTCAAACTATTTAGCTCTCATCAGCTAGCCATATCCTTACTGGGAATTGAACGAGGGCTGTATTGTATATTAGGCAGATGTAATTGCCACTAAGCCACAGGCTCTCTTCCTTATGGTTTCCTTGTGGCTTAGTGGCAATTACATCTGCCTAATATGCAATACAGCCCTGGTTCAATGGGCTGTATTATATCTTAGGCAGGAGTCTTAGCCACTTAGCTTATTATATATATATTATATATATAAATTTGTGCTGACAAATAAATAAAGGGAGACTAGATATTTGGGCATACCAGGGGTTGTAACACAAATGCATACATATTTCCATGGCTCAGCTGATAAGGGGGAGAGCCTGTGGCTTAGTGGCTAATATAACTGCCTAATATGTAATACAGCCTTGGTTCGAATCCCAGTAAGGGTATGGCTAGCTGCTGAGAGCTAAATAGCTTGAAATGGATCTATACTAGTCTCCCTTTATTTATTTATCAGCACAAATACAACACAAATATAAAAAGGCAACATTAAAAATAAAAATATGGTTTTCTGCCTGGATGGTCCTCTGTGATGAGCCGAATGACAGAAATGGGGAGTAGTGAGTTCCCTCCCATATTTGGGCATACCAGGGGTTGTAACACAAATACATACATACATACATACATACATACATACATACATACATACATACATACGTGTGTGTGTGTGTGTAATGTTTGTTTGTTCAAAATCTCAAACCTCCGAAAGTTCTTCACCGATTGCTTTGAAATTTTGACACAACATTGCATTCGAATATGCACATGTTTGTATATACATATATTATATAGATGTTACACCTGTGACAAAAAATGTTTTTGTGTAAATCTGCTGGACGTAAAAGCAACACACGCTATACTAAATATTTCACAATTCAATTTCAATGTTTCCGATTGCATGGTTATATTGAATTTTCATAGATTTTGATTTATTTTCATTTTGATTTAATTATTAAATGTGACATTGCCTTGGAATTGAGCTGTGTCACTTATCATAGCATTCATTTTGTGAGTATAGTATATTCGGAACAGTTTGGCCTCTCTGCAGCTTCATCCCGACGGTCCCTTTATATGTGTGGCTGGGCTGCGGCCGCACCCTTTCCCCTTTCTGCCCCTCCTCCGATGAGCTTTGGCCACTTCCACCAAGGAAAGCTGAAGCCCTTCGGCCTCTCTCTCCCCTATCTCCCCTCCCCTCCTGTCGGGGCTTTGCTGTCTGTGGCAGGGCGGTGCAGCTCCTTCAAGGAGACGCTCAACAACTTCCACAAGGCCAACAGCCCTGGCGCTGTCTTCCCCAACCAGCCTCGGTTTTCACATCTATAATAGTGTAATAACAATTGTACAAACCATTGCAATAATATTAATTGTTCATATAGTAATTAGTTACTTTGGTTAATTTTTATTCAATAATGGTTTAGAAAAAAACAAAAACAGGGACTTCTATTTCCTGTTTTGGCTTTTGTTTTCTAGCTATTTATAAATTCTATTCCATATCTTATAAAAATCCAATTCTTCTCTTTCTTTTAACTCCTGGGTCAATTTGTCCATCTCTGCACATTCAAGCACTTTTCTAATTATTGTTTCATCTGTGGTTGTATTGATTTGCTTCCAGTTTTGTGCGAAGGCAATCCGAGCTGCGGTAAGTATGCGTAATATTATGTATTGAGATTTTTTCTCAGTTTTCGGGTCTTTCTTATATTCCTAATATGAACGATTCCGGTTTCAATTCTATCTTTTGCTCCGGAAATTTCCTCCAGCCATTTCTAAATTTTGCACCAGTATTTCCTTGTGATGGAGCATGTCCACCATGCATGGTAGAATGTTCCAGACTTGTGACTACATCTCCAAAATTTTGGGGATAAATTTGGATACATTTTGGCCAATCTCGCTGGGGGCAAATGCCATCTATAAAACATTTTATAGATGTTTGACATCCCTGCTCTAAGGGAGTCATCAACTGCATGCAGGTACTCTAGTTACTATGGAAGGTGTAAACTTACACCAGACCCCTGTCTATCCACTCTTCCTACCCCCCACATCCCCCAAAATGATTCACTTTAATTGGTATCATTTGCATAGGGGTGCAGATGTTCTCAATCACGGCAGAGGCGTGTTCCCTCATTCATCAGTCTCTAAGACAAAGATCCTTCCCCACAATTATTTCTCCCTGTTATTGGATCTGATTCATGTTCTGTGATTGTCATTAAGTCTCATTTTGTAATTCTGAGTCTGGGTTTTTAGATATTAGTCCTTTTATGGTGCTGTTTTCAGCTCTAAAGCCACCTAGAAGTGGAGAGGGAAGAGGAGGAGGAGAAACAGAAGAAGGAAGAAGGGGAAGGAGGAGGAGAAAATGGCAGAGGAAGGGGAATAAGAAAGAGAGGAGGGGGAGGAGCAACAGGAGGAGAAGGAGCAACAGGAGGAGAAAGAGCAAGAGGGGGAGGAGGGAGAGAGGGAGAAGGAGAAAGAAGGGAGGGAAAGAAAAGGAGGATGGAATGAAAATGAAAAGAGAAGGAGGAGAAGGAGGAGGAAGAAGAAGGAAGAAGAAAGAAGAGGAAGGGGAATGAGAAACAGAGGAGGAAGAGGAGTGAAGGAGAAACAGGAGGAGGATGAGGAGCAACAGGAGGAGAAAGAGCAAGAGGGGGAGGAGAGAGAGCGGGAGGAGAAGAAAGAAGGGGAGAGAGAGAGAAAAGGAGAAGTAAGGATGAAAGGAAAACAAAAAGAAAAGAGGAGGAGAGGGAGAAGGAAGGAAGAAGAAGAGGAAGGGGAATGAGAAAGAGAGGAGGAGGAGGGGAGGAGAAAAAGTAGCAGGAGGAGGAGCCACAGGAGGAGAAAGAGCAAGAGGGGGAGGAGAGAGAGAGGGGGAGAAAGAGAAAGAAGGGGAGAGAGAAAAGGAGGATCAAAGGAAAAGAAAAGAGAAAGAGGAGGAGAAGGAAGAAGGAAGAAAAAAGAAGAGGAATGGGAATGAAAAACAGAGGAGGAAGAGGAGTGGAGGAGAAACAGGAGGATGAGGAGGAGCAACAGGAGGAGAAAGAGAAAGAGGAGGAGGAGAGAGAGAGGGAGAAGAAGAAGGGGAGAGAGAGAAAAGGAGAAGTAAGGATGAAAGAAAAACAAAAAAAAGAAGAGGAGGAGAAGGAGGAAAAAAGAAGAGGAAGGGGAATGAGAAGAGAGGATGAAGAGGAGAGGAGGAGAATCAGGAGGAGGAAGAGCAACAGGAGGAGAAAGAGCAAGAAGGGGAGGAGAGAGAGAGGGAGAAGGAGAAAGAAGTGGAGAGAGAAAAGGAGAAGGATGAAAGGGAAAGAAAAAAAGAGGAAGGGGAAGGGGAGAGAGAAAGAAGAAAGAGAAGTAAAGATGAAGGGAAAGGCAGAGGAGGTCAAAGAGAAGGAAAGAAGGAGGAGGAAGAGGAGGAGGCGAAAATAGTAGTTGTTTCCTTATTTGTAAGTTCCTTTTTCCCTCCCTTCTTTTGGCAATCTGGGTGCATCGTTTTCACGGAATGAGATGTTGCAACTCTTGACAGTTGCGTGTCTCCAGATCAACCTCTTTTCTCCCTTATTTCCCAAATAAAATGCTATTTTTTTCTTTTTAACCCCTCCCCCCCCCCAAAAAAAAACAAAAAACCCAAAACCCAAAATCCCTTTTCCCCTTCCAGGACTGTAATGTGAACAAATGGAAGTGACCTTACGGTACACAGCATTGCTTATACGGCTCGAATGAGATTTTCATTACCCGGCAAGTCTAACAGGTACGCATTAAAACATCCATAAAGTCTTTGCGGAGGGCTTAATAGCTAAAGCAAGCTATCGGAATTATGTCCTTTTCCCCGTTATTGAATTCCCTTCATGTCACTTACCCACAAAGTAAGATTTTTCGGTTTCCATTCTTTATAATTAAAGGGAACAAATAAAGGGAAATGCAGAAAGAGTGTAGGAAGCCCTTTCGGAGCCAAGCTGGTACCTTCATTGGACACTTCACCGTGACATTCGCACGGTCCTGAAATATGAAACTCAGATGAACATAGGCAGTGGGGTATAGTGGTAATAGTGGTCATCTAGAATGGGGATGGTTCAAGCTCCAGTCCTGGGGTGTAAAACACAAGGCCAAATCAGACCCTCGATGTGGTCAGATGCAGCCTGCGGGACCGTCCTGGAAAATGTAAGGGGCCGGTCCATGTGGCTTCAGCCCGGTCTACTCAGTGTGAAGTGGAAACATCAGGCCAGCGTGGCTTCAGCCTGGTCTACCCAGAGCGAAGGGGAAACACCGGACCAGTGTGGTGTCAGACCGGTCTACCCAGTGCAAAGTGGAAACATCAGGCCAGTGTTGTTGCAGAAAATGACAGGCTTAGACTTCTAAGGATAGAGGAAGAGTTTATTTGGCAGCCAGGTTCAGAAACGTGGCCAACATTGCAAGTTCTGAACAATCTTTATTATCGATGCACACATTCTTATACATTCTCAAAGACAGTGTAACACGGAAACACTTAACTCATTTCTTATTGGTTACCTTGAGGAAAAAGCCTTATAAGGAGATGGGGGTCTTACTTCTCCTTTTGTTACAGGTATGGACTAGGTGCCATTAATGAACTTTAATTGAACCTTGTGGTTTTGGACTTTTGGCATAGGGACTTTTACTGGAACATGTTGTGGTTGAGGGCTGATGACATTTCCCTCTCCCTTTAAGCAAGCTTCTAACTGTCCCTTTTATGCCACGTCTTCATTCTTATATTTTAATCCATATTTTATTCTACTTTAGTGTGGCTTCGGCCTAGTCTACCCAGTGCAAAGGGGAAACATCGGGCCAGCATGACTTCAGCCTAGTCTACCCAGTGCAAAGGGGAAACATCGGGCCAGCATGACTTCAGCCTAGTCTACCCAGAGCGAAGGGGAAACATGGGACCACATGGCTTCAGCCTGGTCTACCCAGTGCAAAGGGGAAACATCGGGCCAGCATGACTTCAGCCTAGTCTACCCAGAGCGAAGGGGAAACATGGGACCACATGGCTTCAGCCTGGTCTACCCAGTGCAAAGGGGAAACATCGGGCCAGCATGACTTCAGCCTGGTCTACCCAGTGCAAAGGGGAAACATCGGGCCAGCATGACTTCAGCCTAGTCTACCCAGTGCAAAGGGGAAACATCGGGCCAGCATGACTTCAGCCTAGTCTACCCAGAGCGAAGGGGAAACATGGGACCACATGGCTTCAGCCTGGTCTACCCAGTGCAAAGGGGAAACATCGGGCCAGCATGACTTCAGCCTGGTCTACCCAGTGCAAAGGGGAAACATCGGGCCAGCATGACTTCAGCCTAGTCCAGTGGTGGGCAACCCGCGGCTCGGGAGCCACATGCGGCTCTTTACACCCTTTAATGCGGCTCTTCTGTGTGCCGGGTGCCCGCTCCCCTCCCTCCTCTCGGGCTTCGGAGGGAAGCTTCTGCAAAAGCCCGGGCGAGTGACAACCAATTTTGGTCCTATGACTGCAGAATGCTGCAAAATACCATAAATGCAGGCCAGTTGTTGAGTGTTTCAAATGTGATTGGAACACTCAACAAGGTGACCACAGTGTGTGTGTGTGTGTGTGTGTGAGTGAGTGAGAAAGACAGACAGAGAGAGGAACAGAGAGAGGGAGTGAGGGAGGGAATCAGAGAGAGACTGACAGACAGACACACACACACACACACAGACAGAGAGAGACAGAGAGGGGGAGGGAGGGAGAGAAAGATAGACAGACAGAGAGACACACACAGAGTGAGTGATTAAGTGAATGAGTGAGAGACAGACACACCCACATACACAGAGTGACAGAGAGAGAGGAAGGGAGGGGAGAGAGACAGAGGGAGAGACAGAGACAGACACACACACACACAGAGTGAGTGAGAGACAGACAGACACACACACACACAGAGTGACAGAGATGGGGGAGGGAGGGAGAGAGAGACAAAGAGCCAGAGAGAGAGAGAGAAAGAAAAAGAAAAAAAGAAAGAAAGTGGGAGAGAGAGAGGAAATTAAAAACAACAACATACAAACCTGACTTACTCAAACTATCCAAGGAAATGCAAGGCCAATGTTCACATTAGTGGTTGTGACTTTGTCAGTCAATATCAGGATGTAATTTTCTCTACATTGTAAGGCAAATTTTACGGAATTTAACATTATCGATAAATAATATCGTTCTAAAGTTTTTGTTTTATTAGTTGTGTTATTTGTATCCTCCCGACCTATGTGGATACTTGCATGCAGAATATTCTCAATAAAAACTTATTGAGTGCACCATCCTATGTATTTTCGGTTTTAAAAATGTGGCTCTCAAAGTAAATTTCAATCGTGGTTTTGGCGAGATTTGGCTCAGTTGAAAAAAAAGGTTGCCCACCACTGGCCTAGTCTACCCAGTGCAAAGGGGAAACATCGGGCCAGCATGACTTCAGCCTAGTCTACCCAGAGCGAAGGGGAAACATGGGACCACATGGCTTCAGCCTGGTCTACCCAGTGCAAAGGGGAAACATCAGGCTAGCGTGGCTTCAGCCTGGTCTTCCCAGAGCGAAAGGGAAACATCAGGCCAGCGTGGCTTCGGCCTGGTCTTCCTAGTGCAAAGGGGAAACATGCCTGCAGTTTGGGGAGCAGTGTCAAGTCATCCACATCCACCCAGTCGTCCACATTCATCCAGCACCCCAAAGTCAACCATAGCCCAAATGTGGCCCTCAGTGAACTTGCGTATGACCCTCCCCTGCTCGAGTCCATCATCAGTCAAGAAAACTGAACGAGTGTCTTTGAGGTTCCTCTTTCTCTCCTTGGCCCACCCACCTCAAAGTGTTACTGTAAGAGCAACTTGGTGATGGGTGTGTAAACCTTGGAATGGGGCAACTCGCTGCAGGGCAATTTAGCAACCCAATTTAATTATTTAAAGTCGAAAATTATTTTAAATTTTGTCATTCACATTTCATGTTGTCTGTCCCTTGGCATCTTTTCGTTAATGATCCAATTCCACAAAGAAAAGGGGGTCCACTTATTTTGCAAAGCACCTGAGGGCAGAACAAGAAACAATGGATGTAAATTAATCAAGGAGAGAAGCAACCTGGAATTAAGGAGAAATGTCCTGACAGTGAGGACAATGAATCAGTGGAATACAGTGGTAGGCTCTGGATCCCATTGCAACTGGTACTGGTGCAATGGGGCCTGGCATCCTCCACATGATTGCGCGCATGCGTCTTACTGTCCAGCGATGCGGGTGGGTATGCCCTCTGGAGCACCATACCAGAACGGAACCCGGTGCTCCGGGCAGGCTCCGGTATGCCTGTACCAGGGCGTACTGCCTGCAACCCACCACTGGTGGAATAGCTTCCCTTCAGAAGTTGTGGGTGCTCCAACACTGGAGGATTTTAAGAAGAGTCTGGAAAGTCATCTGACTGGAATGGTATGGAGCAGGGATGGCTAACCTTTTCTGGAACAAGTGCCCAAAGGATACTTGCGAACCCCAAAAAGCAATGTGTGTGTGCCACCGTGCATGTGCCCTGCCCATTGTGCATGCATGTGCAGTCCTCCTGTGTGCAACCCCCCATGCCTGTGCACATCCCCCTGTGCATGCAAACATGCACACATTCCACATGCGTCCTTCCTCCCACACATGTATGTGTGGTTTCCCCCCACATGTGCCCCATCCCTTGTGCATGCGCATGTGCCCCATGTAAGTGTCCCCACACATGCATGCACAACCCCATGTTCTGTCCCCCATGCATGCACATGGGGTCCCCCCACATGTGTTCTGCCCCCCGTGCATGTGCACATTCCCCCCCACATGTCCCATGCCTCCCACATGTGTGCACTCCCCCCTCATGCTCCCCATCCCTATGCATGTGCAGTAGAGACCTGATGACCAGCTGGCCCCGTGGGAAGTGCATGCACATGAGTGGTCGTGAAGCTGAACTAGGGTGACAGCTCACGTGCCCCCAGAGAGGTCACTGGTCCAGAATGCAGCCACGCGGGTTGTCATGGGGGTACCTAGGTGCTCCCATATTACACCCCTTTTAGGCGGCCTGCACTGGTTGCTGGTTGTTTTCCGGGTGCGATTCAAGGTACTAATTCTGACCTTTAAAGCGCTCCATGGCTTAGGCCCAGGGTACCTGCGAGACCACCTACTGCCACCAGTAGCCTCCCACCGTCCAGTACGATCCCACAGAGTTGGCCTCCTCTGGGTGCTGTCGGCCAGACAGTGTCGGCTGGTGACCCCCAGGGGGAGAGCCTTCTCTGTGGGAGCGCCTTCCCTCTGGAATGAGCTGCCCACGGAGCTTCGCATAATCCCTGACCTCCGGTCATTCCAACGTGCCTTAAAAAGTTGGCTTTTCCAGCAAGCCGGCCTGGCCTGTTAATTTTAACTCATTTTTAAATGTATTGTCCTATAAATTCGGTTTGTTTTTTGGATATGTATTTAATTTCTTTTTAACTTTTGGGATGTGTTTTTTTTAATGTTTTACGCTGCCCTGAGTCCTTTGGGAGAAGGGCGGCATATAAATCCAATAAAAACAAACAAACAAACTGCATGCCACCTGTGGCAAGCGTACCATAGGTTTGCCATCACAGGTATAGCGTCTCCTGCTTCAGGCATGACCACATGGCAATCGGCTTAATGGCTGCCATGACAACTGTCATCCTGGACTCAGTTATGGTTGTATCTTCAAGACTACCCCTAAATCATATGGTTCCTGTTGCAAGGGAATAAACAGGGAGAGATATGTCCAGTATGCTTCTCTGAGCTCGTGAGTGAGGATAGAAATCCATCAAGGAAATCAGAGTATGAGGTGTGATATCATGCTAGCCATTATTGGCCACACTTGGAATCCTGCATTCAGTTTTGGTCGCCACGATGTAAAAACGATGTTGAGACTCTAGAAAGAGTGCAGAGAAGAGCAATGAAGATGATTAGGGGACTGGAGTCTAAAACATATGAAGAACGGTTGCCGGAACTGAGTATGTCTAGCTTAAGAGAAAGAAGGACTAGGGGAGACATGATAGCAGTCTTCCAATATCTCAGGGGTTGCCACAAAGAAGAGGGAGTCAAACTATTCTCCAAGGCACCTGAGGGTAGAACAAGAAGCAATGGGTGGAAACTAATCAAGGAGAGAAGCAACTTAGAACTGAGGAGAACTTTTCTGACAATTAGAACAATTAATGAGTGGAACAACTTGCCTTCAGAAGTTGGGAATACTCCAACACTGGAAGTTTTTAAAGAAGATGTTGGATAACCATTTGTCTGAAGTAGAGTGGGGTTTCCTGCCTAGGCAGGGGGTTGGACTAGAAGACCTCCAAGGTCCCTTCCAAGTCTGTTATTGTATTATGACTGCAGAAAGGTTTTAGGACAACACCAGCTCCCTCGAGTAAGAAATGGAGATGACCAGTAACTCCTATAGTCGGATGTCACTGAATTGGGGAAACCTTTATATCTGTATCATCTATATCTATCTGCATCTATATCTAACTAAAAACAGAATGATTTACAGGAAACGCATTATAACAATGGACAGCACTGAACACCTAACTGCATACCGCCAAGAAGACAATCTGAGACCATGTACTTTGCGCAGGGAGGATAGACGCAAGAAAGCAGCTTCAGATTAGCCACTTCTCAGACAGAGAACCGACAGAGGAGTAGACAAAGAGACAACACAGAACAAGTCCTTACTTACACCATTGCTGCCCCCTTGTGATCAACAGATCCCGTGTTGCAGCACCTTTGATTTTGGGAAGCCACAAGACAAATATTAGGGTATCTCACAAACACTGGAAAAGGATTCATTTCATATTTCTCAACTCCCCAAAGAGTGGAGTGGTGTGGAGCAGGGCGGGACTGAGATAGGCTGGGATAGGATAGGGTAGCGTAAAGTAGAACAGAACAGAATAGAATAGAATATTCTTTATTTGGCCAACTGTGATTGAACATATAAGGATAGGATAGGATAGGATAGGATAGGATAGGATAGGATGGGATGGGATGGGATGGGATGGGATGGGATGGGATGGGATGGGGCGGGGCGGGGCAGAATGGAATGGAATGGAATGAAGAGAATACAGAATGGAGTGGAATGGTGTGATGGAATGGAATGGGATAAGATGCGATGCGATGAGAAGAGAAGAGAAGAGAAGAGAAGAGAAAGAGAAGAGAAGAGAAGAGAAGAGAAGAGAAATATGGAATGGAATGGAATGGAAGGGAAGAGGAGAGGAGAGGAGAGGGAGGGGAGGGGAGAGGAGAGGAGAGGAGAGGAGAGGAGAGAAGAGAAGAGAAGAGAAGAGAAGAGAAGAGAAGAGAAGAGAAGAGAAGAGAAGAGAAGAGAAGAGAAGAGAAGAGAGAATATTCTTAATTGGCCAAGTAGGAACACACAAGTAATTTGTCTCTGGTGCATAAATTCTCACTGTACATACAAGCAACAAGGTAATAGAACAAAGGATTATAACAAAGGATGCAGAAGGTCCAACTACTCCAACCCTAGGCCATAGCAAATCTCTCTCCATGACTCTAAATGTCCAGGGTCTAGAAAATATGAATACTTAAAGATATGAGAGTTGATAACAGATGAAAGGAGCTAATGCCACCCACAGAATGTACAGTACCTCAGTTTACAAAGCATAATGCAATGCGTGTGCGAGGCCCCAAAACCAGCTGGCCGGCAGGAGGTGTGCGTGTATGTGCGGTGGAGCTGAGTTGGGTCAATGTCTCGCATGCCTGCAAAGAGGGCTCTGTGTGCCACCTGTGGCAGGTGTGCCATAGGTTTGCCATCATGGGTCTAGCACCTCCTGCTTGAGAAGGGTGCTGGACTCAAAGACCTCCAAGGTCTCTTTCAACTTTATTATTCTACGTCCCATGTTAAGTTTGGGCTGTTTTCTTCTCTATCTTGTCCCAAAACCTCCAAAAATATCACATCCAGTGACTGGTCTCACGTTTGATGATCCTTTACCAGACTGAAAGTGCCAGAAGGAATTTGTGCTTAACTTCAACGGAATTTAGTAACTTCATGGTTATTCTTAGATGCAGGGGGAAGAAAAACCCCCATCGAATGCCAAATTATATTGTCTGAGTTCAAAACTCCAATCCGTGGCCTGATCTGAAGCCCCCTCCACCCTCCCCTCCCTTCCCGCCCTCCCCCAGCCCCCCTCCTTCCCCCCTCCTTTCTTCTTTCCGCCTTGATCTAATCACAGTCTGGTTTTAAATGCTAAGCCATCAATGTCAGAAGCCGCAGTCAAGCACACCCTGTCCCCAACACGCAACCTTTTCAACATGATGGCTCATTAATAATTTTAAAAGGACGATGGCAGGGCAACTATTTATAGCCCCCCCCCCCCCCTTCTTGGGCAGGCCTGCCAAAGGAAGGGGAAATTAACATGGAAAAATTGTCATCTGGAAAACATTAGTGTTTATCAACAGATCAGTCAAACCCTGGGTACTGTAAACTCTGCTTTTAGCTAAATAAAATGCATTAGCGGTGACAGGGATTGGAGTGACTCTAACAGTAGCTGCAGCGGTGATAAGGGGGGGAGGCATAAGGGTCCAAGGTCTTCCCCCTCCCCACATTGTCCTCTCTCGTCCTTTTTTGACACCTGCCAAGGTTCCCACTGTCTTCAAGGGCAGAAGGAAGGGGATCCGCCCAGGAGGGGAAAGGCAAGGGGGAAAGTTGGCGAAGTCAATTAAGTGTTAATTGCTTTGACTGAGGGGGCAGAAGTCTCAGGGATGGCTAAAGAAATGTCAATGAGGCTAGCTATTGGATCGAGGGCAAACCTCAGGCCCATAGGTAAGACTAACTCTACATCCGTGTGTTTCAGAAGGAAGGAAGGAAGGAAGGAAGGAAGGAAGGAAGGAAGGAAGGAAGGAAGGAAGGAAGGAAGGAAGGAAGGAGCGAGCGAGCAACAGAGGAAAGGAAAGAAGGAAGGAAAAAGAGAGGGAGGAAAGGAAGGCAAGAAGGAGAGGGGCAGGGAAGGAAGGAAGGAGGGGAGGAGAGGGAAGTGAGGGAAGGAAGGAGCAACAGAGGAAAGGAAAGAAGGAAGGAAAAAGGGAGGGAGGGAAGATGAGAAGGAGAGAGGGATGGTGAAGGAAAGAAGGAAGGACCAACAGAAGGAAAGAAGGAAGGAAAGGGGGAAGGAGGGAGGGGGTGAGAGGCAAGGAAGGAAGAAAAGAAGGAAGGAAGAAAAGAAGGAAGGAGAGAAGAAGAGTGGGAAGGGGAGGGAGGGAGGAATGGAGCGAGGGAAGGAAGGAGCAACAGCAGAAAGGAAAGAAGGAAGGAAAAAGGGAGGGAGGGAAGGAAGGCGACAAGGAGAGAGGGACGGGGAAGGAAGGAAGAACCAACAGAAGGAAAGAAAGAAGGAAGGAAAAGGGGAAGGAGGGAGGAGGTGAGAGGCAAGGAGGGAATAAAAGAAGGAAGGATAGAAGAAGAGAGGGAAGGAGAGGGAGGAATGGAGGGAAGAAAGGAAGGACCAACAGAGGGAAAGAAGGAAGGAAAAGGGGAAGGAGGGAGGAAGGGAGGGTGGAGGCAAGGAAGGAAGGGGAGAAGGAGGGAGGGAATGGGATGGAGAGACGAAGGGAGGAAAGGAAGGAAGGAGGGAAAGAAAGAAGAAAGAAAAAGAGAAAGACTACTCATTCATTCTGGACTTGGAGTCAACATATTTTTGGTTCGTCACCTGGATCAAAGAGCTCTCCGTTCACACCAAGCTACATTTCAGCAGAGAGGGATTCTTATTTGCTTCTCAAATCAGTGCAAAATCAATATTTATCAAGCAGGTTGTAGTTTTCAACCTAACCTAGATTTTAGTATGATGTCATGCAGTAAATGCCCTGGGGGGTTTTCTGAGGGAAGGAGTGAGGGATGTGCAATCATTGGGAAGGCGTTTGGAGCAGCGTTTGGCCCAATCTCACCTCTCCGATGCTGTGAAGCTCGGCGGCTGCCCTGCCTGAGCGGAGTTTCTTTGCAGGAATTCCGGCGACATTATTGCCTTGAAGGGCGATAAGGAAGCCAGCCCAAAGACAGACGCTTGAGAGGGGAATCGTTCTAAATCGAAGGGCTTCGTCATAATAAATCAAACATCGAACGTTCTCTTCCCAGGTGCTCAGCCAGGCTTCCTGGTTAGCACTGGATAATTTCACCCCTCCCCCCCCCCCCACACATACATACGACACAGAACTGGAAGTCTGCAGAACATCACGTCATGTCACAGAAGCAGTGAAGAAAGGGGTGGTGGAGGAGGGTTGGAGTTATGTTGGAATTATTGGTTTTTAGCAGTGACTGGGCTGTAGCTCGGGACTCGGAGTTTTTGGAAGTTGTGCTTGTTTGAGTTAGGGAGGGATTGCGGTGGAGGAAAGGCAGAAGAGTAAGAAAGGACTGGGATTCGGGAAGGAAGACGAAAGAGACTGAAGGCAAATGAATAGGGGAGGGTAGGACGAGGGGCGATAGAGAGAAAGCGAATGGAAGAGAAGAAGAGGAAGACACGAAAGGAAGATAAAGGAGGAAGGGAGGACAAGGTGAGAAAGACAAGAAAGGAAGGGAGGAAGGAAAAGAATAGTGGAAGGACGCGAGAGCAGAAAGGGAGAAAGAGAAGGCAGAAAGAAAGAAAGCAAGGGGATGCAAGGAATGTAAGGAGGGAAGGCAGAAAGCAACGAGAAGGAAGGAAAAGCGAGTAAGAAAGAAGGGAGGACGAAAGGAGAAGAAGGAAGGAAAAGGGATGAAAGGAGGGAGAAAAGCATGAAAAGAAAAGAAGGCCCCTCCCCCCGTGACCCACTTCCTCCCATCTCCCTTCCGCCTCTCCTCCCTCCCTATCCTGCCCTCCCTCCCTCCCTTTTCCTTCCTTCCTTCTTCCATTTCTTCCTTCCTTTTCCTGGCCTCCCCTCCCTCCTTCATATTCCCTTCCTTCCCCCTTTTCCTTCCCCCTCCCTCTTTTCCTCCACATGTATATTCAAAATTTTAAAAGCATATTTTTAAAAAAAATTCTCTACAATTTCAAAGCCAGAGATTTTGAGATATTGATCCCAGAGCATCAAATACTCCTTCTCGTAATTCCCCTACAACTACATGCAGAGAGAGAGAGGGGGGGTAGAGGGAGAGGGAGAGAGAGATTAGAAGAATAGTCTTGCATCAAGAGAAGGTGTTTAATGAAGCTTCCTGAAGACCTAACACCTGCATGCTTTATAATTACTACCTATACAGCTAACCCAAGATAATTATGCAATAAGACCAGATCACAGGGATGCTTAATCAACCAATATAGAGGGAGCACTTTTACACGCTACACCTACCTACAAAATCAAAGTCTTGGATCCTTCACTTAGAGCAGAGGTGTCCAAACTTGGGAACTTTAAGCTGGGGAATTCTGGGAGTTGAAGTCCACAAGTCTTAAAGTTCTCAAGTTTGGACACCCCTGACTTAGAGGTCCTTCAAAAATCGATGCTGATTGGTCAGAAGGATTCAACGCTTAATAAAAGCAGGGGGAGTGTTGGTAATTGCATTAAACTGCAACTGATTATTTTTTTTTAAACTTCAAATGTAAGCCAATTGAGATTTTATTCTGAAACAATTGTATTTGTCATTTGTCCTGGCCTTTTGTGCTGTCTGGAATTTAGTTTCTCTCTGGTCACTTGAAAGCAATGGAGGAGGATGGTATAACTTGTGGGGGTGTGGGGGAATGATGGTAAATCTATGACTGTTCTTTGACCTGGGTTACTCTTTGTGCAAAGATTGAATGGGCACATAAAGACCACCTGGGATCCGATGATGGGTCTGGTAAATTCAATGCTTACCCAACAGTCATTAGGGTGCTCAGAAGCAGGAGATGGAACTATACCTGCTCCACATGGTTCTATTCTTTTACTTACCCATATTTTTCAGAATAGAAGGCACACCTTTCCTCCCCTCCTTAAAAGTGGGCGAAAATTTAAGTGTGTCTTATAGACCAAATACAGGCTTTTGTAGGGGGGGGGGCAAACCCTCTGTGCATCATGTTTTCGCCCTCCCCATCCCCCAGAAGCACTCTGCAGTGCTCTGCACAGCCCATTTTTGGGCTCCCAAGCCTTCTGTGCTTCGTCTTTTTGCCCTTCCTGGCCCCCAGAAGCACCCCGCAGTGCTCCACATGGCTTGTATTCACCAAAGCCAGGCCTACGGTGTGCTTCTGGGGGCTGGGGAAAGCACAAATGTGATGCGCAGAGGGTTTTGGACCCCCAAAATAGGCTATGTGTAGCACTGCAGAGTGCTTCTGGGAGCCAGGGAAGGCAAAAATTGAGGTTTGGAAGCCCCAAAATGGGCCCGTTTTTGGCAAAAATGGGACCTGGGGTTTGTTCGTTTTTTGGCAAAATCAGGCCATGTGGAACAGTGCAGAGTGCTTCTGGGGGCCTGGGAGGATAAAAACACAATTCACAGAGGGCCAAAACTATTTTTTTCTTGTTTTCCTCCCGTAAATGTAGGTGCATCCTATAATCGTTTGCATCTTAGAGTCCGAAAAATGCAGCATTTCTATAACAAATGTATATAGCCATGTTTAATGGAATATAATAAGGAGTTGGATTCTCAGGAGGGAGGGGTGCATTCCAGAGGAATAAGAGGCAGTATTAACATGGAAGGAGAAAGAAGGTGAAGACACACCCTCCCTATTAGTCCCCAGAGTACACTACAGATACATCTGGCAAGATTCTGTCTACAGGTGTAGAACATTTAAGAACTGAGCTTGGCATGTGGCATTCTTGGGTTTGAGACTGACACGTGGTGACTGAGGAATTCTGGGAGATGAAGTCCATACGTGGTGACTGAGGAATTCTGGGAGTTGAAGTTCACACAGTGTAGCTGATGAATTCTGGGAGTTGAAGTCCACACACAGTGATCGAGGAATGTAGTACGGAAGTAGGTTCCCGGGAAAGAGAGGCTCCATTCCAGAGAAATGAGAGACAACACAGCCCAGATGTCATGTGTGGGAGAAAGAGAGTGAGGACAGTTCCTCCTTAATAGTTCACACAGTATATTGTGGATGCAGATACTGTAGTAGAGTCTTCGGTCTGGCAAGATGTTTTCTGTAGGTGTCAAAACAATAAAGAACTCAAATTGGAAGAATCACCGTTGCTCTTAGTTTTGGGCCTGACACATTGTGATTTATGAATTCTGGGAGTCCACACATGATGACTGAGGGATTCTGGGACTTGAAGTCTCTAGTGAGGAGGTGGATTCCCAGAAAGGAGGGGATGCATACTAGAGAAGTAAGAGGCAACTCTGGCCAGATATCATGTGTGAAAGAAAGAGGATGAAGACAGCTCCTACAGTATTAATAGTTCCCAGAGTATATTGTAGATGCAGACAATAAAGTCTTCATTCTGGCAAGATTTTGTCTGTAGGTGTGAAACAATAAAGAACTAGGTTGGAAGAATCTCCATATATCACTCTTGGTTTTGGGACTGACATATGACCAAGGAATTCTAGGAGTTGAAGTTCACATACAGTAGCTGAACATGGTAGCTGAGGGATTCTGGAAGTCCATCTATGAGGTAATGGAAAGTAGGAAGGAGGTAGATTCCCAGGAAGGATGGGGTGCATTCCAGAGGAGTAATGAATGTTTGTGAATACCCCAACACTGGAAGTCTTTAAGAAGATGTTGGATAGCCATCTGTCTGAAATGGTATAGGGTTTCCTGCCTAGGCAGGGGGTTGGACTAGAAGACCTCCAAGGTCCCTTCCAACTCTACTATTGTATTATTGTAAGAGGCAACTCAAGCTAGATGTCATGTGTGGAAAAAAAAGAGGTTGAGGACAACTCCTCCCTAAAAGTTCACATAGTATATTGTAGATGCAGATAGTAAAATCTTCAGTCTGGCAAGATTTTGTCTATAGGCGTGAAACAATAAAGAACTCGGCTTGGAAGAATCACCTTGTGTCACTCTTCATTTTGGGACTGACACATTGTGAGTGAGGGATTCTGAGAGTTGAAGTCCATATATGATGTAATGGAACGGAAGGAGGAGGTGGAGCCCAAGGAGGGAGGGGCTGCATTCCAGAAGAGTAAGAGGCAGCTTAGCTCAGATATTATTTGTGACCGAAAGAGAATGAAGACAACTTCTCCTTAATAGTTCCTAAAGTATATTTTAGATGTAGATAGCAAAGTATTAAGTCCAGAAAGATTTGGTTGATACATGTGAAACAATAAAAAAATTCAGCTTGGAAGAATGCGTGTTATTCTTGAGTTTGGGTTTGACACTACCTCTTTCATACCAAGTGATTTTTGGATGGTATACAATGAAAAAATAATAATTACCATGTTTCTCCGAAAATAAGACAGGGTCTTATTTTCTTTTGACCCCTGAAATAAGCACTTGGCCTTATGTTTGGGGAGGTCTTATTATTTTTGAGGTGCAGGAGGCAGTGAGCATGGTTACCTCATGGCTGCTGCTGTGTTGCAATATTTTTGGGGAAGGCTTATTTTAGTGCATGCGCTCAAAAGCCCGATTGGGCTTTTTATCTGGGAAAACAGCATCAAATATTATGCAAATCAGATTTAAAGTAATTAAATATAAATAAAAAAACAAAGTGAGGGGGGGGAAACACTAGAATATTACACATATTCAGCCAACCCATGAATTTTGCTGAAAAAGTCAGGTTTTTAGAAATTTCCAGAAGCTCATCAAGGTTTAGAACCAAGCTCACCTGGAAGATAGGGAGATGATCTTCCCAAATTGCTTTTCTCCATCAATCAATCAATCAATCAAAATTTATTTATGGTCCAAAACAGAAGACATCCTGCATTTCTTCATGTCGGCTCGATGGAACCGAGCCAACAAAAACAGCAAAGAAAAATCATAACCGCTTTCTTTCTCCTTTTTATATTGAGGCTATTGTTCAGGGATTGCTGCAACGCACTCAATATGGGCCTTCCCTTGAAGACCTGCAAATGTCAACTGGTCCAGAATGTGGCACCATGCACAATAACAAAGACCCCTATGTTCCTCTATGTAACATCTCCGTTGTGTGAACTTCACTAGCTTCTCATTTTTTCCAGGTGCAATTCTATCCCCTTTAAAGGCCTACGTGGCATGGGGACAGGTATCTGAAGAACTGTGTTTCCCTAAGGACAAGAACTTCAGTCTCTTTCAAGGCTGGACACAAGAAGGGTACTCTTTGGCTTTTCCCAGGTGTCACAACATTCACTGCTTTACATTGTTGAGATGTGGAGACTCTACAAAGAGTGCAGAGAAGAGCAACAAAGAGGATTAGGGGATCGGAGACTAAAACATGTGAAGAACAGTTGCAGGAACTGGGCATGGCTAGTCTACTGAAGAGAAGGACTAGGGGAGGATGATAGCAGTCTTCCAATATCTCAGGGGCTGCCACAAAGAAGACGCAGTCAAGCTATTCTTCAAAGCACCTGAAGGCAAAACAAGAAGCAATGGGTGGAAACTAATCAAGGAGAGATGATGTTACCTAATTTGGTAGTGAAATGTCTGCCAGAAAACAACCAAGTTTAAAGAGCATGAAAGGACCCACAGACCTCCCCCCTTTCCTCCTCCTCCTCCTCCTCCTCCTCCTCCTCCTCCTCCTCCTCCTCCTCCTCCTCCTCCTCCTCCTCCTCTTCTTCTTCTTCCTTCTTTCTTCTTTCTTCTTTCTATTTTCTTCTTTCTTCTTCCTCCTCTTCCTCCTCTTCCTCCTCCTCTCTCCTCCTCCTCCTCCTTCCTCTTCTTCTTCTTCTTCTTCTTCTTTCTTCTTTCTTCTTTCTGCTTTCTTCTTTCTATTTTCTTCTTTCTTCCTCCTCTTCCTCCTCCTCCTCCTCTTCTTCTTCCTTCTTCTTTCTTCTTTCTCTTCTTTCTATTTTCTTCTTTCTCCTCTTCCTCCTCCTCCTCCTCCTCTCTTCCTTCTTCTTCTTCTATTTCTTCTTCCTCCTCTTCCTCCTCCTCCTCCTCCTCCTCCTCTTCTTTTTCTTCTTCCTTCTTTCTATTTTCTTCTTTCTTCTTCCTCCTCTTCCTCCTCCTGTTCTTCTTCCTCTGGTTTATGAAACAGTTCAGCTTCTTTTTCCACCTGCTCCCTCAAATATGCTCCTTGCTCCCAAACCTATTGAAAATTTTGTCAACAATCCTCTCCCCAAAGCTCGATACACCGTCTGCATAAAAACCTCCGTTTCATGAGAAAATGACTATTAATGAGACCATGTTTCTTCCCAGCATCAAACTCAAAGAGACACAGGTCATAAATCTCTTTGATCTTTCTTTTTTGTTGTTGTTGTTGTTGACTGGAGAAATACGCTGGTTCCTTCTTTTTCCCCCTCACAGACTTTTAGTTTTAATATAAAAAAATGTTCTGATTGTGACAATTCCATTTGGTAATGAGTAATTAATGGCAAGGGCTGTTTTCAGTCTTTCTTCCCTCCCCCCCCCCAAAAAAAAATAAACCTTCCAACTTTCTTTCTTCTTTCGGTCGTTTCTTGTTTCCCATTTTTCTCTTGACACATCAACAAACCCATCCTGACATATGGACACCTGTTCTTGTTCTCTCATTCATTCACACTTTCCCCCCCTCCTTTATTTTTTTTGGGGGGGGGGAGGAATATGACAGTTCAGTGTAGGAAGAACCTCATGCTGATTCCTTTGTGTTAAAGACTTTCAGTTACCTTGGAGTGAAGTTACCAAATTTACCTTGACTCATTTCTGCCGATAAAGGAGAATATTTATAGCACAAGGGTTGGACTGTGGGATCCTTGGTGCTCTCTGAGATTGCTTATTTCCTCGCAGATGTTTCATGGCCCAACTAGGTAACAACATCAGTGCTAGCTAGGAATGGGAGTTTCCTCTCTGATTAGACACAAATGATCTGCCACATCATCCTACCAACTGAAGAGAATATCTGTGGCTCAAGGAAGAACTGTGAGGTCCTTGGTGCTCTATGAGCTCGGTTGTTTTCTTGCAGACGTTTTAGGACCCAGCTAAGGAACATCACCAATGTTAGAAGGAAAGGGAGTTTGTGGAGAGAAAGGAGAAGTAGAAGGAGAAAGAGGAGGTGGAAGAAGAGGAAGAGGAGGAGGAGGAATAGAATGGAATAGAAGAATAGAATAGAATAGAATAGAATAGAATAGAATAGAATAGAATAGAATAGAATAGAATAGAATGGAAGAATAGGATAGGATAGGATAGGATAGGATAGGGTAGGATAGAATAGAATAATAGAATAGAATAGAATAGAAGAATAGGATAGGATAAGATAGGATAGGATAGGATAATAGAATAGAATAGAATAGAATAGAATAGAATAGAATAGAATAGAATAGAATAGAATAGAATAGAAGAATCGGATAGGATAGGATAGGGTAGGATAGAATAGAATAATAGAATAGAATAGAATAGAATAGAATGGAATGGAATGGAATGGAATGGAATGGAATGGAATGGAATAGAATAGAATAGAATAGAATAGAATAGAATAGAATAGCAGAAGGGACCTTGGAGGTCTTCTAGTCCAACCCCCTGCTTAGGCAGGAAACCCTACACCATTTCATACAAATGGTTATCCAATAGCTTCTTAAAAACTTCCAGTGTTGGAGCATTCACAACTTCTGGAGGCAAGTTGTTCCACTGATTGGTTGTTCTCACACTCAGGAAATTTCTCCTTAGACCTAACTTGCTTCTCTCCTTGATTAGTTTCCATCCGTTGCTTCTTGTCCTGTCCTCAGATGCATAGATTGATCCCCTCTGCTTCATGGCAACCCCTCAAATATTGGAAGATGCTATCATGTCTCCCTTAGTCCTTATTTTAATTAAACTAGCCATGCCTATAATTCCAGCAACCATTATTTGTAAGTTTTATCCTCCAGTCCCCTAATCCTCTTTGTTGCTCTTCTCTGCACTCTTTCTAGAGTCTCCACATCGGTTTTACATTGTGGCGACCAAAACTGGATGCCATATTCCAAGTGTGGCTTTACCAAGAAATTTATAAAGTGTTATTAACACTTCACATGATCTTGATTCTATCCCTCTGTTTATGCAGAGGAGGAGGACTGTGATGGTTTCTGAGCTTAGTTGACTTTTTGCAGATGTTGCATGGCCCAACCAGATAATATCATCAGCAATTTTCCAAACTGGTAAGATTTTAGTTATTATCTGGGATGCATGAACCATTCAGTTGGATGAAAAAGAAACAGAGGGCCATGTGCCAAGATGGGTTTCACATAATTCTACCACCGATTCACCGCGCACCAAAACTGTGAGCAAGCGGCTTCTGCACAGGCTCTTTGCTTGCACGTCTGGCTTGCTCACATGTGCGCGGCTTAGAAAACGTGGCTAAATAGGACTGCATAGAGCTGGGGCAGGTGGGCGGGGGTGCAGGTGGGCGAGCCACCCCCACCCGCAGGTCACTACTATCGATTCGCCTGAACCAGTCTGAACCAGCTGAATTTCACCACTGGCTATGTCTACTTCTCTGGCACCTTTCCCAGGGGTGAAATCCTCCCGGTTCGGCCCGGTTCGGCTGAACTGGTAGGGACAATTGTCCCTGGTTCTGTGAACTGGTAGTGAAAAAAAGCTTCTGAGGATTGCACAGTTCAGCTGTGAGCCACACAGTTGTGGGAAACTTCCCCCCCCACTTTGTAAAGCATTTTTTTTTCTTGCCGGTTTGGGCGGATAGGCAGGGAAAAGTGCTTTAAAAAGTGACGAAAAAAGCTTCCCATGATTGCGTGGATCAGCTGTGAGCTTTTTCCAGTTTCTAAAGCACTTTTTTCCTGCCTATTCACCCGAACGGCAGGAAAAAAAATGCTTTAAAAAGTGAAAAAAGGTGGCCACGCCCTCCCAGTCACATGACCCCACCACAATAATACAATAATACAATAGCAGAGTTGGAATGGACCTTGAAGGTCTTCTAGTGCAACCCCCTGCCTAGGCAGGAAACCCTATACTGTTTCAGACAGATAGCTATCCAACATCTTCTTAAAGACTTCCAGTGTTGGGGCATTCACAACTTCTGGAGGCAACTTCTGTTCCACTGATTAATTGTTCTAACTGTCAGGGAATTTCTCCTCAGCTCTAAGTTGCTTCTCTCCTTGATTAGTTTCCACCCATTGCTTCTTGTTCTACCCTCAGGTGCTTTGGAGAATAGTTTGACTCCCTCTTCTTTGTGGCAGCCCCTGAGATATTGGAAGACTGCTATCATGTCTCCCCTAGTCCTTCTTTCTATTAAGCTAAACATATCCAGTTCCTGCAACCGTTCTTCATATGTTTTAGTCTCCAGTCCCCTAATCATCTTTGCTGCTCTTCTCTGCACTCCTACTAGAGTCTCCACATCAGTGGTGGGTTCCTGCCGGATCGCACCGGATCGCGCGCTCCCTTTCGGCGCTGAACCCAGAAGTACATTCTTGCCCCGCCCCTGGCGATGGGATGATGCTTGCCTGCGCTCCACCAGCTCGGCTGGGACCGGAGACATTTCTCTGCTCAGCAATGTCTTCAGTGGAGCGGTGGCAGCCTGGCAGGCTGAGCCTGTGTCCCTTTCAGGCGCTCTGCTCCGCTGAGGAAACGTCTCCGTTCCCAGCCGAGCTGGTGGAGCGCAGGCAAGCATCGTCCCATCGGCGGGGCAAGAACGTACTTCCGGGTTCAGCGCCGAAAGGGAGTGCGCGATCCGGTGCGATCCGGCAGGAACCCACCACTGCTCCACATCTTTTCTACATCGTGGCAACCAAAACTGAATGCCGTATTCCAAGTGTGGCCTTACCAAGGCATTATAAAGTGGTATTAACCCTTCATGTGATCTTGATTCTTTCCCTCTGTTGATGCAGCCTAGAACTGTGTTGACTTTTTTGGCAGCTGCTGCACACGGCTGGCTCCTATTTCAATGGCTGCCCACTAGGACTCCAAGATCTCTCACACAGTTACTACTATTGAGGAAGGTACCACCTATACTGTACCTGTGCATTTCATTTTTCTTGCCTAAATGTAGAACTTTACTTTTTTTTTTCACCATTGAATTTCATTTTATTAGATAGTGTCCAATGTTCCAGCCACGCCCACAGAACCGGTGGACAATATATTTAGATTTCACCATTGATCTTTCCCCCTTGGAAAATTTTTCTGTGGTTTTGCTCCACAAAGCAGAAAAAGAAAAAACAAACAATTTGAACCCCCCTTTTTTTTTAAAAAAAAAGAAGAAGAAATGAATATTCAGTGATTGCCAGCCGAGTTCCTCTCTTACCCCCACCCCACTTCTCCTGGCCTTGCACCCTGTCTGCAAACAATGCTAGACCATATAACCCTTCAGATTTCCTCGGTCAGAAGCCAAAGCAATGTTTTGAATCCTTAATGACATCTAGGGCTTGTCATTTCATGAACCCCCCCTCCAGGAAAACGGGGCAGCTACCCGTCCCTCTGCACCTGCCTTCCTGCAAATAAATTATAGAGAAGGGGAAAAAAAGGGAGAGTGGAGGGGAAAAAAAGAAAAGAAAGGCAAATAATTTCACTCCCCCAAACAAACAAACAAAGAGACTTTTCAGGAATTTGAGACCCAGTGAAAAGTCTATCTCTGATACAATACCAAGCTCTGGAAATATCTCACCCCGAATGCATAGAAAGACCCTGGGCCAGATTGCACCATGCAAAATAAATGAAAAAAAAAATGTATGCTGGGAGAATAGCAAGAATATTTCCCCTCCTTTCCCTTCTTGTAATCCTTCCAGGATTTCATCATTCTCCGAAAGATGAATCAACAGTGCCCTCTTTCGCTTCTCTGTTTCGGCGGAAGGCTTTTTGCTTTGTTTTTTGTTTTTTTGCTGAAATGAACCTGTCAGAAACCTTTGTGTCTGAAAGGAAAGGCTTTTTTTAAAATTGTGTGACTTTATTCTGTCTGTCTGTCTGTCTGTCTGTCTGTCTGTCTGTCTCTGTTTCTCTCTCTCTCTCTCTCTCTCTTTCTCTCTCTCATCTCTCTATCTCTATTTTCTATCATCCATCCATCCATATCTATTTATCTTTCTTTCTTTCTTTCTTTCTTTCTTTCTTTCTTTCTTTCTTTCTTTCTTTCTTTCTTTCTTTCTTTCTTTCTTCTCTCTCATCTCTATCTATCTATCTATCTATCTATCTATCTATCTATCTATCTATCTTTCTTTCTTTCTTTCTTTCTTTCTATCTCTATCCATCTATCTATCTATCTATCTATCTATCTATCTATCTATCTATCTATCTATCCATCTATCATCTATCCATCCATCTATCTATGCAATAATCTATCTATCTATCTATCTATCTATCTATCTATCTATCTATCTATCTATCCATCCATCCATCCATCCATATCTGTCTGTCTGTCTGTCTATCGATCTATTGATCTACTCTATCTATCTATCTATCTATCTATCTATCTATCTATCTATCTATCTATCTATCATCTATCTATCTATCTATCTATCTATCTATCTATCTATCATCTATCATCTATATATTGTCTCTCTTTCTCACCATCCATCTATCTATCATCCATCCATCCATCCATCTATCTATCTATCTATCTATCTATCTATCTATCTATCTATCTGTCTGTCTGTCTCTCTTTCTCACCATCCATCTATCTATCATCTATTCATCCATCCATCCATCCATCATTATCTATCTATCTATCTATCTATCTATCTATCTATCTATCTATCTATCTATCAATCATGTATCTATCTATCTAATTATCTATCTATCTATCTATCTATCTATCTATCTATCTATCTATCTATCATCCATCTATCTATCTATCTATCATCCTCCATCCTATCTATCTATCTATCTATCTATCTATCTATCTTCTCTCTTTCTCACCATCCATCTATCTATCATCCATCCATCCATCTATCTATCAATCATCTATCAATCTATCTCAGCGGTGTAATACTCTGAAGTAGGCTACTGGTTCAGTGAGTCTGCTATCGAGCGTGCACTTTGCGCACTTTGCACACTTTGTGTGCATGTGCGCCTGAGGCACGCCTGCGCAGCACTAAAAAAGGAACACTTTGAAGCCTTCTGAGTCTGCAAAGGTAAGTGAACAGTGAGGGGGGAGGGACTCCGCTGTGCCACGCGATTTAGATTAGCTAGAAAGCAGGAAATCCCATAATTCTAGCTAATATAAATCACGTGTCACAACTGATCGTCGACCAGCTGATCGATAGAAATGCCTGTTCGGGCAAACTGGTCTGAACTGGTAGCATTTCACCCCTGATCTATCTCTATATCTGTATATCTCTACTTCTCTCTGTCTGTCTCTCCCTCTGTCTCTCTCTCCGTCTCTCTCTCTCTCTCTCCTCTCTCTGCCTTAATTTTCAATTTCTGGGAAATTGGATAGAAGGGTTCCTTTAAATGTAAGCTGACTTCAGAGTCAGACATCAGTGAGGCAGACGGACAGCTGGAGCCTGTTCCCAGTGTGTGCATGCACAGAGTTGCCAGACAAAGGGAACAGCTAAAGAACAGGCGTCGACTCAGGAGTAAGGCCATAGGTGGATGATGAATGGCCCCTCCCAGAGGAAATCAAAGAAGAGCGAAAGAGGAGTGGAGTTTGCAGAAGACAATTCATTCACTTAATTGGTTTCTGACTCTTTGAGACTCCTTGCCAAGTTTTGCAGATATCGGCCTGGCAGCTCTCCAAGCCAGATAAGGTCTGTGACTGTAAATCCTCCCTTGAAAGACTTTGCTGGATGTGAATGAGCAGAATTTACAATCAATTAATAAAAGGGTTTTTTGTCGGGACAAGGAGTTGGCTTCATGCTCTCGGGAAGCCTGGGTCAGAACAGTAACTTTGGATACTGGTTATAAGTCAAAGACTATTTGTATGCAATTTGGCAGTCTATTTTCAAAGCCCTTGATGGACGTATTGTTTGAAGAAAAGGAAGGAAACATCTAAGGAAAAGAAAGCACCCGACCACACACGCAAAAGGTAATTTCTGAACAAACAAGAGATCTGAGCTCAAAAGCACAAAAACATTTCTTTGGAAATCCTCCTTTATTGCTCCATCCCTGTTTTTTAAAAACGGAGGACCAAGGCGAGGCAGAGGTGACCTAGCATCATGCAACCACAGCAACAAAAATCAATTTCACATAAAGTCAAGTGCTGTTGCTTACCAAGGCTCATGTGGGCTTGGAGGGAAACAAAACATAGAAAACAATGAGACATTGGCACAGTTAAGCAGCAAACGTTCATTGCCTGGTCTTGAAGGTTTATATGCCCCATGTCTTGAGGGAGATCATCATGGATACCCTAAGAATTTTGATTTGTTTAGGGGGGGACAGTCTCCGAAGTCTTAACTTAATGCTATCCCTGTAACTGCAAATAACATCTCTGTCTAACTACCAGGCACCAAGGGGACAACCTTGGCCAGAGAGCCAGTGGGGTCTCGTGGTTAAGGCACTAGACCACAAACTGGGAGACTGTGAGTTCTAGTCCCATCCTAGGCATGAAAGCCAGCTGGTTGACTATAGACCAATTACCAGGAGATGGTGAGTTCTAGTCCCATCCTAGGCATGAAAGACAACTGGGTGACTATGGGCCAATCACCAGGAGATGGTGAGTTCTAGTCCCATCCTAGGCATGAAAGCCAACTGGGTGACTATGGGCCAATCACCAGGAGATGGTGAGTTCTAGTCCCATCCTAGGCATGAAAGCCAACTGGGTGACTATGGGCCAATCACCAGGAGATGGTGAGTTCTAGTCCCGTCCTAGGCATGAAAGACAACTGGGTGACTATGGGCCAATCACCAGGAGATGGTGAGTTCTAGTCCCATCCTAGACATGAAAGACAACTGGGTGACTATGGGCCAATCACCAGGAGATGGTGAGTTCCACTACTGCCTTAAGTATATAAGTTGGCAGGATGACTATGGGCCAATTGCCAGGAGATGGTGAGTTCTAGTCCCGTCCTAGGCATGAAAGACAACTGGGTGACTATGGGCCAATTGCCAGGAGATAGTGAGTTCTAGTCCCGTCCTAGGCATGAAGGACAACTGGGTGACTATGGGCCAATCACCAGGAGATGGTGAGTTCCACTACTGCCTTAAGTATATAAGTTGGCAGGATGACTATGGGCCAATTACCAGGAGATAGTGAGTTCTAGTCCCGTCCTAGGCATGAAAGACAACTGGGTGACTATGGGCCAATCACCAGGAGATGGTGAGTTCCACTACTGCCTTAAGTATATAAGTTGGCAGGATGACTATGGGCCAATTGCCAGGAGATGGTGAGTTCTAGTCCCGTCCTAGGCATGAAAGACAACTGGGTGACTATGGGCCAATTGCCAGGAGATAGTGAGTTCTAGTCCCGTCCTAGGCATGAAGGACAACTGGGTGACTATGGGCCAATCACCAGGAGATGGTGAGTTCCACTACTGCCTTAAGTATATAAGTTGGCAGGATGACTATGGGCCAATTACCAGGAGATAGTGAGTTCTAGTCCCGTCCTAGGCATGAAAGACAACTGGGTGACTATGGGCCAATCACCAGGAGATGGTGAGTTCCACTACTGCCTTAAGTATATAAGTTGGCAGCAGTGAACTGCGGTCAGGGGAGGCAAGGGAGGCGGAGCTTCACCTCTCTTCATGAAATAATAGTATATAATATTATATTATATCGCTTTTGTGCCTTCGTCATCCTGAAACGCCGACATTCTGCCGGGCATGAATGGACGGAGGTAGGCAGAATGGTGCCAATCCGATCTGGCGGGCGAGCGACCGAGGATCGGGCTGCCTCGCTCGCTTTTTCATCCGCCCGGATCGCCTCGGTGTCGCTGTGGCTACCTCCGTCTGTGCGCGCCCGGCAGAATGTCGGCGTTTCCGGATGACGAAGGCACAAAAGCAACAGTCGACTGTCGCTTTTGTGCCTTCGTCATCCGGAAACGCCGACATTCTGCCGGGCGCGCATGGACGGAGGTAGGCAGAATGGCGCCGATCCGATCCGGCGGGCGAGCGACTGAGGATCGGGCTGCCTCGCTCGCTCTTTCGTCCTCCCGGATCGCCTTGGTGTCGCTGTGGCTACCTCCGTCCGGGAGCTGCGGAGGGCGGAGTCAGAAATGTCGGCGTTTCCGGATGATGTCATCCGGGAGCGCCGACAACATCAGCACGGACGGAGGTAGCCACAGCGACACCGAGGCGATCCGGGCGGACGAAAGAGCCAGCGAGGCAGCCCGATCCTCGGTCGCTCGCCCGCCGGATCGCCTCGCGCCATTCTGCCTATCTCCGTCCGTGCGCGCCCAGGAGCTGCGGAGGGCGGAGGCAGAAATGTGTGCCTCCAGCACACGTGGTCCCATTCCCCGCCTTCCTGATGACGTCACCAGCCTCACCCGCCATTAACCTCACAGCACGTCACTGGTTGGCAGGATGACTATGGGCCAATTGCCAGGAGATAGTGAGTTCTAGTCCCGTCCTAGGCATGAAAGACAACTGGGTGACTATGAGCCAATCACCAGGAGATGGTGAGTTCCACTACTTCCTTAAGTATATAAGTTGGCAGGATGACTATGGGCCAATTGCCAGGAGATAGTGAGTTCTAGTCCCGTCCTAGGCATGAAAGACAACTGGGAACTCTACTATAATGCAGCCGCACTAATTTGGATTAAAGATTGGATAAATTTAAAAAACAAAAGAATATTAGCAATAGAAGGCAATGACCTGCAAACAGGATGGCACCTTTTCTTATGGGAAGAGAGTAAAAAGAAGCAAAAATATTTCCATACACATTATATTAGAGAAGCATTGATTCAGGTCTGGAACAAAATTAAAGCAAAACACTATATGAAAATACCGGCATGGCTTTCCACCATGGAAGCCATGACACACCCCAATACGCTAGATCTATCAAAAATGGATAGGTATAGTGAAATTTTAGACAACCAGGGGAATCTGAAAACGAATCAAGAACTAAAAGAGAACAATATCAATATAGATTGGTGGCCATACCTCCAATTACAATCAAGATACAAAAAAGATATAAAAGAATATGGAATATATACAGAACTCTACTTGCATTTTTAAACGTGCTTTCAAACTGCTAGGTTGGCAGAAGCTGGGACAAGTAACGGGAGCTCACTCCATTACACGGTGCCAGGGATCGACAAGCTCAGCATCTCAGCCACTGAGCCACCGCGTCCCTTTTGTTTTAATGGTTCATTGCAATAGCCCTCAAAACTGTCCAGGATGTACTGTATGCTATTACTGGACCAAAACAGAGATAAAGCAGCCTTAAAAATGAAAGTCAACGGAAAGTTTTAGATGTAGAGCAAACATTGATTTCTTCAATTAAATGGAGTGGGGAAAAGACAAGTGGAAAAGGGTTGAGGAAATAACCGTGTGTCTCATCTTGTTATTTTAGTACAGACAACCAAACAGAAACATTGACCATTACTTCGTCAAACCAGTGGAGTTGGGTTCTCTGTTAATTTGATCAAAAGCTGCCCTCCCTCTGCCATTCCTGTGTGACAGAGAAGGATTGTAAAGAGGGTAATATTAAAACCAAGGAAATGCTGGGGATTGATGATCAAAGGGCAAGTGAAGACAGACAACAATTCTCATGTTCTCTCACAATTAGAGGATTTAATAAGCGTGGGATTTGAAGTCCATACCTCTTAAAGTTGTGTGGTTTGGAAAAAAAAAACTGTCCTACAGAAACTATTTTCTTTATTTGTGTCATCTTGATGCTTTGTTATAATGAACCACAAAACAAAGCAAAACTTTTTTGTTTCAAGGGGAAACCTGCAAACGTTCTGCCAACCTACCCAAAATGGTGAATATTTGTAGCTCAGGGTTGAAAGAAGCTTGGTGCTCTCTAAGCTTGGTTGTTTCCATGCATACGTCTCACTACCGTCATTCTGCCAACCTTGTTCTGATCTTCTTGTTGTTGTTAGTTGTAAAGTCGTGTCCAACCCATCGTGACCCCATGGACAACATTTCTTCAGGCCTTCCTGTCCTCTACCATCCTCTGGAGTCCATTTACGCTCATGCCGACTGCTTCGGTGACTTCATCCAGCCACCTCCTTCTCTGTCATCCCCTTCTTTTGTCGTCAATCGTTCCCAGCATGAGGCTCTTCTCCAGTGACCTAGGCTTCCCAAAAGCATGAAGCTGACTCCTCGTCCCAATAAAACCCCTTTTTATTTAGTTTAAAGTGAATTCCTCTCCAGAAAAGTCCCGGCCAACAGGCTTTCATGAGATTTCACAACTACAGACTTTTATCAGGCTTGGAGAGCTGCCAGGCCGATATCTTGCAAATGCTTCTCTGTAGCAGACAATACTTGGCAAGAAATCAGGAACAGATTTTCATCCTAATGAATGGAACTCATTGTCTCCTGCAAACTCCCATCCCCTTTCACTCCTCTTTATTCCCTATGGGAGGGGCCATTCATCATCCATCTGTGGTTTTACTCCCAAGTCAGCCCTTGTTCCTTAGCTGTTCCCTTCTCCCGGCAGCTCTGCGCATGCACACATCAGGAACAGGCTCCAGCTGTTCTTCTGTCCCACTGATCTCTGACTCCGAAGGCAGCTGATAACTGCCAGATGCCCTTAGCCCCATCTCTGCCTCTGACACAGAGCCCCCATCAGAGCCTTCCCCAGACTCCAGGACTGACCCAGGTTCCTCCCCAACCTCCTCACGGTCTGAGTCTGCCAACAGCTCCACTGGCCGCTGGTGGGCCACAACAAACCTGTTCAATATTTGGCTTCTCATTTGCTGCGAGAAAAAACAACAACACACTGTTTGGAAGAGAAAGTTTGGGGTAATCAGGAAACACAGCCAAGGAGCTGAAGTTCTGGATATGCCTGGACCACAAAGCAACTGCTTTATCAATGACACACAGGTATACAGCAGCGAGGAAGATAAAAACATGGGCAACCTGAAATGACAGTTTGATGTCCAAAATGCATTCATCACCCCCTGATACAGTTGAACATCTGTTACCAGCCTGAGGCATTTTCCTTGTTTTGCTTGGGAGATATTGGGCGAAGTGGACATCACCTTCTATTTTTCCATTACGCAGGACAATTGTTTAGGAAAATTTCCCTCGGTAAGATTTCCTTCCTATCCAGCGATGACAGGAGGACCAGACATTATCAGCCTGATGGTGAAGCCTCACCCGACATGAAATAAATTCATTCCTGGACTCATAGACCGAGCTGCGCATCTCTTGCCAAATATTTTGCTTTAGCATCTAGCCTTTCTGTCCAAAAGTGTAAACCTTCCACTGGCAAGCTTTAATTTATTAATCAGCAGAGGACAGTTTTCAATTAATTCAACTCATTATTACGCCCTCATTCTTCACCGTTACTTTGCTGGCAGTATGTTTCAGGAATCAGGAATGGCAAATAAATGGTGGCTTGCATTTTTCTTCCAAAGACAAACTGTTTACGGTGATAAAAGGGTAAGGGAACTGATGTGTTCACATTATATTGAAAAGGGCTCTTTGCACCAATATACAGTTTATTAAAGGAATGTGGCTGAAAGTTACATTGTTAATCAGCGAAGAATGGTTTGAAGTATTGCGTTGTTATTTCCATCTAACAGCAGGACAGCATTTGAAGGACAACATCTAAAATAACCTAAATGATGGGTGATGTTAGGCCTAACATCCAAAGATAACACGGTACAATCCAAATATGTCCAGTTTTTTATTTGCTTATGCCTAATGGACAGAATCTTGCCAGACTAAAGCTATAACCTTCTAATCAGAATAGATATAGTCCCATTATTTACGCCCTTACACCAATAGACAGAATCTTGCCAGACTAAAGCTATAACCTTTTCATCTTAATAGATATAGCCCTGTTCTTTACACCCTTACACCAATAGACAGAATCTTGCCAGACTGAAGCTATAACATTTTCATCTTAAAAGATATAGCCCTGTTCTTTACACCCTTACACCAATAGACAGAATCTTGCCAGACTAAAGCTATAACATTTTCATCTTAATAGATATAGCCCTGTTCTTTACACCCTTACACCAATAGACAGAATCTTGCCAGACTAAAGCTGCAATCTTCTAACCTTCTAACCTATCAGATTTTAGGGTGTGGCTGTCCTGAACTATTTTCTCCCTCCCCCATTCAGCTTGGGAGAGCCTGTTGTCTTAGTCTCCTCTCTAGAATGTGATGCATCTTCCCTGGGAAACTGCAGAGTTCCTTCTCCGATCTCTCCCGACTCCTTCTCCGGGTGCACATTCCATCAGACTTATATGCAGAGTATGTAGTTCTCTCTTTCAATTATTATTTATGTTCCTTCTAATGCTAGCTAATCCACAGTGTCTTCATGGTTGGAAGCTCTCCAACTATCCTGTTCTCTTGAAATAATACAGGTTTTTTTTGTAGGTGCAATCCTGTGGCTTCCAGGACTTGTCTATTCACCTCATGTGCTGTCAACACCTCTCAGGTCCAAACCAGAGATGACACAATGAAATCCAGTTGAGTCCCAGTCTTTATGTCCTTATGCCTAATAGACAGAATCTTGCCAGACTAAAGCTATAACCTTGTAATACAATATGTATTCCTTGAGAGAATCTAGGGTGTATCTATCCTGATTTGTTTTTCTTCCTCCCCCCACCCAGTTCAGGACTGTGCAGTCTCTTGTCTTCCGCCCCTCTCTAGAATGTGCTGCCTCCTACCCTGTGATTTCCCACCCATCCCCACTCCTTGTTGAGCTGCACATTTGATCCCAGAGGAAAAAACAAAACAAAACTCCTGTCTCTTTTATCTACACAGCATAGTACAACATAGCGAATCAGACCAGTTAAAGAACTGGTGGCCAGATTTGTCCAACAAAGCAAGCTGAGTCAACTTTAACTATCATTTGTTTCATTTTATTTACTTATTTTCATTTTATTTCCTATGGTAGCTTAGGGTTATTGGGAGAACTCAGCACACCTGGTGATTTTATAGTTCACCATAACGGGCTAGTTTAGTAACAACATTTGGTGTGGTAATAATAATAATAATAATAATAATAATAATAATAATAATAATAATAATAATAATAATAATAATAATAATAATAATAATAATAATAATAATAATAATTTATTTGTTAGCCGCACCCTCTCCAGAAGGACTCGGGGCGGCGTACAATAAAAACACATAAAATACAAATATAGACAGTACATACACATAAATATAGACGTATACGTGGAGGAGGTAGACAGATAAATGGAAATAGAATTAAGATTGCAATTTAAAATCCCCTAAGTAAAATTACAAGATTAAAAACCCGTCAGGAGCGATATGATCAAACTATGGTTGAGCCAGGCCAGCTACTTGGAAGAGGTGGGTCTTGAGCTTTGCACAGAAGGAGCGGAGGTCAGAGGTAGTCCTGATATCCGGGGGGAGGTCATTCCACAGGGCTGGGCCCGCCACAGAGAAGGCTCTGCTCCTAGGCGCCGCCCCCCGACACTGTCTGGTGGACGGCACCTGGAGAAGTCCCTCTCTGTGCGAGTGAGTGGTGTAGCTCTGTGGTGTAGTCCTTAGTTATCTATTTATTTCTATTTCCCCCAGTGGTCCAACTTCAGAGGGACTCTGGGTAGCTCCAAAGATAAGAACAATCAGGTGATTTAAAAAAACAGTCATGGAAATAACAGAAATGAGCAGAATAACAAACCAGATGATTCATACAGCAATAGCAACAGCACTCCAGGTATTTCAGAAAGGAGTGAAGGCGCTTTTTAAAAAACGGTGTTTTGACATGGAATTCACTGATCGTTGGATAGCTTTTGTCAATTATGATCTGTTACTCTTTCCGGACTTCAGTGGTTGGGCTGGCTTTTGCAGGAATCAAGAGACATGTAATTTAAGGTTAAATCTTGATATTTTAGACCAGGAGTGTCAAACTCAAGGCCCGGGGGCCGGATCCAGCCCTCAGGGTGTTTAGATCTGGCCCGTGGGGCCTCCCTGGAAACAGCAAAGGACCGGCCCGCGGTGTCTCTGCCCGCAAAAACGGAGCTTCGGTTTTGCTGGCAGGGGTTCGCAGGATGCTTTTGCAGCCAAAAAATGGAGTTCAGGAGCCCGTTTTCCCTGGCAGAGCCCTCAGGCTACCACAGGCTCCCCTGACACAAGCTGGCCATGCCCCCGCTTGCCCCGCTCCCGAGGTCAAACCCAGTCCTGATGTGGCCCTCAATGAAATCGAGTTTGACACCCCTGTTTTAGACTGTACCCAGAGTCGTTAAAGTGGGTGGGATCAACATTTGTGTAAACAAACAAACAAATCTGAAAGTCCAATTTGTGTTTTGCTGAGCATATTGTCAGAACTTGGTCCATTCGGTTCATTGATGTTCCCATACTTTCTGCATTCTTAAGAAAGAGAGTGAATCCAGTAAGTGAATGAATGTGTTGTCTCAATGGGAACACTATTCTGCTTGAGGAAACCTTGAAATAGGAGAGCATTGCAAACCAGATACCGTATTTTTTGGACTATAAGACAAACGGGAGTATAAGACACACCATGATGGGGTAAAAAAAGGGGTGTGTGCAGAGCTTTGGGAGGGTTGTAGAGTGCTCCTGGGGCCTGGGGGGGGGACACAAAAAACAGCCTTGTTTTTTTGCAAAAATTGGCTGCTTTTTGCAAAACAAAAGGGCATGCAGAGGCTTTGGGAGGCTTGTAGAGTGCTCCTGGGGATGGGGGAGGCAGAAATGTCCCATTTTTGCTCATTTATGCCCTCCCCAACCTCCCTAACCTTCCACACATCCATTGCAAAGGTGGCGGAGTTTCAGTAGACCAAAAATGCTATATTCAGAGTATAAGATGCACCCAGATTTTCACGCTCTTTTTTTGGGGGGGGGAAGGTGTGTCTTATACTCTGAAAAATATGGTAGTGAGATAGATAGATAGATGATAGATGATAGATAGATAGATAGATAGATAGATAGATAGATAGATAGATAGATAGACAGACAGAGACAGAGAGACAGAGAGAGAGAGACACAGAGAGAGAGACAGAGAGAGAGAGAGAGAAGGAAGAATAAAGAATGAATGCCTCATAAAATATTTCATAAAAGACCTCACTACCAGGAGAGTAATATACAGCTACAGAAAATAAAATGGAAGAGATCACAAAGATTTAAACGCCTTTCCAATGCCATATAGAAAAGCAACTTTAAGAATATTAGATGTCATGAATGAAGCATTACATTTTGGCAATGTTTCGGTGCCCTTGTGAATGTTAAGCATTCTTATTTATAGGTCCAAGTAAACAACTGATCTGTAGTATTACATATGACTGCGCCCGGGGAAGTCGCTGCACCTACAGATAACCTGCATCAATAATCTAAGAGCATATCCAGAGAAGGAAAAAGGTTGAACGCTGAATTTGCAAACTGGGGGATACAGAGATGGATGCCAGAAAGGTTGTCCCTTGGACAGTTATAAGATGGTGGACCAGCCCGTATCTAACACAGAGATGAAGCACAGAGATAAGAAATTGGAGCGGCTGCCAGCCTGGTTAGTACAGCTAAGCTTTGTTTCCAAAGCATTTTATGAAATGTTTCAGAGAGGTCAGAACCAGTGCTGGGATTCCAAATCTTTTCCTAACAGTTCTGTGAGAGCACATTATCCCTAACCCTAAGCTATCTCATTTTCCTAGGAGAGGGGTGGGTGCTAACTTCCTACATGGAAAGAATATTTCTAATTGTTGTTGAGGGGAATGATCAGCTTTGGGTTTTTCGGTTTTTGTTTTGGTTTCCTACACTCATTCTGTGCCCTACTGAGTCATGGGTCATCGTAGTGAGAACAATCAACCAATGGAACGGCTTGCTTCAGAGGTTGTGGGTTCTTCATCATTGGTGGTCCATAAGAAGGGACTGGACAGCCACTTGTCTTAAATGTTATCCTGCTTGAGCAGGTGGCATCCCCCAATTGTGGGAACCCCCCCTCCAAAGAATAAAATATTTGGGGAAATATTTAAAAAAGGCAAAATATTATATTTCCCCCAAAGGAGAAATGGAGAAACATGCTCTTAAAAACAGAAAGCAGATCTGTTCTTTCTTAATACCCCTATGCTCTTTTGTTTCCCATTTTCCTGCTATAGTAAAACAGTTGAGCAGTAAAGCACATGGTGACTGTTCTCTTTTGTTTGCTCTGTGGTGCTATATATAAACAATTTCTAGAAAGACTGGGCCAGTGTATCTACAAAACAAAAGACCTTCAGCTCGGGGTGATAGGGTTAAGAAGAACAGGACATAGTCTTTCAGGACGTAATAGGATTAACCTACTTCTATTTAGTAGAAGACACAAAGGTCACTACATTGCACAACTTCCTAACGGCATTTCAGTCATTGCACACACACACACACACACCAGCAGCATCTCTGAAACTTATAAAAATCCATGTACTCATCAAAACAATCGGACAGCTTCCCCAGAACCACAAACCTGGTGGTTCTGTTCATCAATAAATGGACCTTTCTTTCCAATCAGCCTCCAGCCTCCATTTTGTTTCCAGCATCTTTCTTCTGGATTGGAACTGAACCAGATGGATTTTCCTTCCAACAATTCTGTTCTCTCCCCTTTTCATCCCATCCCAGACCACATTTAGAATAATGCATCCTGTTCTTCCTTTTTTCTTTCTTTTTTCCCCTTCTTTCTTTCCTCCCTCCCTTTGTTGTGGCCCACCAGCTGACAGCAGAGCTGGCAACAGACTCAGACAATGAGGAGGTTGGGGAGGAACCTGGGTCAGTGCTGGAGTCTGGGGAAGGTTCTGATGAGAGCTTTGTGTTGGACACAGAGTTAGAGCCAGGGCCATCCCCAGCCACTGGAGAGGCAGCTGCCTTTGGAGGCTGAGATGAGTGGGGAGGAAGAACAGCTGGGGCCTCTTCCAGGTGTGCATGTGCACAGAGCAATTAGAAGAACAAAGGAGGACAAGGAGTCAACTCAGGAAACAAAGCACACGTGGATGCTAAATGGCCCCTCCCTGGCTGGGGAATGAATAGAAGGAAAGGGGAGTGGTTGTCATAGGAGACAACAGTTCGTATTTCTGAAGATTTTGCTCATTGTTTTTCGTGCCACAAAGACTGCTTGCCAGAACTTAATTTGTAGCCTTTCCTCTTGGAGCTCACGGCCTTACAATTATCGCAAGGAACTGATAAGATCTGTTACTGCAATTAATTCTTTGAAAGACTATTGCCTGTTCCTTTTGGTGGGTAAATGCAATTAATTCACAAGAGGCAAATAAAGAAGGGTTTATCATGGCAAGGAGTTTCTTGTTTCTGCTAACCTGGGTCAGAACACTCTAGCTTTTTTTCCCCTATCTTTTTTTCTTTCTCTCTTTCTTTTGTTCTTTCTTCTCTCTCTCTCTCTCTCTCTCTCTCTCTCTCTCTCTCTCTCTCTCTCTTTCTCTATCTATCATCTATCTATCTATCTACTATCTATCTATCCCTCTCTCTGAATCTCTCTCTCTCCCTCTCTCTTTCTTTTCATTCCCAAACTTCTCCTTAGGTCCATTTTTCGTCCTCCAGAGCCTTCAGGAGGCTTCCCTGAAAGCTCCGGAGGGCTCCAGAGGGCAAAGTTCACTCCCGAACTTCCAGTTTGCCCATAGGGGCAGTTTTCCGTGCTTCGGTGGCTTCAAGGAAGCCTCCGGAGGCCAAAAAACAGCCTCAAAAGAAGGCCAAAGTCAGCTAGCCAGCATGTGCATATGCGCTGGCCAGCTGACAGGGCAACACCTCGTGTGCCCTTAAAAATGGCCCCGCATGCCACCTGTATTATGCATGCCATAGGTTCGCCATCACAGACCTATACTGTACCTGCGCATTTTGCTTTTCTTGCCTAAATGTAGAACCTTACTTTTTTCGCCATTGAATTTCATTTTCTTAGACAGTGCCCAGTGTTTGAGTCTGTCCAGATCCTTCTGTATCGTAAGTCTATCTTCTGGAGTGGATTTATTTGTGACGTGAGTGATTCTGCTGCCTAGAAGAAATTCTGCCCGTAATATCAGAGAAGGGGATGTATAGAGTCAGACAACCTCTCAGTTCCCCCCAAGTTGTGTGGTGCTGGTTTTATCCCACTTCCTTGGTTGTCGTTGCAGTGTTCACCAGCTGTAAAACAAACAGAAACCTGGAAGCCAGAAAGAAAAAGATCAAGCTGAAACACACATAATTACTTTCCATCCTTGTGCCATGTTTTAATTAAAGATAGCAGCCCCACAAACTGCGAGATCTCTGGAAATAATTTGAGACCTTTTCCAGAGGCAAAAAAGATCAATAGCTTTTTGTCTCGGTGGCATAAAACATTGTGGGGGCTCTTTATTTATTTCCCACCGGTTTGCTGTGAATTGACACAAGCATGGCAGGCTACCATAATTGTAACAAGTCCTATCGTGGATTACATACCTTCAATCTCCAGTAGAAACTGCTCACTGATGCTAGATCTTTTCACCAAATAAATGCGCCCACCGAAAGCATTTCCAGCAACCCTGCCTGGGCAAGCCCTTGGTATATAAATAGAGAACAAACTTCTCTAAACACTGATGATGTTGTGTAGTTGGGTAATGAAATGTCTACATGAAAACAGCCAAGCTCAGAGAGCACCAAGGACTTCACAGTCTTCCTCCTCCTCCTCCCATCCTCATCCTCCTTCCTTCCTCTTCTTCCTCTTCCTCCCAAACATCACTCCCTTCTAGCACTGATGATATTACCTAGTTGGTTAATGAACTGTCTGCAAGAAAACAGCCAAGTTCAGAGAGCACCAAGGACACTACAATCCTCCTCCTTCTCCTCTCCTCCTCCCTCTTCCTCCCTCTTCCTCCTCTTTCTCCCAAACACCTCTCCCTTCTAGCACTGATGATATTACCTAGTTGGTTAATGAACTGTCTGCAAGAAAACAGCCAAGTTCAGAGAGCATCAAGGACACTACAATCCTCCTCCTTCTCCTCTCCTCCTCCCTCTTCCTCCCTCTTCCTCCTCTTCCTCCCAAACACCTCTCCCTTCTAGCACTGATGATATTACCTAGTTGGTTAATGAACTGTCTGCAAGGAATCAACCCAGCTCAGAGAGCACCAAGAACAATACTAACTAATGAAAAACTTACTTTCTCACCCACATTGAGAAGGCTGTTCCTCCACTAAATTAGATCTAGAATATACGTAGAATAACAAGATCGGAAGGGAACTTGGAGGTCATCTAATCCAACCCTCTGCTCAAGCAGGAGACCCTATATAATTTTTGACAAATGGTTGTCCAATCTCTCTTTGAAAACATCCAGTATCTGAGCACCCACGATTTCTGAAGGCAAGCCATTTCACAGATTATTATTTTTTTCTCACTGTCAGGAAATTTCTCCTTAGTTCTAGTCCTGTTCATCTTTGGAAAGAAGTGCTTCTCCTTCAGATCATCTTTCTGCTCGGAGACCTGCCTTTTGCTGTGTTGTGTTGGTTAGGCCATACATTATTGTAAAAGAAGCAACCATATCTTGACCTACAAAGCAAATAAATTTAAAAATGATTTTAAGTGACTGGTGAGTAAGCATGCAACTTATTTATTCCACCCTATTGTTGGCATTCTAGCGAACTATCTGCTAGATATTAATCATACAGTGGTTTTATATTAATTATGGTTGTACTGTCTGACATACTGTAGGCCATTGCTCTACATGTGTCAGAGTGTTTTGCCTGCTTGCATTTTAGCTGTAAATATTTGTTCTCACAGATTTGCTGGTTAAGTGTGATCTAATTTTATCATAGCAAACTTTTATAATTGCTGTGTTTCTTGGACTATACCTAGAAGGGGGGGGGGGGGATAGAGAAGAAAACACAAAAGCAAAACAAAACCAGACAAGATTACACAAAGAGAAAAATGTGCATGAAAAGAAGGGGGGGACCAGAACAATCATATAGATAAATTGTCCCCCCCCCTAGTTTAATACTGATAAGTATATTTCAAAAATAATAATTCCCCCCACCTCTCTTCTTGACTTTTCTGCAAAGCCTAACAGACCCTAAACCCCTTAGATCTACCCTTTGGAATGATGTCAGAATAAGGTGGAAAATAATGCTTTAACATTATTAAATGCAGCTAAGGCAGAGGTGGCATTCCGCAGGTTCTGACCGGCAGCAGAAATTTTGAGTAGTTCGGAGAACTGGTAAATGCCACCTCTCACTGACCCCGCCCCCATCTATTCTCTGCCTCCTGAGTCCCAGCTGATCGGGACAAAATGAGGATTTTGCAGTATCCTTTCCCTGCCAGGCCCACCAAGCCATGCCACGTCCACCAAGCCATTGAATCCCAAAACTGAGTTAAGGGTGAGTTTATCCTTCCTCACACAAAAGTTGAGGATGACAGAAGGACAGCATCATTAGGCTAGGCTAGGCTAGGCTAGGCTAGGCTAGGCTAGGATAGGATAGGATAGGATAGGATAGGATAGGATAGGATAGTAGAATAGAATAGAATAGAATAGAATAGAATAGAATAGAATAGAATAGAATAGAATAGAATAGAATAGAATAGAGAGTGGAGTGGAGTGGAGTAGAGTAGAGTAGAGTAGAGCAGAGCAGAATAGAATAGGGAGTGGAGTGGAGTGGAGTGGAGTTGAGTGGTGTGGAGTGGAGTGGAGTGGAGTGGAGTGGAGTAGAGTAGAGTAGAGTAGAATAGAATAGAATAGAGAATAGAGAATAGAGAACAGAGAACAGAGAACAGAGAACAGAGAGTGGAGTGGAGTGGAGTAGAGTAAAGTAGAGTAGAGTAGAATAGAGAATAGAGAACAGAGAACAGAGAGTGGAGTGGAGTAGAGTAGAGTAGAGTAGAATAGAGAATAGAGAATAGAGAATAGAGAACAGAGAGTGGAGTGGAGTGGAGTGGAGTGGAGTGGAGTGGAGTAGAGTAGAGTAGAGTAGAGTAGAGTAGAGTAGAGTAGAGAGTAGAATAGAGAATAGAGAATAGAGAATAGAGAACAGAGAACAGAGAACAGAGAACAGAGAGTGGAGTGGAGTGGAGTAGAGTAGAGTAGAGTAGAGTAGAGTAGAGTAGAGTAGAGTAGAGTAGAGTAGAGTAGAATAGAATAGAATAGAATAGAATAGAATAGAATAGAATAACAGAGTTGGGAGGGACTTTGGAGGTTTTCTAGTCCAATCTCTCCTCAAGCAGGAGAAGCTATACCATTTCAGACAAGCATCTGTCCAGTTTCTTTTTGAAAGCTTCCAGTGATGGAGCACTCATAACTTCTGAAGGCAACTTCTGTTCCATTGGCTGATTGTTCTCACCATCACAAAATTTCTCCAGAGTTATAGGTTGCTTTTCTCCTTGGTTAGTTTCCATTCATTTCTTGTCTTGCCTTCTGGTGCTTTGGAGAATAGCTTGACTCACTCTCTTTTGGGGAAGCCCCTCAAATACTGGAACATACTGTAGCCATCATGTAATCCTCCCAGAACCGTATCAAGATAAAAAATGATCACTGATGCTCTCAATATTCTCTGTCCTTTTGCATATAGGGTCAAGCTTCTAGATGGACATTGCTAATCCAGATGCAGATGTGTATAAAATCAAGGGAGAAGGACATTTTGAGTGAATCTGAAAGGATTTTCTTTTAATTTTGAGAATTTTGTTTAAGCTTCATCTGCCTTGATAGCTCAGAGTTAACTAGCAAAAAGGGCAGACATAACAGAGTAACAGAGTTGCAAGGGACTTTGGAGGTCTTCTAGACTAGTCCAAGCCCCCCTGCTCAGGCAGGAGACCCTATGCCATGTCAGACTAATGGTTGTCATTTCATTTCAGGCAACTTCTGAAGGCAAGCCATTCCATTGGTTGATTGTTTTCACCATCACAAAATTTCTCCTTAATTCTAGGTTGCTTCTCTCCTCGATTCATAAGAGATTTTCCTTAAAGTACCCATTTCCTACAAATGTCCACGTTGCGATTTGGTTTGGTTTATTGAATTTATAGACCGCCCCCTCTCCCCGTAGGGACTCGGGGCGGTGTACAGACAGTTCATGTTCAAGACAACAAAACATAACATAGGACATCAAACAAAACAACGCACACATACCGTCTGTGTATAAAACCCAAAACCAATTTAAATAATTAAAACAATTTTAAAAACCCGTTTAAAACCCCAATTTAAAATTTAAAAAGCGATTTAAAATCAAAGTTCCTTCTACAAAGGAAGCGAAGGACGTGTCCTTCATGACCAAAAGTTCCTCTATCATTCCAGACAATCATCTGTTGTGGTCTCTTCTTGTAAAAGCCTCCAGTGATGAAACTCCCACAACTCCTGGAGACAAGCTTGTCCTCATAATTCTTTGCATCTTACTTTCCTGTTCTTTGTTTTTCTCTCCCCCCCCCCCCCCCACAACTTGTGGAAAATAAATAATGCAGAGGTGTGAAAAAAGCATCTCTCCTGAGAACGTCATAATGGATTAGGGGGTTGGGGTAAAAGGTTAGTTTCTCTTGGAGTGGGAAATAAAATAAAAAGGGGGGCAGGTTTTAATTCACACAGAAACACACACACACAAAGGGAGGGAGAGCGGAAGAAAGAGAGAGAGAGAGAAAAGAAGAAGACTGGGAGGGAAAGAGAGGGAGAAAGAAAGAGAAAGAGGGGGAAAGAGAGAGAGAAATAGAGAGGGAGGGAAAGAGAGAAAGAGAGGGAGAGTGATAAGGAGGGGGAGAGAGGGAGGGAGCAGGAGGGGGAGAGAAAGCAAAGGAGAGAGAAAGAGAGAGAGAGAAGGGGAAGACAGAGGGAGGGAGGGAAAGAGCGAGAGAGAGAAGGAAGAGACAGAGAAAGAGAGAGGGAGAGGAGAAAGACAGAGGGAAGGAAAGAGAGAGAGAAAAAAGAGAAGGGGGAAGAGAGGGAGGGGAATGGAGGGAGAGAGCGGGAGAGGGGGAGAGAAAGCAAAGGAGAGAGAAAGAGAGAGAGAAGGGGAAGACAGAGAGAGGGGTGAAGAGAGAAAGAAATAGAGAGAGAGAATGAGAGAGGGAGAGGAGAAAGACAGAGAGAGGGGGAAAGAGAGAGGGAGTGGGAGAGAGGGGAAGTGGAATGAAAGAGGGAGGGAGCACAAGGGAGAGAGAGAGACAGAGACAGAGACAGAGAAAGAAGGAGGGGGAAGGAAAGAGAGAGAGAGATTCCTATTTTGCACTCTCTGGTGACTTTTCCTCTCCCTTTCTTTCTCACCGGGATCCTTGCATGAGTGCGGCCGCCTAAGCCGCAAACGGTTATTATTATTATTGGGAGAAAAATAATAATGGCCATAAAAATAAAATGAAGCTGAGCTTTTGTCTTTCGGTGGGCTGTTTTTTTTTTTTTTAAGCAATCCGGAAAGCGAAAGCCCATGAAATAAGACAATAAGAAGGGTGAGCTGCCTGATATCATCAGGCTGAGCGTATTTGGGGAGGGGGGGAGAGAGACATTTGCAGCTACGCAGCTGCTATCCCCGTAATCAGTATTTTTATTATTCCGTATAGAAAGAAAAGCACTTGCAATTGGGGGAGAGGGCTTTAAGTCTCCAAGTAGGCTGTTGCTGTGCTAGGAATGAGACCCCCAACCCAGAAAAAAATAAAGTGAATAGCTTCTCCTTTTGCAACAGCGCCACCTTCAGGCAGATGGGAGAAAGTAAAAACACCACTCATTCATTCTTCATTCTTCCCCACAATGAAATTATTCTCTGGGCCACTAATATAGTCTCTGGACCAGGGGTGGGATTCTACCAGTTCAGACTGGTTCGAGGCGAACCGGTTTGTCTTGATGATCAGATGGGCCCACCCACCTGCCTGCGCTATTTTCCTACTTTTTCTTCTCACCAGAGCTCTGCCGTGTGAATCAGCTGTGTTACTCCTCCGAAAAAACCTGGAAGTTTTCTTCAAACTGTACATGCATGTGCAGCGCATGTCAGGGTGCATGCATAGCACTTGCACACACACAAATTGTGTGAACCCAGAACCAGTTGTTAAACCAGGAGGATCCCACCACTGCTCTGGACCCTGCTCCAGAGTTAGTTAGTTAGTTTGTGCTATTGATGATGTCATTGCCAAGACATGGATGGTGTCCAACTCTACTAGCCAGGTCTCTCCACAACTTCCAATGTTGTACGACTTCTTTGAGTTGTGCAGTGCTCTGGCTGTTATCAGCTTTCATGGTGTTCCCTTTATTATTAGCTTTTTTTATAAATAACTCAAGGCAGTAAACATTGGTAATGTGTCTTCCTCCTATTTTCTGCACAAAAATAACCCTTTGAGGAGGGTTGGGATGAGAGAGAGTGACTGGCCCAAAGTTACCCAGCCAGCTTTCATGCCTAAGTTGAGACTAAAACTCACGATCTCCTGGTGATAGGCCCCCAATCACACATCCTGCTGTCATTGGACTAGAACTCACAGTCTCCTGGTGATTAGCCAAAAGACACCCAGCTGGCTTTCCTACCTAGAGCAGGACTGGAACTCACCCTCTCCTGGTGATTGGACCAAAGTCACCCAGTTGGCTTTACTGCCTAAGACGGAGGTAGAACTTTCAGTTTCCTGGTGAATGGCCTCCCAACAAAATACTCAAAATTTGGAAGGATCTTGACAGATTTGAATATTGGGCCCTATCCAACAAGATGCAGTTCAATGGCAAGACAAGTAAGGGCCTTCAGTTGATCAGGAAAAACCAGGTGCACAGGTACAGGATAGGTGGTACCTGGCTCAACCATAGTGTCTGTGAGAGGGATCTAGGTGTACTGGTGGATCGCCATTTAAGTATGACCCCGCCGTGTGCTGCATCGAGAGGTAGTATTCAGCCGGTTCGAATCGGTTTCGCCAAAAACGGTAGTGGTGAACCCCCACCCTGGCTCCAAAATGCCCTACGTAACCACATTTTTGACGCCGCGCACATGCGTGCATGTTGAACGCATGAGCAAAGGACATGTGCAGAAAGCAACTGCTCATGCATGGAAGGCAGACACATGATGCGAGTGTGTGCGTACCCTCACACAGTTGCAAACCAGTGTTAAACCTAAGTGAATCCCACTGCTGTCTGCAGCTGCGAACAAAGCCAACTCGGCTCTAGCTGGCATCAACAGAGGGAGAGCATCAAAATCAAGAGGAGTGTTAGTACCACTCTGCACTGGAAGAACTGTGGTGGTGCAGTGGTTAGAATGCAGTATTGCAGTTCCAAGGGAAATACATGTTAAATTTCTTAGAAAGACTACAAGAGATGAGGTCTTAGGAGCTCAAAGGGTGGGACCATTAAAATATAAAGACAAAGAAATAACCATTCTTAAACAAATTCCGAAGAAAGTAAGAGATAAGAGGAAGAAATATTCCTCTTTAGCAAAGAAATTATATAATAAAGGAATTTGGTTCAGATGGTTATTGCCAGAAGGAATGCTGATTTTCTGGGAGGGCAGTAGAATTAGAATTAATACAGTTGTGGAGGCGGAGGCCTTCATTAAAAAACACAGTGCCCTCCTAGATGAAACAGGGGACAGTACACAAGATATGAAGGAGGGAGGGGCCGTGGCTCTGCCAGCAGACAGGGGGGAGGACACAACACTGAAAAGACTCAGGTCACAAAAATGAGGTTGAAACATTATTGCAATTGTTGTTATAATGTCATTGTTGGAAGAGATACAAAAGATGATTGAATATATTGATGATATAATGTAAAACCAAAAGCTGCCAATGTTTATTTAAATCTTGATTTTTTTTTCTTTTCTGTAAAAGTTGTGAGATTTGGGGGGGATTCCTACCTTTCGCATGATGTAGCTGTCAAAATTTTCTATACCTATTTACCCTTTTCCTAAAAATATTTGTAAAAAACCAATAAATTTTTTTCAAAAAAATAAAAAAAAGAATGCAGTATTGCAGGCTGATTCTGCCCATTGTCAGCAGTTCGATCCTGACCAGATCCTCACCGGCTTTCCATCCTTCTGAGGTCAGTAAAATGAGGACCTGGATTGTTGTGAAAAATAGGCTGACTCTATTAATCGCTTGGAGAGGGCTGTAACGTAGTATATAAGTCTATGTGCTATTGCTATTGCTACTAGTGATGCCAAAATGTGAATACTGCATCCAGTTCTGGCCACCATGATCCAAAAAAACCCCATCTTGAGATCTTTGAAAGAGTGCAAGAAGAGTAAAAAATAATAATAATCAACAAGTGAAAAAATCTGGAGGCTAAATCCGATGAAACAGAGCTAAAAAAAATAAGATATGTTGAGCTTAACAATGAGAAGTCTGAGGGGAGAAATGACCAGGTTCTGTGAGTATGCTTGGTGGTGGAAGGGGGCATGTGACCGAGTGGGCATGGCCATGAGTGACATCGAGTTGGCCACACCCACCAATCACAGGACCCCACCATCAAGCCACACCCACAGAACCGGTAGGAAAAAACAATAAATTTCACCATTGATTGGACCTAACAGATGGAACAAGCTTATGGTGGCAGTCTAGACATAGCAGTCATTGTCATTCAGGCAACCTGGATGTTGGATAGCCATCTGTCTGAAACGGTATAGGGTTTCCTGCCTAGGCAGGGGGTTGGACTAGAAGACCTCCAAGGTCCCTTCCAATTCTGCTATTGTATTGTATTGTATTATAACCTAGGTTGGCAGAATTGATGAGACCGGAAACCTGGTTAAATTCAGCAGTCATCTTGACTTCTTACTTAAAAACCAGGTTTTATCATTTATTTTCAAGTAAAAAAAAAAGAAACCTCGCCCTATCTGACTGCTTAAAGAAAAAACAAAAATGCTATTGCTAAACTTCAGTAGTTAAAATATCTGGCCAGGGTGTACATACATGTTCCTTCTATGTATACATGATATAAATCTTTCTTGGATAGTTTATTTTACCGACCACTTAATCGTCTCTCCTAGCCCAAGAATGCAAGCAGCCCATTCCATTAATTTCCCCCAAACATCAGATGGCCAAAAGTGTTTTTGACCTTCACTTAAATCCATTATCATTTTTCAGCTTCAATGGCTGATTGAAGGAAGTGTCATTCTGTCATATTTTTTTTTTAAATATATATATATATACCTGGAAGGGTAGGGGGAAAAAAAATTAAAAATCGATTCTGTTCATCCCAAAAAACCTTTCCTTTGCATTGGCATACAACTGACATTTAAACAAGGGGAAAAAAAAACCAAAAATAAAATAAAATAAAACACTGCTGTTTTTTTATTTGCATGCATGGAAGTTTGCTGGTTAGCAGACAGTTTTGAAGCAGGCTGTGTATTTTCTGAGGGTGGGGGTGAAGGAGGGGAGTTGTTCTGAACAGGGGTGTGAGAAGACAATTACACAAAGGATTCAAAAAACTTTTTGGTAACCCGCAACGGAGACAAATTTTGCAACTCTGCCTTGATGTCCATTTACAGCTGTTAATGATAACAATCTTTATAAAGAGCAGATCATGTGAAGTGTTAATACCACTTTATAAGGCCTTGGTAAGGCCACACTTGGAATCCTGCATCCAGTTTTGGTCGCCACGATGTAGAAAAGATGTGGAGACTCTAGAAAGAGTGCAGAGAAGAGCAACCAAGAGGATTAGGGGACTGGAGGCTAAAACTTATGAAGAACTGTTGCAGGAACTGGGTAGGTCTAGTTTAATGAAAAGAAGGACTGGGAGAAACATGATAGCAGTCTTCCAATATCTCAGGGGTTGCCCCAAAGAAGAGGCAGTCAAACTATTCTCCAAAGCACCTGAGGGTAGGACACGAAGCAATGGGTGGAAACTAATCAAGGAGAGAAGCAATTTAGAACTAAGGAGAAATTTCCTGACAAGGAGAACAATTAATCAGTGAAACAACATGCCTCTAAAAGTTGTGAATGCTCCATCACTGGAACTTTTTAAGACAATGTTGGAATAACCATTTGTCTGAAGTGGTGTAGGGTTTCCTACCTAGGCAGGGGGTTGGACTAGAAGACTTCCAAGGTCCCTTCCAACTCTGTTATTCTATTCTAAATGCATTAGAATGGGCGTTGGTCCTTACCTGATACGCTCATTTTCTGGTAAGAGTAGAGACAGCAGCCAGACTGGGTATGCTCCAGTCCATTAACCAATCGGACTGAGTCTACACTTATGATGTCATTGGGCCCTTTTGGCTCCTCCCCAGTTTTAGATGAAGGAAAACTGTAGACTCAAGTGAGAATTGTGAGCAAAAAGTGAAAGTCCATAGTCACTGTATCTCTCCATCTCTCCTCTGCACAAGGAATTCCCTCGTGTGACCCATACCAGGGCGGGGCTGGCTGCTGTCTCTACTCTACCAGAAAATGAGCATATCAGGTAAGGACCAACAGCCATTTTCCTGTTATTGTAGAGACAGCATCCAGACTGGGACGTACCAAAGACTGGGTTGTCCACTAGGGTGGGAAATTGTAAAAAAAGGTCCGTTAGGGCACAAACACTTGTTGCAGCACCCTGCACCCAAAGGCTGTGTCAGCAGAAGCATACTTGTCCAACTTGTAATGACATATGAAGACTGTAGGAGATGCCCAGGTGGCAGCCCGACAAACTTCTTCCAAGGTGGCTTGAGTGGACCAAGCCACAGATGTCGCAGCACTGCGTGTAGAGTGAGCTGTAATGTTTGCAGGGACCTGTATGGATTGAAGTTCATAAGACAGTTTAATACAGGCTCTTGTCCAGCACCCCAGACTAGATGATGAACCCTTGTGGTTAATTGCAGCCACTGGAGGTCGGGATGACAAACTGACCCTTGGTGTAGAGACAGGACAGACCGTGGGATGTGCCATGGGGTGGAGATTGACAGAGTTACTAGGTCGGCATACCAAGGCCGACATGGCCAATTCGGTGCTAGCAGCAATAGTTCTGCCTCCTGCTCCAGCATTTTTTGAATTACCCTCTGAATGAGGGAAGGGGAGGATATGCGTACAGGAGACCCCTGGGCCACTGGCATCTGAGAGTGTCTACTCCTTCTGCCATGGGGTCCCTGAACCTCGAGTAATACCTGGGTACCTGGTTGTTGTCAGCCATCGCGAACAGGTCTAGGACTGGGAGGCAGAACTGTAGTGTCAGTCAATGGAAGAGGCTCAGATGGATGGTCCACTCCGCCTGATCTATCACTGTCTGGCTCAGCCAGTCTGGTTGGACATTGGAGACCCCTGAGATATATTCTGCCCTGAGAGTTGACAGGTGAGATTCCACCCACTGGCACAACAGGTTAGAGTCCTGCATCAGGGACCAGGAACAAGTTCCTCACTGTCTGTTTATGTGTACCTTGGTCGTGGTATCGTCCGTGAGGACTAATATGTGTCGGGCCTGAATTCTGTGGTTGAAGTGTCTGAGGGCAAGATGAACCTCCTGCAATTCTAGCCAATTTATGCTGGTTTGGCTCTCTTCGAGGGACCACTGACCTTGAGCCACTAAGTCCTGCATGTGTGTCCCCCATCCTGTCAGACTTGCATCCGTAGTAAGTGTAAGACGGCACGGCTCCCTGAACAAGGTCCCTTGCAAAATCGCCAGAGACTGCCACCATTTGAAAGAGTGTAATACCTGTCTGGCAAGGGGGACCCTGAGAGGAGAGTTGCCCCTGTTGGCCTTTTGATGTGGAAGCATGGACCATTGAAGGCTCCTGCTGTGAAACCTGGCCCACAGGGACAATCCTGAAGCAGGATACCATCTTGCCCAAGACTTGGGAGAGAAGAAGAAAGGATGCCTTGCATAGACGTCGCACCTTCCTGACAAGTTCCCTCAGACTGAGAATGTAGTTGTTGGATAGGAACAGCCTCTCTGCCATGATGTCTATCAAGACCCCAAGGTGCAGAAGGCGAGTGCTGGGAATGAGGTGACTCTTTTTGAGATTCACCCCGAACCTGTGATTGCGCAAGGCTTTTTCAAGACTTAAAATGGCCGGCGCTATCTTTGCGGGCTTTTCTGATCTGCAAAATGGCCGCTGATACTAAGTGTGGCCAGGCAAGCTGCAGAATGGCCACCGGACTTGCCTGGAACCTCTGCATGTGAAACAGCCAGTAGCCCATCCCTCCGAGTGCCCAGAATTAAGGAGCGCCGCAGGGAAACAGCCGTGGAGCCGTAGCTCGTGAGCTGGCTGATCTGATTGCAAGGCAGGCTTCCTGAGCCAACTGGTGGCCGCAGACAATCAGACAGTTGACGAGAGGCAGCCAGAGATCAATTTTGAATTTCCCTCCAATTTGTAGAATAAAGGATTATTTAAGGACCCAATTTAAAGGAACAACATTTTTTTGGAAAAATTCACCAATTAAAGATATAAATAAATAATTTTAGTGGGTAATGATATAGAATGCATTGCAAGGGAGGAATTCCAGAGCTTATGTCCAATATGACTGTGAACCAATATTTCTCCTCCTCTCCTCCTCCTCCTCCTCCTCCTCCTCCTCCTCCTCCTCCTCCTCCTCCTCCTTCTTCTCCTTTTTCCTCTCTCCTCCTCCTCCTCCTCCTCCTCCTCCTCCTCCTCCTCCTCCTCTCTTCTCCTTCTCCTTTTCCTCTTCTTCTTCCTCCTCCTCCTCCTCTTCCTCCTCCTCCTCCTCCTCCTCCTCCTCCTCCTCCTTCTTCTTCTCCTTCTCCTTTTCCTCTTCTTCTTCCTCCTCCTCCTCCTCCTCCTCCTCCTCCTCCTCCTCCTCCTCCTCCTCCTCCTCCTCCTCCTCCTCCTCCTTTAAAAGAAGTATACTTTTTATTTATTTATTTTGAATTTCACTCTTACTCGGCCTAGGACAGGAGGTTAGTCAAAAAGCCCAAAGCCCATGCCTTCATCAGATTCTTCAGATTCTTCCTTGACCTCTTCTGTGCACGGAGCTGCTTCGGTCACTGCCGGGGCTGCAATGGCAAAAGCTAACGGATCATCCTGGAGGGCCTTCACCTTTTCAGCTAATGGGAAAGAGTTATTGGTCTCCACGGCCACAGCGAAGATACGCTTGTACCCATTGATGAAGGAGTGTGGCAGGGACAGGGGTGAAATGCTACCAGTTCGGGCTGGTTTGCCTGAACCAGTAGTAAAAAATGCTACTGGTTCATAGAACTGGTAGTAAAATATACTAAAAAGTTTTTTAAAAAAATATGTTCTGACAATCACAGTCGCACAGCTGATCTTCAGAACTTTTTTTTTTTTTACTACAGAATTCCTCCCTTGCAATGCATTCTATATCATTACCCACTAAAATTTCCACTGGAAGCTCCATTATATCAAAGCGCAAATAAATTTAAGATGAGCATGGTTAGATGCACCTGAAGGACTTCGTTCTGAAATCACTCATAAAAGACTTATTTTTGCCAAGCCGTTAAGGGTAAGGTAAGACCAGCTGGCATAAATGGGAATATTCATAAAGGAGGATAGAGAGAGAGAGAAAACAGAAAGAGAGAAAGGGAAAGAGGGAGAGAAAGAGAATGAGAAAGGAAGAAGAGAAAGGGGGACAGGGAGGGAGGGAGAAGAGAAGGAGAAGAAAGGAGAGAAGAGAAAGGGAAAGTGGAGAGAAAGAAATGAGACAGAGAAAGAGAGAGAAAGAGGGCCAGGGAGAGAGAAGAGAATAGAAGAGAAAGGGAAAGGGGAGAGAAAGAAATGAGAGAGAGAGAGAGAGAGAGAGAGAGAGAGAGAGAGAGAGAGAGAGAGACAGAGACAGAGAGAATGAGAGAGAGAGAGAGAGAGGAGAGAGAGAGAGAAGAGACAGAGAGAGAGGAAGGGAAAGGAGAGAGACAGAGAGAGAGAGAGGAGGAGAGGAGAGAGAGAAAGAGAGAGAGAGAGAGAGATGTCGGTTCTCCTTTGTCTTATGAATTTGTACTGTCCCTCCTTTCAATCCTTGCCAATCCCTTCCTTTGTCTTTCAAACCAGAAAAAAATATGTCTAATTGTGGAGCCCTTGGTGCCCTCTGAACCTGGTTGTTTTCTTGCAGACATTTTGTTACCCAACTAGGTAACTTCATCAATGCTCCGGGGATGCAATGTAGATGGACCTCCTCCTTGGGGCGCACTCTGGGCAACGTGATTTTATCACAGCTAAATAGCCTATTTATTCCAGCTGCTGGACCTCACAAGGATCTCTCAGGGAGAAAAAAGCAGCAGGATAAAAACAACTTAATGCTGTATTCTGTTACGCCATAGGAGATAAAATCAATGCTAGCTCTATTTTTTTTCCTTTTGCAAGGAAACAACCAAGTTCAGAGAGCATAAAGGATTCATACCCTGAGCTACAAATATTTTCTTTTATTCTAATCAGCTCTCCAAATTCATCTAGCCCTCTCTCATATTTTTCCTGCTGGCAAATATTAACATGGGATGGGAGCTAGGAGGCACACTTTTTCTGTGGCAGCTCTGCCCCACGGATTATTCTCCCCCTTAAATGCATCCTTTCCCCAAATAGAATAGAACAGACTAGAATAGAGCAGAATACAATACAATACAATCCAGCACAATACAATGCAATACAATACAAAATAGAGAATAGAATAGAACATGCAATGGAATAGTAGCACATGGAACAGAATGGAACAGAAAGAGCAGAGTAGAATACGATACGATACGATACGATACGATACGATACGATACAATACAATACAATACAATACAATACAATACAATACAATACAAAATAGAGAATAGAATAGAACACACAATGGAATAGTAGCATATGGAACAGAACGGAACAGAAAAGAGCAGAGTAGAATACGATACGATACGATACAATACAATACAATACAAAATAGAGAATAGAATAGAACACGCAATGGAATAGTAGCACATGGAACAGAATGGAACAGAAAAGAGCAGAGTAGAATACGATACGATACGATACGATACGGTACGATACGATACGATACGATACAATACAATACAATACAATGCAAAATAGAGAATAGAATAGAACACGCAATGGAATAGTAGCACATGGAACAGAACGGAACAGAAAAGAGCAGAGTAGAATACGATACGATACGATACGATACGATACGATATGATACAATACAATACAATACAATACAAAATAGAGAATAGAATAGAACACGCAATGGAATAGTAGCACATGGAACAGAATGGAACAGAAAAGAGCAGAGCAGAATACGATACGATACGATACGATACGATACGATACAATACAATACAATACAATATAATACAATACAATCCAGTACAATACAATGCAATACAATACAAAATAGAGAATAGAATAGAACATGCAATGGAATAGTAGCACATGGAACAGAACGGAACAGAAAAGAGCAGAGTAGAATACGATACAATACGATACAATACAATACAATACAATACAATACAATGCAAAATAGAGAATAGAATAGAACACACAATGGAATAGTAGCACATGGAACAGAATGGAACAGAACAGAGCAGAGCAGAATACGATACGATACGATACGATACGATACGATACGATACGATACAATACAATACAATACAATATAATACAATACAATCCAGTACAATACAATGCAATACAATACAAAATAGAGAATAGAATAGAACATGCAATGGAATAGTAGCACATGGAACAGAACGGAACAGAAAAGAGCAGAGTAGAATACGATACAATACGATACGATACGATACGATACGATACGATACAATACAATACAATACAATACAATACAATACAATGCAAAATAGAGAATAGAATAGAACACGCAATGGAATAGTAGCACATGGAACAGAATGGAACAGAAAAGAGCAGAGCAGAATACGATACGATACGATACGATACGATACGATACAATACAATACAATACAATACAATGCAAAATAGAGAATAGAATAGAACACACAATGGAATAGTAGCACATGGAACAGAACGGAACAGAGCAGAGCAGAGCAGAATACGATATGATACGATACAATACAATACGATACAATACAAAATAGAAAATAGAATAGAACATGCAATGGAATAGAACATGGAATGGAATGGAATAGAATAGACCACAATACAACACAACACAATACAAAACAGAGAATAGAATAGAACATGGAATGGAATGGAACGAAATGGAACAGAACAGAACAGAATTCTTTATTGGCCAAGTGTGATTGGATATACAAGGAATTTGTCTTTGGTGCATAAGCTCTTAGTGTACATAAAAGGAAAAAAGAAAAGAGAAAACAAATGCATTCATCAAGAATCATAAGATATAACACTTAGTGAAAGTCACAGGTTACTAAAAAGCAATCAAATCATACTAGGAAACAAACAGAACAATATAAATCGTAAAGATACAAGCAACATGGTTATAGTCATAAGTGGGAAGAGATAGGTACTAGGAAGGATGAGAAGAATACTAATACTATTTTACTCTTCCGTAAAGCTTTAAAAATGTCTATGCAGATTCTCAGTCATCCAAGTCCTGGTTATTCCAAAAGGTGTTTATTTTTCAAAAGAAAATTGCAGTGATTTGAAGACATTTTGCTTCTCAACCAAGAAGCTTCTTCAGTTCTGACTGAATGGATGGAATCTTGACCAGGACAAGTTTCAGCAGTCCATCTGCATTTGAAACACATTTTCTACATGAAAATTAAACCGCCATCTCTCAACAGAGGGGGAGGGATATGACACCACTCACCTCCTGTTTACAACATACCATATTTTTTGGAGTATAAGACACACCTTCCCCCCCCCCCCCCAAAAGAAGGTGAAAATCTGGGTGCATCTTATACACTGAATATAGCATTTTTGGCCTCCCCAAACCACACACCCTTCTCAAAAATGGATGTGCAGAGGGTTTGAGAGGCCTATAAAGTGCTCCTGCGGGCTGGGGAGGGCAAAAACAAGCAAAAATGGGCCATTTCTTTGCTCATTTCTGCCCCCTCCCCCACCACCAGGAGCACTCTACAAGCCTCCTAAAAGCTATGCATGCCCTTTTTTTTGGCAAAAAAAGAGGCCTGCAGAGGGTTTGGGGGGTCTGCAGAGTGCAAAAAAAATTTTTTTTTTAAATTTACCTCTTCAAAAATCTTGGTGTGTCTTATATTCCGGTGCATCATATTATACTCTGAAAAATACGGTAGTCCGTTTAACAGTTCTAAGGAAGTTCCACACCTATTTGCACTATTCAAGTGACCCTGAGGACACAGATAAACCCTCCAAGTGGCCTTAACTGGCAGGAATTGCCAATGCCCCAGAAGACAAGCCTCAAGGATCCAAAAAGAACTTGGCAGACTTGAACAATGGGCCTTGCCCAACGAGACAGAATTTTAACATGGCAGAAAAGCAAAGTTTTACATTTAGGCAGGAAAAAAAAATCGAAGGTATATAAGTACAGAAGAGGGGAGACCAAGCTCAAAAACAGAATCTGTGAGAGGGACCATGGAGTCCTAATGGACAATTATTTGAATATGAGCCAGCTGTGTGCAGCAGCAGCCAAAAAAGCTAATACAATCCTGTGTTGTATAAACTGAGGCGCAGACTCAAGGTCACATGAAGGATTAGCAAGGTAAAGGTAACGGTTCCCCTTGCACATCTGTGCTCGTCGTTCCCAACTCTAGGGGATGGTGCTCATCTCCGTTTCAAAGCCGAAGAGCCAGCGCTGTCCGAAGATGTCTCCGTGGTCATGTGGCCGGCATGACTAAATGCCAAAGGTGCGCAGAACACTGTTACCTTCCCACCAAAGGTGGTTCCTATTTTCCTACTTGTATTTTTACATGCTTTCAAACTGCTAGGTTGGCAGAAGCTGGGACAAGTAACGGGAGTTCACTCCGTTATGCGGCGCTAGGAATTCGAACCGCCAAGCTGCCGACTTTTCTGATCGACAAGCTCAGCTTCTTAGCCACTGAGCCACCATGTCCAGTTTTTGTCCCCACATTATAAAAAAAGACATTGAGACATTGGGAAAAGGTCAGAGAAGAGCAAACTAAGATGATCAAAGGCCTGGAGACTAAACCGTATGAAGAAGGGCTTCAGGACTTGACTTTGGCTAGTCTACAGTAAAGAAAAGAAGGACTAGGGGTGAACATGATAGCAGGATTCCAGCATTTGAGGGGCTGCCACAAAGAAGAGGGGGTCAAATTATTCTCCAAAGCACCAGAAGGCAGGACAAGAAACAATGGGTGGGAACTCATCAAGGAGAGAAGCAACCTGGGATTAAGGAGAAACTTCCTAACAGTGAGGACAATTAATCAGAGGAACAGAAGTTGCCTTCAGAAGTTGTGAATTCTCCAACACGGGGGGGCTTTTAAGAAGAGTCTAGACTTGTAATGGTGAACCTATGGCACAGGTGCACAAAATGGCATGCGAAGCCACATTGCCTTGCCTATTTGTCTTCCAGGTTTCTGGCATGCATGTGTGTGTGCGACAATCAACTGTCCTTCATGCATGCGGCAATGCTGAAAACCAGTATGTGCGTGCCCCATGGCCAGCTGATTGTTGGATGTGCATGCACATCAGACCCCAGAAGTTTGGATTTTCCAGAGGGTGATCCGTTCGAGCGCATGGCAGTGCTGAAAACCAGCCTGCACATGCACGCCGGCCAGCTGATCGTAGGATGCGCATATGCGTTAAAACCCAAAAGTTTGGCTTTTCTGGAACGTGGCCCCCGACAAGCGCTCGTGCGAACGCATGCCCGTTTCCGTACGACCTTTTCGGCACTCGGTTCCGAAAAGGTTGGCCATCACTGGTCTCGACAATCACTTATCTGAAAGGGTGTAGTTCTCCTGCTTGAGCAGGGGGCTCGACTAGAAGACCTCTAAGGCCCCTTCCAGCTCATTCTGCTCTACTTATTAACAACCAGATTTACTGCAAGGAATATAAATCCTTCCCTCTTCCACTTTTCAGTCAGAACTGAAGAAGCTTCTTTTAATGAGCAGCAAAATGTCTTGGAGGAAAAACAAAATCCAGTTTCACTTTGGAAAAAAAAGGACTTTTGGGACAAGATTTTTTTTTAAAAAAACTAGCTTTTCCCACAAGTGTTGGGAGAAGGTCAGAGGATGGCAGATTGACATGGATTAGCACCAGCTTTTGGTGTTTCAATGCTTTATGGTTTTTTTCTTCCCCCTGGTTGAAAATTTATAGTTTTTTTTTTTAACAAATGATTTTATACGTCTTCTAGTTTTTGATGCCCGGAGCTGGTTGAAAAATGGGCGGCTATATAAATGTTTTAAATAAAATAAAATCAATCAATCAATAAAAAAACAGCAGATCGCAGCTTGAGCTGGAATAGCTCCGGGCAGCCTCTCATTTTACAAGCTGATTATTCTCTGTGTGTCATAACTGGAGCCTTAATGGTAGGTTGAAAGATCAGCTTCTCAATAGCTCAAAAGTTCACAAAGGCATTTTGGAGACCAATCCATCCATGGCATTTATGGCGAGTTACGTTCTGCGTGAGGAGTCTTCGGTGGTCTCGGAGCTGGGTTGTTTTCTTGTAGACGTTTCATCATTCAAACTGGGTAACATCATCAGTGTGAGTAAGGAGTACAATTTGCTCTTGCTTACTCTAACTGAGAGCAAACCCCACTCCCCACTAGCACTGATGATGTTACCTAGCTAGGTCATGAAATGTCTGCAAGAAAACCAGCGCAGAATCACAGAATATCAAGGACCTCACAGTCCTCCTCCTCCTCCTCTCCACAAACCCCACTTCCTTCTAGCACGAATGATGTTGTCTAACTAGGCCATGAAACATCTGCAAGAAAACCACCAAGATCACAAGTACCAAGGACCCAACAGTCCTCCTTCTCCTCCTCCTCCTGCTGTCCACAAACCCCCCTTCGTTCTAGCACGAATGATGTTGTCTAACTGGGCCATGAAACATCTGCAAGAAAACCACCAAGATCACAAGTACCAAGGACCCAACAGTCCTTCTCCTCCTCCTCCTCCTCCTGCTGCTGTCCACAAACCCCCCTTCGTTCTAGCATGAATGATGTTGTCTAGTTGGGCCATGAAACTTCTGCAAGAAAGCCACCAAGCTCACAGAGTACCAAGGTCCCCACAGACCTTCTTCTCCTCTTCTTCTTCTTCTTTCTCCTCCTCCTCCTCTCCACAAAACCCACTTCCCCCTAGCATGGAAGATGTTGTCTAGCTGGGTCATGAAACATCTGAAAGAAAACTACCAAGTTCACAGAATATCAAGGACCCCACAGTCCTCCTCCTCCTCCTCCTCCTCCTCCTCCTCCTCCTCCTCCTCCTCCTCCTCCTCCTCCTCCTCCTCCTCCTCCTCCTCCTCCTCTCCACAAACCCCACTTCCTTCTAGCATGGATGATGATGTCTAGCTGGGTCATGAAACATCTGAAAGAAAACTACCAAGTTCACAGAATATCAAGGACCCCACAGTCGTCGTCCTCCTCCTCCTCCTCCTCCTCCTCCTCCTCCTCCTCCTCCTCCTCCTCCTCCTCCTCCTCCTCCTCCTCCTCCTCTCCACAAACCCCACTTCCTTCTAGCATGGATGATGATGTCTAGCTGGTCATGAAACAACTGCAAGAAAACCACCTAGCTCACAGAGTACCAAGGCCCTCAGAGTCCTCTTCCTCGTCTCCACAAGCCCCACTCCCTTCTAGCACTTATGAAGCTTTCTGAAGTAAAAGAAAGCTATTTATAATAAAGAATGCATGATAACAGAAAACAGAGTTGGGAGGGACCTTGGAGGTTTTCTAGTCCAATCCCCTGCTCAAACCAGAGACCCTATAACATTTCAGACACGTGGCAGCCCAGTCTCTTCTTGAAAACCTCCAGGGTTGGTGCACCCACAGCTTCTGGAGGCAACTTCTGTTCCAATGATTAATTGTCCTCACTATTAGGAAGCTTCTCCTTAATTCCAGGTTGCTTCTCTCCTTGATTAGTTACCATCCATTGTTTCTTGCCTTGCCCTCTGCTTTGGAGAATAATTTGACCCCGTCTTCTTTGTGGCAGCCCTTCAAATATTGGAACACTGCTATCAATACAATACAATACAATAGTAGAGTTGGAAGGGACCTTGGAGGTCTTCTAGTCCAACCCTCTGCCTAGGCAGGAAACCCTATACCGTTTCAGACAGATGGCTATCCAACATCTTCTTAAAGACTTCCAGTGTTGGGGCATTCACAACTTCTGGAGGCAAGCTGTTCCACTGATTGATTGTTCTCACTGTCAGGGAATTTCTCCTTAGTTCTAGGTTGCTTCTCTCCTTGATTAGTTTCCACCCATTGCTTCTTGTTCTACCCTCAGGTGCCTTGGAGAATAGCTTGACTCCCTCTTCTTTGTGGCAACCTCTGAGATATTGGGGAACTGCTATCATGTCTCCCCTAGTCCTTCTTTCTCTTCAGCTAAACATACCCAGTTCCTGCAACCGTTCCTCATATGTTTTAGTCTCCAGTCCCCTAATCATCTTTGTTGCTCTTCTCTGCACTCTTTCTAGAGTCTCCACATCTTTTTTACATCGTGGCGACCAGAACTGAATGCAGTATTCCAAGTGTGGCTTTCTAGGTTGCTTCTCTCCTTGATTATTTTCCACCCATTGTTTCTTGTTCTGCCTTCAGGTGCTTTGGAGAATAGATTGACTCCCTCTTCTTTGGGGCAACCCCTGAGATATTGGAACACTTCTATCATGTCTCCCTTAGTCCTTCTTTCTCTTAAGCTAAACATACCCAGTTCCTGCAACCGTTCTTCATATGTTTTAGTCTCCAGTCCCCTAATCCTCTTTGTTGCTCTTCTCTGCACTCTTTCTAGAGTCTCCACATCTTTTTTACATCGTGGCGACCAGAACTGAATGCAGTATTCCAAGTGTGGCCTTACCAAGGCATTATAAAGTGGTATTAACCCTTCACGTGATCTTGAATCTCTCCCTCTGTTGATGCAGCCTAGAACTGTGTTGGCTTTTTTGGCAGCTGCTGCACACGGCTGGCTCCTATTTAAATATCATGTCACCCCTACTCCTTCTTTTCATTAGACTAGACATGCCCCATACATTGATCCCCTCTTCTTTGTGGCAGCCCCTGAAATCAGCTTGGGTCTAATTCATAATTCTTCCACTCTCTTTTGACCCAAAGCCCCAGGCCTTAGAAGTGATGAGCTTTTAAAATTTATATTCTTTGGGGCAATCAAACAAACGAAAAAAAAAAAAAAAGATCCATTCCTTTTAGAATCTCCATTTCTTTTCTCTTCCAGTACAAAAACACCAACGGTTTTGAGATTCTCTCTCTCTCACACACACAAACACCATCTCCACAGCACCTGATAATGCCTCTTGAAAATAAATGGCTGAATAAAACCAGCATTGCTCACACTGTGTTTCAAATCACCTTTAGACATTTCTTCCCCCCCCCCTTTTTTTTTATTGGATGCAATTTCGCCAGGGCAGTGTATTAGGGAGAGCGGGAGGGAGGGAGGGATAGAGAGAGCGAAAGAGACAGTATTTTAAAACCCGCGAGGAGAAATCAGGACTTAATAACTGTATAGATTGGAGAGAGAACAATGAAGAGGTTAGAGCACAGAGCCATGTATTCAACTAATTAAAAAAGAAGTTATTAGTTTTTAGTTACACAGCGGTTGCAGATGCCACCGCATTTTTTAAAAAAAAGAAAAAAGAAAAAGGGGAGTGCAAAAGTTACTCGGAATGACCAATATGGGTTTTTAAATGGCTTTCTAATTAGGGCAATGTAAAAAAAAAAAAGATCTGTATTTCAAGCCAGACGGAATGATGACCTATATTATGATACACAAAAGGATAGGAGTGCGGGGGGGAAACTTGGCTTCCACTAGCAGCCATTCAGCGGTATTGAATATTATGCATTTGCTCAGGAATGTTTTTCTCCTGTAGCCTGAGGTTTCAAAGGAAGGTGTCCATGCAGCTGGTGAAGGTATATCTCCATCATTTCTTCAGACTGGAACAGAGAAAACAGGATTATCCTATGTTGGGAAAACTGAGAAGGAAGGAGAAGCAAGAAGACAAGTCAAAAGCAGAACGACAATGTCCGCATCGAGGAGGGAAGGAAGGCAGGAAGGGAGGGAGGGGGAGGATGAATAGCTGGAGAAGGGAGGGAGGGAGGAAGAATAGCTGGGGAAGGGTGGGATGGAGGAAGAAAGGAAGGGAGGCTGAAGAAGGGAGGGAGTGAGGAAGATGGAAGGAAGAAAGAAAGAATAGCTGGAGAAGGGAGGGAAGGGGGGAGAGAGGAAGAATAGCCTGGGAATGGAGGAAGGAAGGAAGGAAGGAAGGAAGGAAGGAAGGAAGGAAGGAAGGAAGGAAGGAAGGAAGGAAGGAAGGAAGGGTAGCTGGGGAGGGAGAGAGGGAGATAGGAAGGAAGGAAGAATAGCTGGAGAAGAGAGGGAGGGAGGGAGGAAGAATAGCTGGGGAAGGAAGGAATGGAGGAAGGAAGGCTGAGGAAGGAAGAAGGAAGGAAGGAAGGAAGAATACTGGAGAAGGGAGGCAGGGAGGGAGACAGGAAGGGAAGAAGGAAGGCTAAAGAAGGGAGGAAGGAAGAAGGGAGGGAGAGAGGCAGGAAGGGAGGAAGAATAGCTGGGGAATGGAGGAAGGAAGGAAGGAAGGAAGGAAGGAAGGAAGGAAGGAAGGAAGGAAGGAAGGAAGGAAGGAAGAATAGCTGGAGATGGGAGGGTGTAGGGAGGTAGGGAGGAAAGGAAAGGAGAGGAAAGGAAAGGAGAGGAGAGGAGAGGAGAGGAGAGGAGAGGAAAGGAAAGGAAAGGAAAGGAAAGGAGAGGAGAGGAGAGGAGAGGAGAGGAGAGGAGAAGAGAGGAGAGGAGAGGAAAGGAAAGGAAAGGAAAGGAAAGGAAAGGAAAGGAAGGAATTAGTAGCTGGCTCAGTGCTTCATAATAAAGTGCTAATTTGACATTTTTTCCCCTTTAATTGAGAAATATTACATGGAATATAGCTTTCCATATGTTTCAGTAGCAATGTCATAGAATCTTTCTTTATTAAGGGAAAAATGAGTCACATTAGAGCTTTATGACAAAGTACTGAGCAAGCCTTCCTCTTCTTCCTTTCCTCCCTCCCTCCCATCTCTCTACTATATATATATATATATATATATATATATATATATATATATATATATATATATATATATATATATATATATATATATATATATATATATATATATATCATTTGCTAAGCATTCAATTAAATGTTTAAATTGAATTAACTCTGGAGTTTTTTTAAAAAAAGGGGGGGGTTGGAATTGTGCAGGGGAGCAAAGTTGGAAACAATAAAAGAAGAGAGCAGATGGCATTCTTTCACACACATACAGCCCAAACCAATTTCCCGTCCTTTGGGTCGAGTCGCAAATGCCTCAGAAACACACACCTTCTCGGGTGGAAATCAGAGGTACATGGCAACTGGAGCCAGCCAAGGTCCACGTCAAGCTCAAAAGGCTTCTCCTGTCCCCCCACATCCCCAAGTACACCCGGCGTTACCCAAATCAAAATGAACAATACCCAGTAGATTGAAAAGGTCATTCCCTTGGCTCCCTTTGTGAGGGAGGGGGAAAAAGTCTCTCTAAACCTTTCCAAACAACCTGAAAAGCTAACCTTTACATGCAAGAGTTCTGCAAGTCTCAATTGCCATTCTTCCCCTGCCCAGGATTTTTACACACTGTGGAAGAAAGCCATTCCTGCACGCACACGCACACACACACAGAGTGAGTGAGTGAGTGAGTGAGTGAGAGAGAGAGAGAGAGAGAGAGAGAGAGAGAGAGAGAGAGAAATGCACACAGAAACACTCACAAGAACTTCTGTAACTGTATTTATCTAGGGTTCTGTTTTATTGATATCTCGCCTTAATTCTTTTTTTATAAACAAGAGAAGGGAGAAGAGAGTAAGTTCCTCACAACTTATTCAATACTCCATCTTCTTCCTATTTTCCTCACAACTTATTTAATACACCACTCTCCTATTCTATTCTATTCTATTCTATCCAACAAGGTAGACACAGACTTCAGAGGATAATTAGAACTGCAGAAAAAATAAATTACTACTAACCTGCCTTCCGTTGAGGACCTGTACACTGCACAAGTCAAAAAGAGGGTCGTGAAAATAACTACAGACCCCTCACATCCTGGACATAAATTGTTTCAACTCCTACCCTCAAAACAACACTATAGAGCATGGCACACCAGAACAACCAGACACAAGGACAATTTTTTTTCCTGAACACCATCCCTCTGCTAAACAAATAATTCCCTCGCCACTGTCAAACTATTCACTAAGGCTCCATTGCTATTACTATTAGTCTCCTCATCGTTCCTTATCCCCCATCTCCTCCCACATATGACTGCAGGACTGCAACTTTGTGGCTTTTATCCTTACGATTTATATTGATATTGCTTGTTTCCTGATTGCTTATTTGTACCCCATGAGTATCATTAAGTGTTGTACCTCATGATTCATGACGAATGTATCTCGTCTTTTTATGTACACTGAGAGCATCTGCACCAAAGACAAATTCCTTGTGTGTCCAATTACACTTGGCCAATAAAGAATTCTATTCTGTTCTATTCTATTCTATTCTAATTCTAATTCTATTCCATTCCGTATTTTCTATTCTGTTCTGTTCAGCTCCCCTCCGCTGTGCTCCGTTCCACTTCCACACCATTCCATTCGATTCAATATATCCTATCCTATCCTATCCTATCCTATCCTATCCCATCCCATATATTCTATTTTATCCCACCCCACCCCATCCCATTCCATTAAATTCAGTTGATGCTACCTATTCACATTGTGTCCTGATGGCAGCACTTCTACAGTTGGAAAAAGAAAGTTGCCTGCCTGGTTTAGTTGCCAGGACACCTCCTGAAACCTCTGCTATCTATGTCTGCACAATACCCCTGCAAATATTTCTCCTACTTTGATCTCTTAAATGCTGGACACTGGGGGACAGAAGTATCCAGGAGCCCCAACGCCTTCGCCCTGCCAAGACCCAGAGCTCTGTGCATTCGACTGTATTGTTTGAAAAATGAAACTGCATATGCTAGAAGAGCTCCGGGGCAGAGCTTAGCTGGAGTTAGCATAGCTGCCACGTTGACAGTTTATGCCAAATTTATGTGCCCATTTATTCTGTCTTTTTATGGGAAAACAGGCTGTTACCCTACAGCTGCCTTATCACATGTTCCTTACCCTGCCTGCGAGCCACGGTGCACCTTCCTCAAGGAAATATACATACATCAAGGGGTTGTAGAGATTTTAACAACTTGGGAAAGGTAAAAGGAGGGAGGGTTTGTCATAAAAAATGCATTATAGGCCACGGAGTTTGAGCTTTTAATTTTTTTATTATTATTATTATTTATGGCCACATTTTTACCTTCTGCATAAGTGCTTTATTGCATATTGCCACCATTTGGACAACATTAGCATAGGGAGTGAAGGAGAGAGAGAGAGAGAGAGAGAGAGAGAGAGAGAGAGAGAGAGAGAGAGAGAGAGAGAGAGAGAGAGAGAGAAAGAAAGAAAGAGAAAGGGAAGAAAGGAAGAAAGGAAGGAAGGAAGGAAGAAAAAAGAAAAAAGAGGGAAGGGAAAGATAGGAAGGGAGGAAGGGAGAGAAAGGAAGGAAGGAAGGAAGAGAAATGAAAGAAGAAAAAAGAAAAAAGAAAGAAAGAAGGAGGGAAGGAAAAGAAGGAGGGAGGAGAAAGAAAGGAATGAAGGGAAGGAAGCAAGAGGGATGGAAGAAAGAAAGAAAGAAAGAAAGAAAGAAAGAAAGAAAGAAAGAAAGAGAAAGGAAAGGAAAAAAGGAAGGAAGGAAAAAGAAAGAAGGAAGGAAGGAAAAAGAAGGAAGGAAGAGTAATAGAAGAAAGAAAGAAAGAAAGAAAGAAAGAAAGAAAGAAAGAAAGAAAGAAAGAAAGAAAGAAAGAGAAAAGGAATGGAGGAAAATGAAAGGGAGGGAGGGAGGAATAAGGGAAGGAAGCAAGAGTGATAGATGAAGAAATGAAAGAAAGAAGGAAAGAAAGAATGAAAGGAAAAGACAGACAGACAGACAGACAGAAAACTAATAAATTAAGTATGGGAAAGTCTAATTTGCCTGCTGTAGGGATATGGATTCAATAATTCAATATAGGAGCTGGGGTCATTTATTGAAGCTAATGTGGGGAGATTCACGATCAATAAAAACAAATGCATGATTAACCTATATATATAATTTACTGCCTGCAGATGTGACAATAGCCACCATGAAAACATGGAGGGTTTTTTGGTGTAGGGCAGCCGTGCTATCTCATGAAAATCATACCTGCTTCTTAGGACTTCTTTGGGCAAGAGGTTTATCCTCAGACACCAAGCTGATAATCCCGTTTTCCAGGCTTCAGTCAAGTTGGCGCATATGGCAATTCACACATTCATTCATTCATTCATTCATTCATTCATTCATTCATTCATTCATTCATCCATCCATCCATCATTCAATCAATCCATCCATCCATCCATCCATCTATTTATTCATTCATTAATTCATCCATTCATTCATTTTCATCCATCCATCCATTTATTCATCCATTCCTTCATTTCACACCTTTTAATTATTTGTATCAATTCCTTAAGGTGCCAAACATATTTAATTATCCTTCCTTCTCATCTTTTCCTGACAAAAGCCTTGTCAGGAGACTGGTTAAAGTTCATCCAGCTGGCTTTCATGCCTAAAATGAGACTAGAACTCACAATCCCGCCTTACGCATGAAAGCCAGCTGGGTGACTTTGGGCCAATCACCAGGTGACCATGAGTTCTAGTCCTACCTTAGGCATGAAATCCAGCTGGGTGACTTGGGGCTAATCACCAGGAGACCATGAGTTCTAGTGCCACATTAGGCAAGGAAGCTGACTGGATGATTTGGACCAATCACCAGGAGATGGAGAGTTCTAGTCCCACCTTAGGCATGAAAGCGGGCTGGGTGACTTTGGGTCAATCACCAGGTGACCATGAATTCTAGTCCTGCCTTAGGCAAAAAAGCCAGTTTAGTGATTTTGGACCACTTCCTCTGTCTCAACCCACCTCACAGGGTTGTTGTGGTGTGGAAAATAGGCAGAAGGAAGAGGATTTGAATGTTCACCATCTTGAGTTACTTATAAAGTAATAAAACCAGGATGAAAATCTAATAATAATTTAAAAAATGGACAGGCTGAAGTCAAAATATTGAAGAATATTCCCAGGTAGAATTTGAAATAAGCAAACAAAGGAGGATGGAAAGGCTACTGAAATCTTTTACAAATGGGAAAGCGTTTATGAGTTCGATTTAAAATACATCATTAGCCCCTATTTCTTCAAGCTGCCTTAATAAACAATATTGCTGCCACTGTATCTAAGGACGGCCACAAGGAAATCCTTCCGCTCAGCGATTTATTGTAAGACCTTTCTTATTATCTTCTTCATTATCCAACTTGGATTGTCCCCTTCAAATGAAAACAGATTGCCAGATCGTCAGAAGGCTGAATTTGCATTCAAAAGTCAGATGTTGGTCATTCTCCAGCATCTATTAGCTTTTGTCAGGATGGTCTTTTGTCATAAAGGACATCTCCTTCATCTTCGATTGTAGAACCAGCTTTGATTTTCATTGCAACTTGGACGTTTGTACTAAATGAGTATTGGTTGAGTTTTTTTTTTTTTTTAAATATCTTATGAATCAAGTAGGGAACCAACCTAGAACTAAGGAGAAATTTCCTGACAGTTAAAACAATTAATCAGTGATTAATCAAATGACTTGCTTCCAGATGTTGTGGGCACTCCAACACTGGAGGTTTTAAAGTAGAGATTCGGACAGCCGCTTGCCTGAAATGATGTAGGGTTTCCTGTTTGAGCAGAGGGTTGGACTAGAAGACCACCGAGGTCCCTTGAAACATTTCCTCCCATTTCCAGTGCTGGGCGAACCGGTTGTTACAGTATGCGATGCCCACCTCTGCTTTCAATGATGCCCCCATCGTCTGTTTAATGGTCTCCAATCCAACTTAGCTTCTGGTTGTCCTTGTGTTCTATTTCCTCCCATCTTTTCCAGCCTTCTTCAGTGAGTGAGGTCTTTGCCTAATACATCTGAAGTAGGAAAATTTAAGTCCAGTCATTTAGATTTCAAATTGAATTGAACTGAACTGAACTGAATTGAGTTGAAATGAATACTTTATTTTGGCCAAGTACAATTAGACATTCGTCCTACAATTTAGCCTCCAAACCCTTTATCATCTTTGTTGTTGTGATTGTTAGTTGGAAAGTCGTGTCCGACCCAGCGCGACCCCCATGGACAACGTTCCTCCAGGCCTTCCTGTCCTCTACCATCCTCCAGAATCCATTTAAGCTCACGCCTACTGCTTTGGTGACTCCATCCAGCCACCTCCTTCTCTGTCGTCCCCTTCTTTTGCCCTCCATCTTTCCCAGCATGAGGCTCTTCTCCAGGGAGTCCTTCCTTCTCATTAGGTGGCCAAAGTCTTTGAGTTTCCTCTTCAGGATCTGGCCTTCTAAAGAGCAGTCAGGGTTGATCTCCTCTAGGATTGACCGGTTGGATCGCCTTGCAGTCCAAGGGACTCGCAGGAGTCTTCTCCAGCACCAGAGTTCAAAGGCCTCCATTCTTTGGTGCTCAGCCTTCCTTATGATCCAACTTTCACAGCCATCCATTGCAACGGGGAAAGCCATAGCCTCTTCTCAAAACTCATACTTCCGCTTTAAAAATAATAATTGAGTAGAGATAAGATCTCGCTCTCTAAAGCATCGAGTTTTCTTTTTTTCCCTTTTATTTTGTAACAGTTTATTATTATGTGATGATCCAATTCTATTACATTCCATTAGTAAATCCATATTATCGCGATATGGTTAATGTCTAATTTTTGAGATCTCTCTCTCCCCCTCTCCCTCCCTCTCCCTCTCCCTCTTTCTCTTTTCATCCTACACATTTAGCTTATGTATTCTCCTTTTACAACAGTTTGCAAGGCTCCCCAGTCTTTTAATAAAGTAGGTTGCATTGTATAATTTTAATGGGAAAAAACCCAAATGTTTACAATTTGTCTTACTTGTTGCTTAGCAAACAAAGGATTAAAGCTGGAAAAGATATTCGGATGAGCTCATGGGTTTATATCTACAAAGAACTGAATAGTGATGTTATTCCCTGAGACACTCTGTGGAAGGGAAAGCTGGAGTCTGAAGCAATTGGATAGAAAGAATATTGATTCATTTGAACATTAGTGTTGGAGATGAATAGAGTAACAGAATTGGAAGGCACCTTGGAGGTCTTCTAGTCCAACCCCCTGCTCCAGCAGGAGACTTTATACCAGGGGTGGGATTCAAAAAGTTTAGCAACCGGTCCTCTGTCCGGTTCAGTGGTGGGTTGCAGGCGATATGCCACGATACGGGCATATCAGTGGTTGCCCGGAGCACCGGGTACCGTTCAGGCAGTGATGTGTGGTGAAGTTTATGGCTGGTGAGGCTGGTGACGTCATCAGGAAGGCGGGGAATGGGACCACGTGTGCTGGAGGCTGAGGCCTCCAGCACATGTGATCCCATTCCCCGCCTTCCTGAGCGTGCTCCGCCGGCACGCGCTCCGCAGTCCCCAACAGCAGCTGCTTTTCAGTGCTTTTCTGAGTGTCTGGCATTTAGGACATCCAGCTATCTACCTAAATGCCAGCCGCACAGAAAATCACTGAAAAGCACTTCGCCTCCAAGCCACTTCGTCTTGATGACGTCACCGCAGCTGCTGGGCGCGGCTGGACGGATGTAGCCAGAGCGACGCCAAGGTGGTCCGGGCAGACGAAAGAGCGAGCGATGGAGGATCAGGCAGCCTGATCCTCAGTCGCTCGCCCGCCGCACTGCCTCGGCGCCACTCTGGCTACCTGCCACTTCTGGACGTCTATTGCAGTCGCGAGGAGCACACAAAGTACAGCGGAGGCAGGAAGGTTATTGGCGCTTCCGAGAACCCTCCTGCCTCCACCGGTTGCCCAGCTGGCACCGCCCCGAGCGCGCACCTCCTCCTCCTCCTCTCTCCTCTTCCTCTTCACTCCCCAAAGGCTCTTCTCCTTACCGGAGCTTAGCGGGAGCCGTGTAAAAGGGATGGGAGGAAATTATATATATTATATAGGGTCTGCCTCCCCTGACCGCACGTCCCTGCGTTCAGGTACGGTGCTCCGGAGGGCACACCCGTCTGGCCGAGCTATTTACCTGTATTTGAGCTCTTTGGCGCTTCTGCGCACAGAGCGCACAGCGCCTGCGTGATGCTCCACCAAGCACCTGGAGCATCACAGAAGTATCGCAAGAGGTAAGGACGCACACACGCATTCATGCAGTGGATGCCAGGCCCCGTTGCAAGCGTACAGGTTGCAACAGGATCCGGAACCCTCCACTGGCCGAGTTGCTGGGTGGACATGGCCATGGTGGGCGTGGTCTTCTCGGCCTCCTGCACCAGGGTAGGGGGGGAAACATTTTTGCCCTCCCCAGGCTCTGGAGGCTTTCGTCGAGCCTCCAGGAGGGTGAAAATGTACTCCCCCCGGGACTCCAGATGCCCCTGGAGGCCAGAAATGGGGCCATTTCTGGAGTTCCAGAACTTCTGGGAGGCCTGTTTTTCTCCCTCCCCAGCTCCGGAGGCTTTCCTCGAGCCTCCGAGAAAGTGGAAATAGGCTCCCCAGGGCCCATTTTTCAACCTCCCAAAGCCTCCACATGGGCCCTGCACTTACCTGACATCCAAAAATGGGCCACATGGAGACTCCTGGGAGGGGAGAGGGATGGGCAGGGCCAGCCAGTCCTTGGAACTACCAGTTCAGTGAACCAGATGTTAAATTAGCATACAGTTCACCCAAACCAGTTTTAACCAGCTGAATCTCACCCCCGCCTTATACCATTCCAGACAAATGGCTGTCCATTGTCTTCTTGAAAACCTCCCATGATGGAGCGCCCACAACTTCTAGATATAAGCCATTCCACTGATTAATTGTTCTCATCATCAGGAAATTTCTCTTTAATTCTAGGTTTGTTCTCTCCTTGCTGATCTTCCACCACCTACTTCTTGTCCTTCCCTCAGGTGCTTTGGAGAATAGGTTGATGGGGAACAGCTAAGAAAAGAAACGGATGGATCTTTGAAGAAATCCATCCAGAGAATACTGTCTAATCCATCAGTGCTATCTAATGTCTATGTATATTGATCCATGTAGTGTAGTTATAGTATTATTATTTAGCCTTCTTATTATCTTCTTTATTCCCCCCTTTATTGTAATTCATCACATACTATCTATATACTGTATAAAAGCCAAATACCACTCACTCATCATGAAATCTCCAGAACCGTAAAGTCTACAAACTACGAAATTTGGCACGTATGTTCCTCTTGGCTTCTAGGGGCTCACTAAGAAAGGATTTTTCAAAACGACCATCAGATCATTCATATTTCTTATACAGTAATTAACAGGTCTGATACTAAGGAGTTCTACTCGCCCTCCCCACCTGAAAAGAACTCTGTTCCAACTGCCAGTTCCTTCACATTCCATTACCTCAGTTCAAACTGGCATACATTCCACTCCTTCACTCAGGAGCAGTATGGGGCTCTTTACGGTACTAAACTTTAATGCCTCACTAAAATATCTATGCCTTCCACCTCTGGAACTGCTTCCGGACTCCAGGTGGTAGGAGCGATATTCCCTTATGTGTTTCAGTCACCAACCACCACTGAGCCAATGGATTGAACCAGATTGAACTGGATTTCTTCCGCACTCCCCAATCACAGAGTATGGGTATCCAGCTAGTTATTAATATTATGTTGCTTTACACATTGTATTGGGCGTGGCCAGCTTGACGTCATTCATATCAGGGGTACCTGTGGTGGCCCAAGTGCAATGCCAGCAAAAAAGGGCCCCCAGGCTCCTTTTTGGCTACCATCTGCCCCCCCCCCCAAAGCTCTCTTTTAACTGGCAAAGGGTTTCAGGAGGTTGTGGCATCTAAAAATGGAGCTCAGGAGCCTGTTTTCACTGGCAGAAGCCCTGCGGGCTGGTCCTTTGATATTTCCAGGGTATCCCTGTGAACCAGATCTAAATACCCCATGGGCCGGATCCAGGGGTGGGCTTCAAAAATTTTAGCAACAAGTTCTCTGCCATGTTGCTTAGTGGGTGTGGCCATGCTGGACAGGACTAGTTGGCCTCCTGCACCACGGTGGGTATGGAGGCATTTTCACCTTTCCCAGGCTCCAGAGGCTTTCCTCGAGCCTCTGGGATGGTGAAAACTGAACTTCCAGGAGGTCCATTTTCCCCCCTCCCCAAGCCTCCAAACAGGCACTGCACTTAGCTCACATCCAAAACATGCTGCGTGGAGACTCCTGGGAGGTGAGGTAGAGGGGGCAGCCAGGGGTGGGATTTGGAGGTTTTCTGAACTAGCCATAATGTTAGCTATGGGTTCTCCCAAACTGGTGCGAACCTATAGCAACCCAGCCCTGACCGGATCCAGCTCCCGGGTCTTGCGTTTGACCCCCCCCTTGAGCTAGACTTTTACTTATATCTATTTTCACTGCTAAAACCACCTCCAAAAACTAAATTTTCTGCTGCCAATCGGTACACGTTTTTCATAAGCTTCTTATAGATATAATGTGGTCCTGATTGAGAGCATATGCTAAGCCTTAAGGTTATGATTTTATGATCTAACTTCCCCTCAAAAATGCAATGAATAAACTGCCGTCTCTATTTTTTTTTAAAGAAGATCTTCCCTATTTTAAAATTTAGATAATCTTTACAAAGAATAGCTACACCTCTTGATTTATTGGAGGTTGGCACACAAAAAATGGTTACCAAAATATTTATCATTCTACTTGTCTAGGGTGTATGATTCTTGCAACATGACTGTGAATGGATTAAAATGTTTTAGATACTTAATAATTCTTGCACGTTTTATGGAGCTCCCTGCGCCTCTTAACATTTGGAAAAATAATGGCACGCTGATCACTCACTCTGTCTTAACTCCATAACTTCTTCTTTACTTCCCTGGCAAGAATCTTAAATCTGTATTTCAAGGAAGAAATGTGGTCAGTGTGAAATGAAGGCGATCGCTTTCTCTATTGTTCATTCTAAAATAGCTTATGAGACTCCTGATAAGTGTTGCTTTGGATAGCAAGATGAGTGGTGTATAAATGTAATGATAATTTTTTTAAAAAAAATATCTGTTACCAAATGAACTGCCAACTTCGCTCACCCTCCCCTTTCTTTTTGAGGTTGTCCATCCAATCCCATTCCTCACCCCCCACCCCCACCCCATTTTATCCTTCCTTTCAGACTAAGAGCTGTGGTGGCATAGTGGTTAGAATGCAGTATTGCAGGCTACTTCTGCTGACTGGCAGCAATTTGTTAGTTTGATCCTGACCAGCTCAAGGTTGACTCAGCTTTCCATCCTTCCGAGGTGGGTAAAATGAGGACTCAAATTGTTGGGGGCAATATGCTAACTCTAAACTGCTTAGAGAGTTTAGTGTAAAGCACTGTGAAGTGGTATATAAGTCTAAGGGCTATTACTAACCTCTCTGTCTATCATCCATCCATTCTTCCTCCCCTATCAACTCTATCTATCTATCTATCTATCTATCTATCTATCTATCTATCTATCATCTATCATCTATCTATCTATCATCTCTATCTCTCCATCCATCCATATCTACTTACCTACCTACCTACCTACCTACCTACCTACCTACCTACCTACCTACATACCTACCTACTGACCTACCTACCTACCTACTTTCTTTCTCTTTTTCTCCATCCATCCATCCATCCATCCATCCATCCATCCATCCATCCATCCTATCTATCTATCTATCTATCTATCTATCTATCTATCTATCTATCTATCTATCTATCTATCTATCTATCTAGCTAGCTAGCTAGCTAGCTAGCTAGCTAGCTAGCTAGCTAGCTATCTCTATATCTGAGTTGTGGTGGTGCAGTGGTTAGAATGCATAATTGCAGGCTACTTCTGCTGGCTGCCGGCTGCCAGCAATTTGGCAGTTTGAATCTCACCAGGCTCAAGGTTGACTCAGCCTTCCATCCTTCTGAGTTGGGTAAAATAAGGACCCAGGATGTTGGGGGGAAAGGTGCTGACTCTGTAAACCACGTAGAGAGGGCTGTAAATCACTGTGAAATGGTATATAAGTCTAAGAGCTATTGCTATTTATATATACCTCCTCTATATATTTGTTTTGTGATTCAGGACTGAATCACAAATAGCATCCAAAAGTAAATTAGAGTGCAAAGAAAAGGATTCCTCAAAGTTCCAATTTATTAAGAGAGAGCCAGGTTGCCACATCTGGGAAAACCCGAATCTGAAAGCTTCCAGGTTTTCCCCACCCAGTTGAAAGTTCAAGATCTTTCCCCCACCCACCCACAAGTCCATCACATGGTCCAATCATCCACTGCCATGCTGGCAGCTTCCACCCATCCAGTTCCAGTCAGGTGCAGAGGTGCAGAGACATAGGATGACCTTGGCTTTCTAGAAAGAATTTTGTTTTGGCTACATAGCATCTCACTCCATACAATCCCCCCCCTTCCATTTTCCCACAATAGAAAAAGGTATAGTAGAATAATAGAAAGTGTGGCAGGCCAAAGAGCCAAGATCAATATGGCTGCAGGTCTGACACCTCATTCATTTCCTCTGCATAACCCAACCAACTCAACAGGACATGGCATGAGTGCGGTGCTCCAAAATCTAAGGGGTTGCCTCAAAGGATAGAGGGTCAAGCTACCTTCCAAAGCACTTGGAGACAGAACAAGATGAAATGGATGGAGAGAAATCAAGGAGAGAACCAACCTAGAATGAAGAAGAGATTTCCTGACGGGGAGAACAACTAATCAGTAGAACAACTTGCCTCCAGGAGTTGTAAGTGCTCCATCCATCATTGAAGGTTTTCAAGTAGAGATTGGACAGTTATTTATTTTATTGGAAGAAATGTCCTTCTGGGTTCAATTCCAAGCGGGGGGAAAGACTCTTTCCAGAGACTGCTTGGAAAGATTTTTTTTAATGGTGGACAGGACCACCATTGTGGTCCTGTGGGTAAAAGGCATCTTCACATCCCTTGAAGATGTTGGGTGAAGGAGAATGAAAAAGGGAAGAGATGCCGAGAGTCCATGAGATTTATGCCCTCTCTGGGCTTCTGAATTTGAGCTTGTATTCTGATTGGTTTACAGGCTCCCATGGGACCATGCAGGGGTAACTTTGTAGGTTGTGTTTCTGAGTCCCAAGCTTGGTTGAGCCTTGCTGGGTGAGGATGTAATGAAAGGGCTTTGGTATTCCTATTATGGCTCTGCCTGAAGGACGTAGATCTTATGTAGGATAGACTGGTTCAGGCCTTAATGGCCCATTGACAAAGGTGGAGATCAGCTGAGTTTCTTCCTCCTCTTTAGGGGCAAATAGTCTGCCCTTTTAATGTTTCCTAAAGTATGTCATTTTCTAGGAGAAGGGTGAGTTTTAACTTCCTACAATCTGAAATGGTATAGATTCTCCTGTTTGAACATGGGATTGGACTAGAAGACCTCAAAGGTCCCTTCCAACTCTACTTTTCTGTGCTATATGTCAGCGATGGCGAACCTTTTTTGGCTCGCGTGCCATAAGTGGGGGGAGCGCAGGGGGGTCGTGTGTGGGTGTGCTGCATCCATAATACAATGTGTGACCCACCCAGTGTGCATGCGTGCACTACAGGCGCTTCCCCCCAATTCTACATGCTTTCTTCGCCCTCTCCAGGCTCCAGAGACTTTATAGGGGTCTGGGGAGGGCGTAAACAGCCTCCCCCCCAGATGCCCTCCGGAGGTGTCAGGGAAGCCTCTCGACGGTCCCTGAGGCTCCCTGAAGCCTTCGGAGCATTCAAAACGATCCTCTGAGCAAACAGCAAGTCCGGTTTGCTCGGAGGGTCGTTTTGAGTGCTCCGAAGGCATCAGGGAAGCTCATGAAGCCTCTGGAGCCTGGGGAGGGCGAAAAATGGCTTTTAAAAAGGGTGAACTCAGCTGGCCAGCGTGCACATGCGCTCTGGCCAGCTGACAGGGCAGCGCCTTGCGTGCCCTGAAAAATGGCTCTGCGTGCCACCTGTGGCACGCGTGCCATAGGTTCGCCATCACTGCTATATGATCATCCCTTGTTCCCCATCCATCCCTCTCTTTTCCTCCTTTCCATAAAGCTTCAGGGGCCACCAGACCTTCTGGAAACTCCCCTCCCCCCAAAAAAAAACAGATTGAAAAGCACAGGTGTTATAACTCAAGGGGATTGTGTTCCATTTTCATTGTCCAACTTTGTTGCAGAGCTAAAGTATTGATTGTGGACACTATTTGTATGTGTTAACCGGAAAAAAAAAACCCCAACAACTCTGTCTTAAAGGAATGTGAGGAGTTTGCTGAATGGTACCATTGTTTCTGACAAAAAGAAAAAAGAAAAACACCAGATGCTAATTTGGAAGATCATAAATACTCTTTCACACATTCCTGTTTCTCAGCAACTGGCATTCAATGCACCAACCTAAGATAGACAGGGTGTCATTCACACCTAATCATTGAACTGGCAGTTCAATCTTACATCAACCTGTTGGAGAAAAAAAAACCAAAACTTTTATTGTGCTGGAGAGCAGGACATGAAATTCAAGTTAAGAGAAAGGGTGATTTTAATGGAATCTTCGGGAGGGGGGGGGGGAACAAAGGGAAGAACTGTGGAAATGCCAATGCCTCAAGGAGGATTATCCGAATTAGACCAGGTGCAGCACAAGGTGAATTATTAGGATACCAAAAACCCAGGGTCATCGAGAGGAGGCTTAACAAAACTCAAGATGTCAGGTGGCGTAGTATGATTAAAGTCATCATTTTGACTTGTCTACATGCAGGGAAGAGGATAAGAGGGGGGAGAGAGGGTGAAGGGGAGCAGAGGAGAGGGAGAGGAGAGCTAGTGATCTATCAATCATCTCTATTATCTATCTATTTATCATCTATGGGGGTCTGTCTGTCTCTCTCTCTCTCTCTATCTATCCATCATCTCTATTATATTTATCTATCATCTCTATTATATCTGTCTGTCTGTCTGTTTGTCTGTCTGTGTCTGTCTATCTATCTATCTGTCTATCTATCTATCTATCTATCTATCTATCTATCTATCTATCTATCTATCTATCATTTATATCTCTATTAGATTTATCTATCTATCATCTCTATTATACCTACCTACTTACCTACCTACCTACCTACCTACCTACCTACCTACGTATCTTTCTATCTGTCTTTCTATCATCTCTATTATTTGTCTATCATCTATCTATCTGTCTGTCTGTCTGTCTGTCTGTCTGTGTCTGTCTGTCTGTCTATCATCTCTATTATCTGTCTATCATCTGTATCTATCTATCTATCTATCTATCTATCTATCTATCTATCTATCTATCTATCTATCTATCTATCTATCTACCATCTATCTATCTATCATCTCAATCCAAATGGCAGAAAAATCACTCTTCCCAACATGTCTCCAGTCTTATTCCTGTGCAAGGAAAGATTGTGAGCATAAAGCACGTTAAAAGATTGAATGCCATCCATTTTTGCTTCTCTGGAAGCAGTGTCAGGAAAAGGAAAAAATAAAGGATTTCTATCGGCCTCCAGCATTTTGAGGGATTATAAAACCCAACCTCTGTCCTCGCCCCGAATGTTAATGCTCATTCCGTGACCTGCTAAAGACATCCATTCAGCAATGTTGTAAAGGATAATCAGTACATAGAGAGTCCATATTCCTAGACGGGTGGGTGATCCCTGGAGAACATGGCTGCTTCTCAAACGGGCTGTTGGGGCGGGAGATCTTGGTTCCTTCTTGTTCCCCTTAGAGATTGCACTAGCATCATTTAATTGAACATGGCACTTCCTTCGCTCGTTTGCTTCTAAATCGCTTGCCAAGTGACTGGCAGAAGGTATTATGTAGGATAGAATGAGGACTCATGAGATGAAGGAAGATTTAAAGAAAGGAGAGAGAGACACAGCGAATGAGAGAGAAACGGACAGACACCAAGGGAGGACGTGTCCCAAGAATGACAACAAGCAAAGACGGAGGGAGCTAATTAGAGCCAGAGATGGTGCCGATGTAAAAGACTTTGTTATGGAAGAAAAATATCAGGTTCTCAAGAACATCCCCAGGGACCTTATCCACCAAGCCTCTGAATTTAACTATGTCTTTGAAGATAGAAAGGGGGGAAAGAAATAAGGGTGGAAAATGCCTTGGTGAAGTAGTTCAGAAGGGAAACCAAATCTCTATCTTTTAAAAATAAAATTAAAATCTTGCCTGAGAGATGAGATTGTTGTTTGTAATGAATTATGAAATGATCAGAGGATGTGTAAATATCCCGTACAGTTTTGATATCTCCCTGGCTCCATGATCACAAGGAGTAGATAATGCTAAATGGAGATGGGAAAGGTGCAGTTTGATCTAGTGGTTCAGGCACAGGTGTTCTGACGCAGCTCCCAAATATGACAAACCCTCTAAATTTAAATCAATGGTTCCTTTATTAGGCGCCCCAGCAATCCCAGGAAAAAGTTTCTCTCTCACCGCAGGCTAACAAGTCCATCTGATAGGGAGATGAATACTTGTCTGCCACATCTATTCATCTCCGCCCCCTGCCTTTTATCCCCAGAACTAGGGTGGGGTTTTGCTAGCAGTGGTGGCTTTTCCAACCCAAGGACCAGCCCATAGATTTCTACTGCTCTCCTCTCCTCTGCCTTCTGTGCATCTGCACATCAAGCACTGGACCCAGCTGTTCCTCCTCTTCCTCATCAGCCACCTCCAGACCTGGGGGGTGTTGACTCTCCATCTGAGGGCTGATGAATGGCCGAGGCTCTGCCTCTGACTGCTCCACTCCCTCGTCCCCCTCAATGTGCCTTGATGCTGGCCCTGACTCCCATGCTGCCTCTGATTTTGCTGCCGGAGGGGCCGGTGGCTGACAGGCCACAACAACAGGTTAGAAACAAGGAGATGGTGGTTCTACTCCAACTTAAGTCATGAAAGCCAGCTGGGTGACCTTGGCCAATCACCAAAAGACTAGTCTGGCCATAGTTACAAAAGCCAACTGGGTGACTTTGGATTGATCACCAGGAGATTGAGAGTTCTAGTCCTGTCATAGGCATGAAAGCCAATTGGTTGACTTTGGGCCAATCACCAGGAGATGGAGAGTTCTAGTCCCGTCATAGGCACAAATGGGTGATTTTCAGCCAGTCACACTCTTTCAGCCCATCTCACCTCACAGGGTTGTTGTTGGGAAAAGAGGAGGAGTATTATTTTACTGCCTGATTGTTGGTCTAGATCTGTGATGGTGAAACTATGGCACGCGTGTCACAGGTGGCACACAGAGCCATATCTGAGGGCACGCAAGGAATTGCCCTATGTCAGTTCCAAGGCACATGCACGCACTGGCCAGCTAATTTTCTGCCTTCCAGAAGGCGGGGGAGGCTTCAGGAAAGCCTCCGGAGCCTGTGGATGGTGAAAAAATAGACCCAATGGGCCAACCAGAAGTCTGGAGGCTTTAGTGAGGCATGCATGCATGCACTGGGGAAACATAGGGGTTTTGCATTATGGGTGTGGGCACGCATGTGTGCAATAGCGTGTGCGTGCTGTTTTGGGGCCTGAGCACAAAAACCTTGGCCATCATTGGTCTAGATGGTGATTTAGAAGATGATTTTGATAAGGTAACATGATGTTGGTTTAGATCAGCAATTAAGCACTGAACAATAACCCAATCAAGGAACTACCAACTCAGACAAAGAAAGAGTAAATGACAGCCTAATGAAGTAAATACACAGATTGGGCAAGCCACTTACATATAAACAGAGAACAAACCCCACTCTCCTCTACTACTGATGATGTTACCTAGTTGGGTAATGAAACATCTTCAAGAAAGCAATTTAACTCAGAGACCAAGAAGGACTCTATATCCAAATTGTCTCAAGTCAAGATGAGACATAACTGACTTAATGTTTATTGCCTAAAGTTGCCTTTTATTTAAAAAATCCTTTGGTCATATGAAATAAAAATGAAATTCAATAGTGAAAAATGTAAGATTCTACATTTAGGCAAGAAAAACGAAATGCACAGGTACGATATATGTGGTATCTTGCTCAATAGTAGTAACTACGAGAGGAAACCTGGAGTCCTAGTGGACAATCATTTAAATAGGAGCCAGCTGTGTGCAGCAGCTTCCAAAAAAGCCAACATAGTTCTAGGCTGCATAAACAGAGGGATAGAATCAAGATCACGTGAAGTGTTAATACCACTTTATAATCCCTTGGTAAGGCCACACTGGGAATACTGCATTCAGTTCTGGTCCCCATGATGTAATAAAGTTTTTGAGACTCTAGAGTGCAGAGAAGAGCAACCAAGATGATTAGGGGACTGGAGGCCAAAACATATGAAGGACAATTGCAGGAACTGGGTATGTCTAGTTCAATGAAAAGAAGGACTAGGGGAGACATGATAGCAGTGTTCCAATATCTCAGGGGTTGCCACAAAGAAGAGGGAGTCAAGCTATTCTCCTAAGCACCTGAGGGCAGGACAAGAAGCAATAGACAAGGAAAAATGGATAGAAACTGACCAAGGAGAGATTCATCCTAGAAATAAGGAGCAACTATCTGACAGTGAGAACAATCAACCATTGGAACAGCTTGCCCTCGGAGGTTGTGGAGGCTTCATCACTTGAGACTTTCAAGAAGAGATTGGACTGCCATTTGGATTGGACTGTCAAACTATTCTCCAAAGCACCGAAAGGAAAGACAAGAAGCCGTGGGTGGAAATTAATGAAGGAGAGAACAAGTTAGAACTAAGGAGAAATTTCCTGACAGAACAATTAATCAGTAGAACAACTTGCCTTCAGAAGTTGTGAATGTTCCAACACTGGACGTTTTTAAGAAGAGATTGGATAACCATTTGTCTGAAGTGGTGTAGGTTTTCCTGCCTAAGCATTGGGTTGGACTAGAAAACCTCCAAGGTCCCTTCCAACTCTGTTATTCTATTCTATTAATAGAAAAAGTACTAATCCTGCTTTCACCTATCAGGACAAAGAGGACTTATAAACCATCATCTGATAGGACTTCCATATCAAAGAACTGTCAGCGAAGCCTCTATTTCAGCAGGCCTCCATTTCTCTTGTAAGCTTTTCCAAACTTCTCTCTTAGTAAGCAATTCCTTCGTATCATTTCAAGGAGGCCTATCAACAGCCTTTGTCTGACATCTTGTTGTTTAGATGTTTTCGGTTGCTTTCAGAAAGGTCTTCCTTTACCCGGTTAAGTGAAGATTATTACGTGTTGATTACAGTTCACTGGAAAGATAGATAAGCTGGTAGAATATAGTCAAGGTCATTGTCAAAGGGAGATTAGAATAAACACCTTGCTCTGTTCATCCCTCTTTCTTCTTCTTCTAAATTCTGTAAAAACATCCACGCAACCCTCTCATTCTTTCTCTCTAATCCCAAAACAGTTTACTGTCCACCATGCAGCTAGCTTGACTTTTCCAGCTTCATTATCCTGCATTTTGATACACTTAGGTAAATGTTCAGTTTCCCTAAAAAAAAAAAAAAATTCAAGTAGCACTGAACTACATTATTATTTCTTACTAGCCGATAACTCAGTGTTGCCCGGGTAGTTATTTATACGGGGAAAATGTCCGGACCAAATATAATTACTAATGTTGGATTTTTCCCCTTATCAGAGGGAGCCCCCTTATCGGGTACTGTGAAGTCATTACCATGGCAACTCTACTGCGCTGCACTGTAGAAGCCATTTTACGGAAGTACAGTAGAAGCCATTTTAAAACACAACAGGCTGTATCTTAACAGAACACACACACTGAGAGTTGTTTGAATAGAACTAAATAGCTTGAAATAGACCTATACTAGTCTCCCTTTATTTATTTATCAGCACAAATACAACACAAATATAAAAAGGCAACATTAAAAATAAAAATATGGTTTTTTGCCTGGATGGTCCTCTGTGATGAGCCGAATGACAGAAAGGGGGAGTAGTGAGCTCCCTCCCATATTTGGGCATACCAGGGGTTGTAACACAAATACATACATATTTCCCTGGCCTAGCTGATAAGGAAGAGAGCCTCTGGCCTAGTGGCAATTACATCGGTATAATATGCAATACAGCCCTGGTTCGATTCCCAGTAAGGGTATGGCTAGCTGATGAGACCTAAATAGGTTAAAATAGATCTATACTATCTCCCTTTATTTATTTATCAGCACAAATACAACACACACACACACACACACACACACACAAGGTTAGAGCACCCCTACTGAACTATTTTTTTGAAATAATTTCTAAAGTAAATTCTTTTTAAAAAAAAAAACACAGGTTGAATGTTAAAAGGTAGGCAAAGACAATGCAGCAAAAAGTTTGTCAGCGCTTTGCCCATGAACAAGCTGCAAATGGCAATGCTTTTGTTTATGAACAGTGCTGTCCAGCTGCCTACCATATTTTTTGGAGTATAAGACACACCTTTTTTCCTCAAAAAAGAGGGTGAAAATCTGGGCGCGTCTTATACACTGAATATAGCATTTTGGCCTCCCAAACCCTGCCCCTTCACAAAAAAATGGACATGCAGAAGGTTTGGGAGGCCTGCAAAATGCTCCTGGTGGTTGGGGAAGGCAAAAATGAGAAAAACATTGGCCATTTTTTGCTTGTTTTTTGTCCCCCTGGCCCCAGGAGCACTCTACAAGCCTCCTAAAGGCTATGCATGCCCTTTTCTGGGCAAAAAAGGGCTCATTTTTTTGAAAAACAGGCTGTTTTTTGCTCATTCCCCCTCCTAGCCCCCCAGGGCACTTTTCAGGCCTCTCAAATGCTCTGCATGCCCCATTTTTCATTAACAAATGAGGCATGCAGAGGGGTTTGGGGGTCTGCAGAGTGCAAAAACTTTTTTAAAAAATTATCTCTTCGAAATCTTGGTGAGTCTTATACTCCAGTGCATCTTATACTCTGAAAAATATGGTAATTTCCATTCACAGAGAGTGTTCTGCTTTTTATGAATGGATATAAGTTTTGCATTCACAGGTGCTTTGGCTTATTGGATAAATCACTCAGGGTGGTTTCCTATGAGTTGGAGGATGTGAGTCAGCTGTTGTCAAGGGGAAGATTTCTCTTTACTTTTGGGAAGGAGGTTTCATGGGCTATTTTAGAAGAAAGAAAGGGGATGCCTTCCTACATCTGTTTTTGAGGCCCAGAACTGAGTTGTGAAAGTTAAAAAGTTTCTTGACAGAGTAAGTCAAGTAAAAGTGAGGTTGCCAACCACGTCGTAATCTATGTTATGCTGAAACTTTCAACGTGTTAACTGAGATGATTTCTTCTACTATCTCTGCACTGCCCATCCAAATAATTGCAATTCCAGAGGGTCTCACATAGGACCAAGCTAATCCTTTTAACTAAACATTGAGAGACTTTAATCTGGGACCCCTAGACACACAAATATTCTTCCACCAAAATTCTCGTTTTTCCTCTTGGTTAATCGTCTCCGACTTTGGGGATTCCTGAAACCCACCGAGAGAGACATGAAATCTGGAAGATAATCACTAAGCTATTTCTGGCCATCCTAACCATTGTTTCTGCTGATTTGGACAGAATCTGGAGGTTGAGGAATGGGTGATTACAGTGTCTTACAGCAGAAGGGTAACAACGCACACCTGTCGAACCAAAGAAGCTCACACTCAGGAAACGCAACAGGATTAAACACGAGGGTTGCTGCAAAGAGCAAGTTGCAAATGGATACAGGCAGAATTAAGGAGGGTGGCAGGAACAATTGAGAAATTAAGTATTGAAAGCTCGGATTAGTAGCTTGATTATCAAGGGAACCTTCCATGGATAATTAAAGTCCTGGCAAGATATTTCTTATTTTCCTGCTTCGTCCTTGTTTTTCTGAATTCCCAGCCTATGAGACAGGCTGAAATTGGGCTAAACTCCACACCACAGTTAAAATAGTATTTTCCTCCTTATTCCAACACCAACCAAGGACAGAGTGACTCAATTTGCATTTAAAAGAAAACCTCTTAGATTTTGTAAATCATGATCTTGCAGGGAAAAGAAGGCATGGCGGTGACTCGAAAGAGGGGCAGGAGAGAGAGAAAGGTGGGGAACATTGTCCCTGCATAGTTTTCTGCCAACTCATGAAGAACAGATCAACTTTTTGTGTTGATATTCTTTACAAGAGTTCTTCAGTGCTTAGCATTCAATACTACAGATAGTTCTCAAGTTATGACCATCATGGAGCCTAGCTCACAAATTGTCATAGTGACATATTGGATGGCCATGTGACTGATTCTGGGATGTCCCGCTCACACATACAGATATAGACAACAGGTGTGAATAGAACAGAGTAGAGTAGAGTAGAGCAGAGAATATGGAATGGAATGGAGTGGGGTGGGGTGGGGTGGGGTGGGGTGGAGTGGAATAGAGTAGAGTAGAGTAGAGAATATAGAATGGAATGAAGTGGAGTGGAGTAGAGTAGAGTAGAGAATATGAAATGGAATAGAGTGGAGGGAAGTGAAGTGGAGTGGAGTAGAGTTGGGTAGATAATATGGAATGGAATGGAATAGAATAGAATAATAACTTTATTGTAACTTTAAATGTGAACTAATCGCAGACATTAAAATGAAATTTCATTGCATACAGCACTCAAAAGGTTACCATCTCCAATATACACTACAAAAACATGAAAATTAAATAAATAAATACAAAATCATGTATATACCCATATATATTATGTGACACAGAGAAACAGCACAGTCTACTTCGGATGGTGAGGGAAACGAATCTTGTGAATTTACAAGACAGATGGCATAAGGAACAAAGGTGTTAGAGTATCAGATTGTTCTGCTATAAATATTTTGAAACCTCCTCCCAGAGGGGAGCAACAGAAACAGACCGTAGAGTGGGCGTGTGGAGTCTCTAACAATGCTTTGAGCTCTAAGCACATAACACTTATAAGCAGTATTCTGAATGATTGGAAGTGAGCTTCCTATAATCTTCTCCACTGTCCTCACCACTCTCTGTAGGGACTTTCTATCTCAGGCGCTGCTGCCACCAAATCAAGCAGGGATGCGGTTTGTTAAAAGTCTCTCAATTGTATCTCTGTAAAAGTGGCCAGGACAGAAGGAGAAAGACAAGATGTCCTCATCGGATGCAGAAAATGCAGAGGTTAGGAGTCTCTATTAAGGCTCCCAAGCCTGAATTATTATTCTCCAGGTGTTCCCTTTGTCAACACCAACACACCCATAATCAGGTCACCAGGCTACCCAACAGAATCCAGCGCTAGTCCACAATGAAAAGACATTGTTTTCTTCTCATCCCCCAAGCTTAGCAGAAAAGCTGTTAAAATTTGCAGCTTTGTTTAATGTTGTGTTGCTTCTTTCGAAATTGTGGATATAAAAGATGCACCTGCAGCCATTTCAATAATACTGGGGAGAGGAGGGGAGGAAACAGCAGAATGTCTTGAGTAAGACAGGTAGTATTTCTTTAATTATCAAATTCAAAGTAATCACTCAGAATTTATGATAGCTGCCGATGGTCCAAAACCGTTAGGGAAAAATTTGAATCACGGGTAGCGTAGGTAGGCTAGACCTACATTCAAAGTTTATAGTTCTCAGTGTCTGGCATAACTTTAAACATGGAAGGGAAAAAGTATAGGTAAAGGTAAAGGTTCCCCTCGCACATATGTGCTAGTCGTTTTTACTCTCATCTCCATTTCAAAACCGAAGAGCCAGCACTGTCCGAAGACGTCTCCATGGTCATGTGGCTGGCATGACTAAATGCCAAAGGCGCACGGAACACCGTTACCTTCCTACCAAAGGTGGTCCCTATTTTTCTACTTGCATTTTTACATGCTTTTGAATTACTAGATTGGCAGAAGCTGGGATGAGTAACAGGAGCTCACTCCGTTACATGGTGCTAGGGATTCGCACCACTGATCTACCAACTTTTCTGATCGACAAGCTCAGCGTCTTAGCCACTGAGCCACCATGTACCTTTTAAAGTATAGGTAGTACTCATTTAATGACTGCCTCGTTTAGCAAAATTTCAAAGCTAGGACAGGAAAAAAATAACTTTATGACCAATCCTCATATTTATGATTTTCAAATATCTGTAATGCAAAGAAAAACTGAAGTAAGGTAATATAGGTAGTCCTTGTTTAGTGTCTGCCTCATTTAACAAAAATTCACAGTTAGGACAGTGATGAACAAGTGACTTTATGACCACCTCACATTTATGACTTTCACTTATCTGTAAGGCAATTACAGATAAGAATTAAGATAATAGAGGTACTCCTCATTTAGTGACTGCTTCATTTAACAAAAATTCACAGTTAGGGTTGTTATGAAAAAGTAACTTTATGAGCAATCCTTACGTTTATAACCTTCACAGGTCTATAAGGCAAAGAAAATTAAAATTAATTAAGATCGTATAGGCAGTCCTCATTTAGTGACTGCTTCATTTAAAAATCATTGACATCATTATAGCTGTAATGAAAAAAAATACTTTATGATCAACCTTCACATTTCTAGCCTTTATAGGTCTGTAAGACAAAGCAAGATCATAACCATAGTCATGATCTCACTTAGTAACCACTCTGCTTAATGACCGAATTGCCAATTCTTATTGTGGTCGCCAAATGAACACAATCTTATTTGGCAACCACAATAGGACAATTAATCCATGGAACGCCACACCTCCAGAACTTGTGGGGGCTCAAACACTGGAGGCTTTTTTTAAAAAAGAAAAATATTATTTTTTATTAATTTTCTATTAAATACATTTCTTAGTGTTTAATAAACATCGTGCTGTCTGGGTATTCAGTTATCAATACAAAATGCATTCTTAATCTCCACCCCTTTTTTCCAACCACCGATAAAATAAATTCCATGTCTGATAATATTCTACATCTTCTTTGTTTTTAATTTTAAATGTCAATCTATCCATTTCTGCCACAATTTAATATTACCCTGACTATCTCTTCATCTCGTGTTATATCTTCATTTTTTCCAGTATTGTACGAATATAATCCTCGCTGCTGTTAAGACATGTAATATTAAATACATAATTTTCTTATCGGGTTTTTCTGATATTATACCCAACAAAAAAAAGTTCAGGTTTAAAATCGACATGTTTCCCAATCATCTTTTCTAGCCATCTGTGTATCTTTGCTCAAATCTTTTTTTGCTTTAGCACAAATCCACCACGCATGATAAAATGTGCCCGTCTTTTGGTTACATTTCCAACAGTTGCTAAGCATATTTTTAAACATTTTGGCTCACCCAGCTGCATCAATAGAGCATTTTATATACATTTTCTTTATAGGAAGTTGCCATTATTAATTCATAGTTCCTTTCCCATAACTTTTGCCATTTCCCTAGTTCTAGGTTATGGCCAAGATTTTTTTTTTTTTACCCCATTGTAACCATTGTTTTCTTTCATTTGTGCATTTTCAGTTTTCAAATTCAGTAGGAAATTATATACTTTCTTAATGCTGGAGGCTTTTAAGAAGAGATTGGACAACTATTCGTTTGAAATGGTATAGGGCAGATGGCCAACCTTTTTCTAAAGGGGTGCCTAAATTGTACGCTCACATGCGCTATTGCACGTGCATGTGTGCTCATCCATCTGCGCATGCATGCATGACCTCCCCCCCCATGCATGCATGCATAGCCTTTCTCCCACATGGGGGTGGGAGTTTTCACTCTCCCCAGGCTCCGAAGGCTTTCCTAAAGCCTGGGGAGGGCAACGAATGGCCCAACCGGAAGTTCGTTCCCCGGAATGAACCGGAACAAACTTCCGGTTGGCCCGCTGGGCTTATTTTTTGCCCTCCCCAGGCTCCGGATGTTGTGTCCTGTCTTCCCTCTGGTCCTCTCCCCTAGTGGAAGCTGAAGAAACGAAGGCGGGTTGTGACTGGCTGGCCGTCTGACAGCTCAGTATAAAAGAGTTGTCAGATGGAATTCGCCTCAGCTGCTGTTGTTAGCGGAGCAGCCACCTTGTTAGCCATGTTATGTTAGAGCTGAAATAAATCTGTTAGCCTTTAAAGCCGCCTTTCCTCAGTCGGTCAGCCACCATTCTGATAAAGAACAACTGGCGATGAGGGTGGGATGCTAGACACGAGCGAAGTCACGAAGAGATGAGCTGCCAGCCAATCAAAACATGTCTTCATTTCTTCAGGCCTCCCCTGGCCCTCCGGAAGGCTGAAAATCAATTAGCCGGCGCTCACATGCACGCCGGAACTGAGGCCTGCCTTCCTGGCAAATATGGCTCAGCGTGCTACCTGGGCATACATGCCATAAGTTCACCATCACGGGTACCATATTTTTCAGAGTATAAGGCGCTTTGAAGTATAAGACGCGCCTAGATTTTGGGGAGGAAAACAAGGGAAAAATATTTGGCTCTGCCTCCCAGCAATTTGCCTCCTTGCAACAAACAGTACAGACAAGATACACTGTTTGCAGTGTTATAGTTCGATCTGTAATTGTACAGTTGCTGTTAAAATTGATGTGCTTTCTGGAAGTATAGTTATCCTCTGCTGTTTAAAAGAATAGCACTTTTTAAAACAATAGCACTGGGCTTCTTCAGATCAAGCATTTATTTTTAAAAAAGCTTCTTCATTTTGTTAAGTTATGTAGAATAATAATAAAGCAGTCTTCAAAAATAAGTCTAATAATTTGAACGTTCTATAGGCATTTGTAGTTGTTGACTTACCTCCTGTCAGCAAACAGCCTGATTAGCACAAGAAAAGAAAAATCTGCTTCTGCCTCCCAGCAATTTTCCTCCTGGAGCAAACAGCAAGTTTAAGTGCCTCCCAATCATCAGCTGTTTCAGGCTGCAAGGATTGCTATAGCCTGTTGCAGCCTCCGCAAACCCCATTTTCCCCATTTGCTGCAATGAGGTAAATTGCTGGGAGGCAGAGGCCAAAGGGTGTGGGGCGGTGTGTGTATGGGGCTACATTCAGTGTATAAGATGCACCCAATTTTTCATCCTCTTTTAGGTGGAAAAAGGTACATCTTATACTCTGAAAAATATGGTATAGGATTTCCTGACTGAGCAGGGGGTTGGACTAAAAGACCTTCAAGATCCCTTCCAAACTCTATTATTGTGTTAACCTGTAAGATACTTCACTAACGCACGAGTAATTTCTACTTCTTCTTTAAGCATGAGTTAAAATAGGCTTTATCTAGCGGGGGGGGGGGGGGATGAATCAAGATGGCTAGTATGACACAAATTGGAACGAAATGTGCTAAAATTGTCTACCTCTGATGGGGAAAAGATGACAAGAGAGAGGCAGCAGGTAGAAGAGCTGAAGAACGATGGTGAGCCAGTTGTCATGATTGTGTCAAAATCTCCTGCCTTGGAAACTCAGCATCTGGAGCCTTGGAAAAAGTCACTCTGTATGCTAATTGCCTCCCTTCAACCAGCGCATCCAATTTAATGTGTCATTTGAGATTCAGAAACTTGGCGCATGCACAAGATTTGAATAACTGATTGAGAATATACACTGGAAGCCATGTCAATTTCTTCCTTAAGAGATGATTAGGCAGGCGGTTTTCTCCACCGAAGCTCAGCTTGGCATCGCTACAATCTTCCTCGTAGAAGACGCTTCCATGTGTTCCTTTCTTCTTCTATAAAATTGCAAAAGTTCGGATTGAGTCTGAACTGTACCAAATTTGTTTACTTAATCAATCTTAATCAGGATACGCCTGGAAGGGACCTTGGAGGTCTTCTAGTCCAACCCCCTGCTCAAGCAGGAGACCCTAAACCATTTGGGATAAGGGACTGTCCAGTCTCTTCTTCTTTTAAAAAACAATATTTCAAGCATGCAAATACAAAAAAAAAAAAAAAACTTTAGACATAGACTACATTTACACAACACATTGAAACTTAGTGACTCCATATATTTCAGGTGTGAAGGAAGAGAAAAACATGTTATGTTCCAGTTAAGAAGAGGTATCTCTGAGGCTTATACACAACAATTTAGTCAACTAATGGTCAGCACTAAAGTGGCTCTCAATAAGGGTCAAGAGGGGTTGAACTTAGACCATTTGTGAGAACATGACTCCAGACTAATTCCTCTCTTGACTCTACCACCAAGCTCTGCCTCTTTCTTCTCCTACAATAGTCACTTCAAAAGATGATATTATTGGCAACTATTTTTTTTAAACATAGATCCATTATTCTTCATTTCTGATTCCTTTTTCTCATTTTCTTATCCATCACTTTTCTTCATTCCCACTGAAAATTTCCTCCTCCTCCTCCTCCTCCTCCTCCTCCTCCTCCTCCTCCTCCTCCTCCTCCTCCTCCTCCTCCTCCTCCTCCAATAAACAGAGGACCAATAATAGAAGACAAGTTCAGAGGAGGTCCTCCCATATTCCTCTCTAAGAAAAGTCAAAAAGAAAAAGAAAAAAAGCATAGTAATTAAAGTATTGAAGTGGGCAAGAGATAATGGATAGATGATTTTAGGTTTTTGTTGTTTTGATTTGATTTTCTTCTTTCTTTCTTTTTTGTAGGTAGATGACATTAGAAGTTAGGTAGGATTGAAATGACATGATTGTTAGAATAAGAGATAGAAATAAGGGAAAAGGGGAATGTTAGTGTATACATTTTAATATAATATAATAAGAGCAATAATAAGAGAAAACATGGAATAATTGAATAATGACAGATTGCAACTTTATATAAATATGTATTACTATTAGAAATATATAAGTTGGTTGAAAGTAATAACTATGACTAATGCTATTAGAATGTATGACACTCAGGTGCCACACTGTTCAAGCACTGATATGTTTGTGAAAAAATAAAAACAAACTTTAAAGGAGGAGGAGGAGGAGGAGGAGGAGGAGGAGGAGGAGGAGGAGGAGGAGGAGGAGGAGGAGGAGGAGGAGGAGGAGGAGGAGGAGGAGGAGGAGGAGGAGGAGAGGTGATCCTCCTATCGATCCATTGTCAAATTGATACCCTGTCTGATAAAAATATTTCAACCCAAGGAGGCGTTTCTTTTAGGATAGAGCATAGATTTCCTTGCTGCCCAACTTTTAAAATAATTATGGTTGCTAAGCTGAAGTGGGACTCTAAATATTTGATTCAGATGAAGCTGGCTTGAAATTTAAGGCTCAAGTGAGTTTGCAAGTGGTATGGTTGGCAAAAAAAAATGGTTTACCATAATGCTGGATCAGTTGCTTTGGCTGATAGATTGTGGTTGACAGGGAGTGAGGGAGGGAAGGAGAGAGAGAGAGAGAGAGAGAGAGAGAGAGAGAGAGAGAGAGAGAGAGAGGGAGAGAGAGAGAGAACAAGAGAGGAAAAGAACAAGAGAGTGAAAAATACAGAGAAAACAGAGAAAAGAGAAAGAAAAGAGAGAAAGAGAAAAGTAAGTTAACATAAAGAAAGGGAGAGAAAGGGAGAGAAAGATGAGAAAGAGAAAAGAGAAAGAAAACAGAGAGAAGAGAAAGAGAGAGAAAAAGAGAGAGAGAAAAAAGAGAAAGAGAGAGCAAAGAGAGTTAAGAGAGTTAAGAGAGAAAGAGAAAAAGAGAGAAAAGAGAGAAAGTGAAAAGAGAGAGAAAAGAAAGGGTGAGAAAAAAGAAAAAAAGAGAAAGAGAAGACAAAGAGGAAAGAGAGAAAGAGAAAATAGAATAGAATAGAATTCTTTATTGGCCAAGTGTGATTGGACACACAAGGAATTTGTCTTTGGTGCATATTTTCTTAGTGTAAAAGAAAGAGAGGCAGAAAGGAGAGAGAAAGAAAAAGAGAGAACGGAAAAGAGGGAGGGAAAGAGAAGAAAGAGTGAGAGTAAGAGAACCTATTGATTTTCCTTTCGAGGGATATATTTCCTTTTCCTTTCTGGGGTAGTGGGGGAGGACTGCAATTGTCAGGCTGTTTTTACGATTAACCAGGGGACAGAAAGACGCTATCCTCTAATTCAGTTTTAACAGCTACATACATTTCTTAAAATCTCTGATGGGTTAAACGTTATGAAGATTTTGTAGCTTCCTTTCCTGACTTGAATCATCTTCATTTCATGCCTTCTAGGCTCTTCCCCCCTCCACCCACCCCCAACCCTGCCCATTTCCTAAAGAAAAACCCTGTGCCTGTCAAAGGAAGAATTAATTAACCAAATCAATCAGTCAGTTTTATTAAGGAATTACAAAGCCCAAGTGCAACATCAATTATTTAGATAATGGGACATCTCAAAGCCGTTTCTTCTCCATTATTGATAAGCCGCTACTCATCATCTTGACTGTTTTAGGACTTATTTAGCTGGGAACCAATCCCAAGTTCTCCAGCTCTAGTTCACGTCAATCCTCCAACATTTTCACACCTTCTGCATGAGGCTGGGAGGGTGGGGGTACGTTGGGCTCTTGCTCACCTAGCTTTCATTATTTCTGCAACAAACAACCCTTTAAAAAAAAGATTCACTCCAAGCTGAACCTCTCCAAGTTCTCCGTGTTTCTTGCAATTCAGTTGTAGTATAAAGTATAAAAATAGTTCAGACTGGGAAAATCCTGAAATGCAAACAGTAGGGGGAATATATTTTGCTGAAAAATATCCCTCTGCATCAACAGAGGGGTAGAATCAAAATCACACGAGATCGAGATCATAAAGTGTTAAAAGCACTTTATAATGCCTTGGGAAGACCACACTTAGAATCCTGCACCCAGTTTTGGTTGACATCATGTAAAAAAGATGTTGAGACCCCAGAAAGAGTGCAGAGAACAGCAACAAAGAGAATTAGGGGACTGGAGGCTAAAACATATAAAAAAACATACAAAGAATGGGCAGGACAAGAAATAATGGATGGAAACTAATCAAGGAGAGAAGCAACTTAGAACTGAGGAGAAACTTCCTGACAGTTAGAACAATTAATCAGTGGAACAGAAGCTACCTCCAGAAGTTGTGAATGCCCCAACACTGGAAGACTTTAAGAAGATATTGGATAACCATTTGTCTGAAGTGGTATAGGGTTTCCTGCCTGGGCGGGGGGTTGGACTAGAAGACCTCCAAGGTCCCTCTGTGGGCACAGACGCCCTCTCCAGCTGCTCTTCTGGTTTCCATCACACAATGTGCGCTTGCCAGCTGGTCTTCAAATGCATTACAAAATAGCCTGAAAACAGCCCCCAAAGTGGCCAAAAACAGGCTGTTTTGAGGCTGTTTTCAGGCTGTTTTGGGGGCCATTTTCAGGTTGATTTTCAGTGCGTTTTCAGGCAGTTTTCAGGCCTCTTCTGGACCATTTTCAGGCCATTTTCAGGCCGTTTTCAGGCTGTTTTCCAGGCCATTTCCAGGCCATTTTCCAGGCTGTTTTCAGACTGTTTTCCAGGCAGTTTTCAGGCCGCTTTGCAAGCCAGTTTTCAGGTAAAAATGACCTGAAAACAGCCCCAAAAACCAGCCTGAAAAATACTCTGGAAAACAGCCTGGAAAACGGCCCAAAAACGGCCTGAAAATGGCTGGAAAACAGCCCAAAAAATGGTCAAAACCAGCCAAAAATTAGGCATGTGTGCACCAGCTAGTCTTCAGGTTTCCCACACTCCAGTGTGCACTTGCGTACATACACACACATTCCAGTTTGGGCACTCAGTGCCAAAAAGGTTCTCCGTCACTGCTATAGGGTATTGGAAGGACTATTCCCTTTCTATTCTTACGTGCGTATGGTGGAATATGTAGCTACAGTGGGGAGCGGAGTTAAGAGACTGGCTAGGTAGGAATCCCTGCAGGGAAGGAAGGGAGAGAGACCTGGCTGCCCATGGTTTCCAAAAGAGTGAAGTTCGTCTTGAGAGATTCTTGTAAACAGGCGAGTAGGAGTCCCTGTGGATTTTACTCCAGTAGTCGTTACTGACTGTAGGAGGCAGTATTCATCTCCATTTTTAGGCCATTGAGCCAATGCTGTCAGAAGAAACTTTTGTGGTCATGTGGCCAGCATGACATCACTTGAGCCCGGTTATCTTCCCATCAAAATGGTACCTATTCATCTACTCACATTTGCATGCTTTCAAACTGCCCGGTTGGTGAGAGCTGAGGGGAGGATGGGAGCTCACTCCATCATGTGGAGCTCGGGTCTCAAACCTGGCGTGCCGGCTTTCCAGCCGACAAGCCCAGCATCTTAACTGCTGAGCCACCGTGCTACCCTAAATAGGCGAGTAGGATTACTGGAGGTGTTTAAACAGAGAGTTGACAACCACTTGTCTGAAGTGGTATAGGATCTCCTGCTTGAGCAGGGGGCTGGATGAGAAGACCTCTGAGGTCCCTTTCCACTCTGTTATTATGTTATTCTATTCTATTCCAAAAAGGGACAAGGTGGCCCAGTGGATAGGATGCTGAGCTTGTCAACCAGAAAGGTTGGCAGTTTGGCGGTTTGAATCCCTACCGCCGCATAATGGAGTGAGCTCCCGTTACTTGTCCCAGCTTCTGCCAACCTAGCAGTTTGAGATAATGTAAAAATGCAAGTAGAAAAATAGGAACCGCCTTTGGTGGGAAGGTAACAGCGCTCCTTGGGCCTTTGGTGTTGAGTCATGACCACAGAGACGTCTTCAGACAGCGCTGGCTCTTCGGCTTTGTAACAGAGATGAGCACTGTCCCCTAAAGTCAGAAACCTTTACCTTATAATAATAATACTTTATTTACAGTCACAGACCAAAACACGACCACTACAAAAGAGACACAGCAGCCAGTCGCCAAAAGCCCAATTAAGGGAGGTTACAGCTCTCTCCTCTAATGGTCACAGCTCTCAAGAAAAACCTGGAAACCTGAGAGGTGATGTACGAGGAGACATCCCCAAGGCAATGCACAAACAAATCACAGCCATCAGGACCAGAAGGGACGATTTCAGGAAGAGACAGTAGCCTAGATCTGTCCGCTCTTTACATAGGGCAAAATAGAAGGACATGCTCCGCTGTCTCAACCTCGGCTCTGTCACAAGGGCACAACCGCTCATTAATCGGGAGCCTCTTGAAACAACCATCCAGAAGTGCTGAGACATTGAAGCGAGCTAGGGTAAAAGCTCTTCTATACTTGGGAATGGTTAGGGTATAAAAATAGGAAGCCATCCTCAATCCATAGTTATTAACTTGGTTGAGAGTCAGGGGGGAGCAAGTTTTATTGGCTCTGGCTCATAGATATTGTAAATCAATGTCCACAAGCCGTTGGACTATCCTAAATTGGGCATCCTTGAGGTCATAGTTTCCCAAGGCATCCTCCGTGAAACCTAGCAGATGAAGTTTCTTCAGCAGCTCTTTCTCCCAGCGAGAAATATGGGAGTCCGTGAACACCAGGGAGAGATAGCTGCCAGGAACTGCCAGAAAGAGCACCTGAAACCACCATTTAAAGGTGTTTATCCAGGCCATACATTCCACCGATCGAATGCCCAGTTCCAGGTATATCAGGGCAAATCCAACACAAGGGGGAAGACCCAGACGTTTTCTAAGGAAAGCAGCCTGGGTTCTTTCAATGCAATGAAACCTTTACCTTTACTATTCTATTCCATTTCAAACAAGTGTTTGTCCAATCTCTTCTTAAATATCTCCAACAACATTTACCACTAAAAGTTTAGTTTAATTTCTACGCAGGACCTGGCATCTCCATGCTCTAGGATTCCAAAATCACTTTTAGATGGCCATCGTTTGAGAGGGTTTTATTCTTCTACCTGCTGAAGAGCTCCTGATGGAAGACACCTCTCCAAAAATGAAGACCATCATCAGATGTAGATGTTTCCTGAAATAACAATGAGATCTCCAGCTTGTTCGTGTAGAGTAATCATTATTGGGGGCTTCGATCTTTGTCTGGGACAGTGTTTGAATAGCTGGAAGACAAAAGGGTTTTCCATCGGTATTTTAATTAGAAGAAGCTAAACACAGGAGACACGCTAGTAAACAGAAACCCTTTTATTCTCATTTTTCTCAATTTGTCTCCCACGGCATTATTTCTCCTGCCAACCTCTTTTCCAGACATGTCCTAATTTCTCTTTGTTTCCCCCACCTCTCATTTATTTTTTAATGTTCTGCGCACCACACTTTTTCCTGACGATCTCATTAAGGCTGGACTAATGAACCTCCCGTTTCTTAAGAGCGAAGCTGGTTATAAAACTCAGGAGCCTCCATCAGTGTTTAAAAGGGATACTGTTGCATTAACAGCAGGGGAACAGCACTGATTTACATCAACTTATGTCATGAAGAACAGCGAGAAGACAGGAGGAAATAATCAGAGCTTCAATGCAATTTCCCGTTTCCGAGCTTGTGTCCCTGGTCCTGAAGAGTAATTTCAAAATTCAGGCAATTTCTGTAACATGTAACACTAATGCTTATGCCTCTTAAAAAACATAAAGTGGTCAACAAGAAGATCTCCATGCCAAGTTTCTGTAGTTTTATGAAAGAATTTAGAAGCCACCAAATTCAGTATTTCTGCTTAGGCTTACGATATTTTTCGGAGTATAAGACGCTCTGGAGTATAAGATGCACATTAGGGGAGGAAAACAAGAAAAAAAATCTGATTGCCTACCAGCATCCAACCAGCATTGGGCACTATCTAATAAAATGAAATTCAATGGTGAAAAGAGTAAGGTTCTACATTTAGGCAAGAAAAACGAAATGTACAGGTACAGTATGTGTGGTACCTTGCTCAATAGTAGTAACTGTGAGAGGGATCTTGGAGTTCTAGTCGACAACCATTTAAATATGAGCCAGCAGTCTGCAGCAGCTGCCAAAAAAGCCAACGCAGTCCTAGGCTGCATCAACAGAGGGATAGAATCAAGATCATGTGAAGTGTTAATACCACTTTATAATGACTTGGTAAGGCCACACTTGGAATACTGCATCCAGTTTTGGTCGCCACGATGTAGAAAGATGTGGAGATTCTGGAAAGAGTGCAGAGAAGAGCAACAAAGATGATTAAGGGACTGGAAACTAAAACATGAAGAACGGTTGCAGGAACTGGGTATGTCTAGTTTAATGAAAAGAAGGACTAGGGAGACAGGATAGCAGTCTTCTGATATCTCAGGGGTTGCCACAAAGAAGACGGAATGAAGCTATTCTCCAAAGCAATTGAGGGTAGAACATGAAGCAACGGGTGGAAACTAATCAAGGAGAGAAGCAACTTAGAACTGAGGAGAAACTTCCTGACAGTTAGAACAATTAATCAGTGGAACAGCTTGCCTCCAGAAGTTGTGAATGTCCCAACACTGGAAGTCTTTAAGAAGATGTTGAATAGCCATTTGTCTGAAACAGTATAGGGTTTCCTGCCTAGGCAGGGGGTTGGACTAGAAGACCTCTAAGGTCCCTTCCAACTCTGCTTGTATTGTATCCATCGGTATTCATCTGGCTAGCACCCTTGCATCAAACAGCCTGGTCAGCTTCAGCACATTATCGCAGCCTGATTCACCACGAGCAGCTGATTGGTAGTTGGATTGGCCTCCAAGAATACTGCCAATCAGCTGTTCCAGGCTGCGGGGATTGCCTCAGCCCATTAGTGCCTCTGCGCATCAACATTTGGCCTCCACATGTTGTGTTTTTGGCATCCGTGCATCCCATTTTCAGCCTCCGCACACTCCATTTTAGGCACCTTCCAGGCTGCGGGGTTCACCACAGTACATCACCACTGATTACTGCCTCCACATGTCGCATTTTTGGCCTCCATGCGTAATATTTTTGGCTTCTGCATGTCAAATTTTTGGCCGCATGTCGCATTTTCGGCCTCCGTGTGTCCCACTTTTGGCCTCTGCACACCCTGTTTTCAGCCTCCATGCGTTGCATTTTAGGCCCATTCCAGGCAGCACAGATCTCCACTGCTGCCTATCCTCTCCACCTGGGACCAGCCAAAAGTGGGACATGTGGAAGCCGAAAATGGGGCATGCAGAGGCCAAAAATGTGACACATGGAGGCAACGATGGGCCTGTGGTGATCCCCCACAGCCTAGAATGGACCATAAATGGAGCATGCGGTGGTCAAAAATGTGATGCACAGAGGCCGAAAATGGCCAAGGGTTGGGGGCAGGCAGGAGGTCAGGACTTCAGCAACATTTGCTGTATAAGACACACAGACATTCCACCCATTTTTAGCAGGGAGGAGGGAGTGCATCTCATACTCTGAAAATTACGAAATATTCAATCAGATCTGGGTGGACTTGACAAACAGAACATAGAAGATCAGACAGGGCTTAATTCTTCTTATTCTTCCTAGCGTATGCCCACAGGTGCAGGGTCTGCTTTTGGATCATTGAACATCACTTTGCCTGGTCAGTGTATCTCCAGGGCGCATGCCTGCAGCTTGCATATCTTTGTTGATGTTAACCAATCTCTTTTTTGGATGCCCACAAGGTCGCTGGCCATTGACTTCTAGTTGGTAGGAACTCTTGGCCATGGTGGAAGGTGCTACTTTTCAGGACATGTCCATACCAATGGAGTCGGCCTTCTCTCATCTTCTCTATAATTGGTGCCACACCAAAATGTTGTGGAATGGTATCATGTGTGATGTGGTCAAGAAGGGAGATGCCCGATATCCAACGGAGCCTTTGCATTTCCATGGCATGGAGAGAGCTTTCGGTCCCTGTTGTTGCTGCCTGGCATTCAGGGCCATCCAGTGCAACAGGGCGGATGGTTGTCTTGTAAATTTAAGACAGGTTGGCATTCGTCTGTCACAAAGCACACTGAATGCCGACCTGTCTTTAATCTAAGTTTTATGTTCCTGCATAACAATTAAGCACCCTTAACTTCAAGTTTCTGGGTTTAAGAGTCAAGTGTCTGGAAAACTAGTGTAATCTAGTAGTTTTGCTGTTGAGTATATTTGGAGAGAGACTTCAAATTCACTCTCAGCCACAGAAACTCATAACATGGATTTGGGCCAGTTGTTATCTTTCAACACAGACTTTCATGTTAGAACAAAATAACAGAGTTAGAAGGGACCTACTCCAGGTCTTCTATTCCAGGCTGGAAAACTTTTCCCATTTCAGACAATTGTTGGGCAAGTTGATTAATTCATGATGTTGTCAGGCCTGTAGCCATCTTTTCTTTCGGATCTTTGGCCTGACACACTTTCCATTATTCTACTATGCATTTTCAATTGTGGGAAAATAAGAGGGTTTTTTTTAGGAGTGAGATACAGTGTAGCCATAACAGAATTATTTTTAGAAAGCTAAGGTCATCCTTCGTCTTTGCACCTCTGCACCTGACCGGAACTGGATGGGTGGAAGCTGCCAGTATGGCAGTGGGAGATTGGACCATGGGATGGACTTGTGGGTATGGTGTCAAGATCTTGAATTTTCAACTAGGTGGGGAAAACCGGGAAGCTTTCAGATTCGTGTTTTCCCAGATGTGCCAACGTGGCTCTCTTAATAAATTGGAACTTTGAGCAATTCTTTGCCTTGGACTCTGATTTACTTTCGGGTGCTATTTGGAATGCTGACATTAACCTGAATCTCCATTAAAATACTTCACCAGCTGCCCCAAATTTCGGGGTGCTGTCCGGGGTCCTGAGCCCCAGCTCTGACCCCAACCAGGGCGGCATAAAGACTCAGGGAAGATGGAGGAAGAGTGACAGATGTGCTATCCAATTGGTGTCCATGCTTGGTCATCTTATCCAAGATGATCCCACATCAATAATATCAATAAAGCAATAACAAACATGCATACTATAGGTAAATTCTTTACTGATTCTTCAAACCTTGATTGTTAGCTTGGTAGATCTTGAAAAGTTTTTAAAAATATATATTAGCAACTAGGATTCTGATCTGATTAACGGTAATGCCTGGTTTTGTGGAAGTGGGGGGCTCCAGCAGATAATGTTTTTTGGATTCCATTTTGAGTGTCAGAGAAAAACCATAAAAGAGTAAAATGGCACCTGAGGGCAGGGCAAGAAGCAATGGGTGGAAACTAATCAAGGAGAGAAGCAACTTAGAACTGAGGAGAAATTTCCTGACAGTTGAGAACAATTAATCAGTGGAACAGCTTGCCTCCAGAAGTTGTGAACGCTGGAAGTCTTTAAGAAGATGTTGGATAGCCATCTGTTGAAGCGGTATAGGGTTTCCTGCCTAGGCAGGGGGTTGGACTAGAAGACCTCCAAGGTCCCTTCCAACTCTGCTATTGTATTGTATTAAAATAAAGAATAAGAATCTTTTCTGGGTCACCATGATATATAAAAAAAGATGTTGACATTCTGGAAAGAGTGCAGAGAAGAGCAACCAAGAAGACTAAAACATATGAAGAGCAGTTGTAGGAATTGGGTATATCTAGTTTAATGAAAAGAAGGACTAGGGGCACTGGTTCAGGCGAACTGGTTGTTAAATTGTTCACCCCGCCCCTTCCTGCCCAGTCCCTTCCAGGAGTCCTCACGCATCCCGTTTTGGCTCCCAGGTAAGTGCAGGCCCCAAAAGAGGCACAAGGAGGCGCAATCCTCAAGGCCCATTTTTTGCTCCCAGGAGGCTGCGGGAGGACAAGTGCTGCCTGCCACACCCCCTGACCACACCCACCATGGCCACACCCACCCAGCCGGTCATTAGGGCAGAGAACCGGTTGTTAAATTATTTGAATCCCGCCACTGACTAGGAGTGATGTGATAACCTATAGGGTTAACCTATTCTCCAAAGCACCTGAAGGCAGCACAGAAAGAAATTGATGGAAACTAATCAAAGAGAGAAGAAACCTAGAAATAAGCAGAAATTTCCAGACAGGGATAGCAATCAACCAATGGAACAACTTCCTTCCAGAAGTTTAAGGCGCTCCATCAGGGAAGATTTTTAAGAAGAGTTTGGACAAGAATTTGACTGAAATTGTCCAGGGCGGTGATGGCGAATCTTTTTTGGCTCGCATGACAAAAGCGGGGGGAGAGCAGGGGGGGTCATGCATGGGTGTGCCACACCCAAAATGCTATGCACATGAACCCAGGGCGCATGTGCGTGGGGCCAGCACTCCCCCCATTTTGGTGTGTGTGTGGTTTTTTTTGCCCTCCCTAGGCTCCAGAGGCTTTCTAGGAGCCTGAGGAGGGCAAAACAGCCTCCCCCTCCCCTGGAGGCCCTCCAGAGGCTTCAGGAGTGAAAAAACGTCCCTACAGGCAAACCGGAAGTTCGGGAACGTACTTCCGGTTTGCTTGTAGGGCTGGTTTTAGACCTCCGGAGCTTTCACAGACCTTCAGGAAGCTTCCCTGAAGGCTCCGGAGGGCAAAAACTGACCTTATGAGCAAACCAGAAGTCACTTCCAGTTTGTCCATAGGGCCATTTTTCATCCTCCGGAGCCTTCAGGGAAGCCTCCTGAAATCTCCGGAGGATTAAAACCAGCCCTACAAGCAAACCAGACGTATGTTCTCGAACTTTAGATTTGCCCATAGGGCCAGTTTTTCGCACTCCAGAGGCTTCAAGGAAGCGTCTGGAGGGTGAAAAATGGCCTCAAAAGAAGGCCACGGTCAGCTGTCCAGCATGCACATGAGCCCTGGCCAGATGACAGGGCAACGCCTTGCTTGCCCTGACAAATGGCTCTGAGTGCCACCTGTGGCACATATGCCATAGGTTCGCCAAAACGGGTCTAGGGTCCCCTCCCTTGCTTAAGCAGCAGGGTCCATTCCAACTCTGATTATCCTTCAGATTTTGAGTTTATAACATGATCAGGACTGACGCATGAGGAAGAAATGCAGCTTTGATGTGCATCTGTTTGACCCCTGCACCTTCATTATTTTTACCTCCTGCAATCAGTCCCATCCAATTTGCCTTAAATCTCCTTTTCTAGGATTGCAACTTCATCTCAGGCAGGCTGAAACAACACCTTTCCGCCAATACTTGAAGGCTGTGATGGCGAGTCTATGGCAGGCGTGCCGCAGGTAGCATGCACAGCCCTCTCTGCAGGCACATGATCTGTCACCCCAGCTCAGCTCCACCGTGCATGCGCGGGCACCTCCCACTGGCCAGCTGGTTTTCGGATCTCTGCTGTGCATTCATGGGTGGTGGGGCACTTGTGGGAAATGTGCATGCATGAGGGGGACAAGGGGTTGCACGTGCATATGTGGCATGGGGTTCATGCGGGGAAATCATGTATGCATGTGCAGGGGAGCACAGGAGTTGTGCACTCATGCACAGGGGTACACAGGGGTGGTGGTCACACACACATTGCATTATAGGTGCACACCATTGGTGGGTTTCAAAATTTTTTAGAACCTCTTCTGTAGGTGTGACCTGCTTTGTGAGAGTGGGTTGCTGGCCATGTGACTGGGTGGGCGTGGCCAACTTGTAAAATGTGGTGAAACTCACTTAACAACGCTCTTGCTTAGCAACCAAAATGTTGGCTCAGAAACTCTGGCATTTGAAGCACGCAAGTCTTAAAGCTGTCAAGTTACAAGACCCTTGCACCCCTAATCCTTTAGAAAAAAAAAAGCCCAGAGGTGTTCAAACTTGACAGCTTTAAGACTTGTGGACTTCAACTCCCAGAATTCCTCCTCCAGTCCTGTTGGCTCAAGAACTCTGGCATTGAAATGTGCAAGTCTTAAAGCTGTTAAGTTAAAAGACCCTTGCACCCCTAACCCTTTAGGAAAAAAAAACCAGGGGTGTTCAAACTTAACAGCTTTAAGACTTGTAGACTTCAACTCCCAGAATTCCTCTTCCAGTCATGTTGGCTCAGGAACTCTGGCATTTGAAGCACGCAAGTCTTAAAGCTGTCAAGTTATAACACCCTTGCACCCCTAACCCTTTAGAAAAAAAAAAATCCCAGGGGTGTTCAAACTTGACAGCTTTAAGACTTGCGGACTTCAACTCCCAGAATTCCTCCTCTCGCTCTTCATCTTGATGATGTGCGGACGGGCGGGGGGGGGAGCTGGAACCGGTTCTAAACGGCACTGGAGATTTGTGGAACCTCTTCTATAGAAGAGGTTAGGACTGCCAGGAACCCACCCCTGGTGCACACGCATGCACACAGTTTCAACACACAACGACAAAAAGGTTAGCCATCACGGCTTTAAGGCCTACATAAAACGCGGATATTACAATTAATAACTGGTGCTGTTTGCTTGCATTATTGACTCGGAAATAGAAACTTGGGGCTATTAAAGCTCACACGGAGCCTAAAGTGCGTTGCTCAAAAGTGCCATCCGGGAGCCTTCATTTCAAATTAAAAAAAAAAAAAATAGGGGAGAAAAAAATTCTCAAAACTCCACTGGAGCAAGTAAGAAAGAGGGAGAAGTGGCTGTGGGCCGCCGAGATGGGAAAGCAACATATTTGCCAAAAGGACACCCCTCCCGTTCCATGCCTTTGTCAACAAAACTGCCATCAAAATAAATGGGGATAGGAGAGGGCAGTGAAGCATACAGCAACCCAGTAATTATCTGTAGTTATTGGTCTTATTATCTCTCCAAATGTTTGCTAAAAATTCTATTGGGCAACCATCTGGCCTGGGAAATTTATCTGTAGCTTGCTGCGGCTTCTCTTTGCCTTCTCGTGCGTTCTCGCCATCTCCCTTTTTAATAATTCAGCGGAAACTTTTCTTAGGGACTCTTGATGCTAAATCCGAGCGAGCGTCTCCTACTTAGGGTACCCACCTCAAGTATTCCTGAAAAGTTTCTCTTGGTTTCCCATGGGGAGGATCTTAAGGAGAGTCAACCATCTGTTTTAAGGAATTGCCAATTTACCTCTTGGCTCCTTCTTGATTTTTTCTCAGAATAGAGTAGGAGTAGGGTAGAGTAGAATAGGAGTAGAGTAGAGTAGAATAGAGTAGAGTAGTGTAGAAGTAGAATAGAGTAGGAATAGAATAGAGTAGAGTAGAGTAGAGTAGAGTAGAGTAGAGCAGCGCAGCATAGAATAGAATAGAATAGAAAATATGGAATGGAATAAAGCGGAGCGGAATGGAATGCAACAGAATGGAACAGAACAGAACAAAGAGTTGGAAGGGACCTTGGAGGTCTTCTAGTCCAACATCTTCCTTTGGCAGGAGATTGTCTACCATTTCAGACAAAAGTCTGTCTTCTTTAAAACTTCCAGTGTGGGGGGACCCACAACTTCTGAAGGCAAGCTATTTCCCCGGTTGTTAGGAGATTTCTCCTTAGTTCTAGATTGCTTCTTGCCTGCCTTAGTTTCCTTTCCTTCCTTCTCCCCCACCTACCTCTTTCCATCTTAACTTACTTGGCCTAACAGGAGCCCCGATCCTCCCCTTTCCCTTTTCTACCTCCATCGCTTTCGGCTTCTCCCGAGCACGTTCAGCCAAGCTGCCCCCTTTGTGAAAACACTGTCAGTTTTATTACCACCGCTCTGCAACCACAAATATCGTTTTTCCCCCATTCATGCCGCAATAAATAATTCAACACAGTGGCATCAATAATGCCAGACCAGTTGCTTTGCTTAGATCCCATCTGCAGCTTGCTGTGAAGGTCATTACAGCACCAAATTGCTAATTTTCTCTCTCTCTCTCTCACCCCCCTCCCCACACGCACAACCCCCCCTCCCAGGTTTCAGGATTGGACTCGGATCAATTGCAACTCAGATTCCGGCCATGGACGCAACTGGAAGGAGACATCGTGCCTTTCGTTTCTCCGTTGTTGTTGTGTTTTTTTAATGGGGATATATATGCTGATAGTCCAACAACTGTTTAGATTCTTTATCGTTATCCCTTATCGTTATATATTGCTAATGAGGCAGTCAGGAGAAAGTTGTAAATATTGTGAAATATGTGGCATGGCTCAGCTTGCTATCACACTGACACAGCTAGCGGGGGCGAAAGGAACTGGAGAGGCATAGAAAGGAGAGGAGCCACCGATCATTTTGCAAAATGTGCTGGTTTCCAACTTTCATAATGCCCGACCGTGGACCACATTAACGGAGGTTTCGTGGAAGTACATGCCAGAGCATCTGGGGAGCACCAGGCTATTTACTCCTGTTTTAAGGAATTGCTATCCATCCTGTTTATTTTATTTTATTCGTTTTTTTAAAAAAAATATTGGCTTTATTACTTTAAATGTAACTCCAGGGGGGAAGTGTATGCAATATTCCTTCCTCCTCCTCCTCCTCCTCCTCCTCCTCCACCTCCTCCTCCTCCTCCTCCTCCTCCTCCTCCTCCTCCTCCTCTTTTCCCCACAACAAGCCTATAAGTTGAGTTGAACTGAGAGTTAGAGACTGGCCCAAAGTCACCCAACCAGATTTCATGCCTAAGCTCGGACTAGAATTCACTGTCTCCTGGTGATTGGCCCAGTCACCCAGATGGTTTTCTTGCTAAGATGGAACTAGAATTCACTGTTTCCTGGGAACTGGCCCAAAGTCACCTAGTTGGCCTTCATGTCTAACATAGGGCTAGAATTCCCTGTCTCCTGGTGAATGGCCCAAAGTCACCTAGCCAGTTTTTGTGCCTAAGGTGGAAATGGAATTTATGGTATCTGGTTTCTAGGCCAGCACCTTAACCACTGTATAAAAATGGCTCTCTTCTTCCTCCTTCTGGAGGGAACACTTTTCCAAAATTCCTAGGAAACCAGAATAATGAAAGGTATTCTAGGAATTTCAGGAAAACTATGTTCATTCCCTCCTGAGAACATGTAGTAACTACTTTGGTCTCCTCCTCCTCCTCCTCCTCCCTCCTCCTCCTCCTCCTCCTCCTCCTCCTCCTCCTCCTCCTCCTCTTCTCCTCCTCCTCTTCCTCCTTCTTTTCTTCAACCTCTTCACCTTTTTTTCTTCATTCAATATTTTTTGCTAAGAATCAATGAAGCATATTCTCCTATAAAAATGCACAATGCAACTACACAGCTGTAGAGACATTTACTGGAGGACAATACATGTGGGTTAAGACTGGAAAAGGGTCAGAGAAAGATAGCAGGGCTGCCTTCTTGAGAATTGTTCCTGGCATTAAAAAAAAAAGATTAATTAAAACCCAATGAAAATGCTGGCATTGTTTCCTTTGTCTTTTGGGTCAGGGCCTGCATAATATTCTTGGTTTCCGTTGGTGCCAAAGATAATCGGCATGCATTCAGAATTCAAGATATTCACCTTAATCACTCACTGGCATTCAAGAGTCACATTTCTGTGTTGCACTCAAAGAAATACATTTGCGCACTCAGCGACATACTAAAAAGTTGGTGGTTTCTTCAGAATAACAAATCTAAGGTTGGGTAAGCCAACTAGAGCGGAGGTGTCAAACTCGATTTTATTGAGCGGTGCATCAGTGTTGTGTTTGACCTTAGGGGGGGCAGGGGTGTGTGTGTGGCCCCACTGGGCGTGGCCAGCTCGACATCACTCATGTCAGGGGCGCCTGTGGCTCACAACCTCTGTTTTTGGCTGCAATAGCCTCCTGCAACCCTCTGCCAGGAAAAATGGAGCTCGGGATGGGTGCATACAGCCCTCCAGAGCTCTGTTGTCATTGACAGAAGTGCGGGCCAGTCCTTTGCTGCTTCCAGGGCAGCCTCATGGGCCAGATCTAAGCACCCCGCCAGCCTGATCCAGCTGCTGGCCCTCGTTTTTGACATCCTTGATCTAGAGAAAGTGTGTTGTCACCACTCTGAACAGGACAATCCAGTGTATTAGAGCAAGGGTCCCTAACCTCCAGTCTGTAGCCCTCTACTGGGTCTTAAGACATTCAGAACTGGGCCTGGAAGTGGTGGGCAAGCATATGCATGTGTATATATACCCACGTGTCTGAGCATAAGGTGAGCATATGGACACACGCTCTATTTGCATGAATGGTGAGTTGCATGTGCCAATGTAACTGCATTCTCTCACGGAACCATTGCATCCCCACCAGGCCAGGAAGGCGGAAAAGTTGGGAGCTCTGTATTTTTTGTTACATATTTTAACTACTTCTATAAACAAAGTGTTGCCCAGATTTTCCCCCTTTAACGTCTTCTCATATGCATAGTTCCTTTTGCATCATATTTCCATTTTCAATTTCAGCCACATCTTTCCAGGTCTTCCATCTTAAGTTTAATTTCTTCTTTTAGATAAACAATATCATGATTTGCCCCTCCAAATTAATCAAGTTTAGCATTTCATTTCCAACTATTATTCTATTTTACTATAATTAGCACAGAACAAGGTGGAGGTGAAAAGGAGACAGAAAAGGGATTACATGAAGAACAAGAAGATAATACAGAAGAAAGAGGGATTGGAAAAAGGAAAATACTTAGATGACTCTACTGGGATTTATAGTGACACACTAAAAGGAGACAAGGGGGAATTCCCCCCCCCCAAAAAGAGAAAATTAAACTGTAAAGGTGGGAATGGTGGAGAAAGACTGGGGAAAAGTCTGGGGGAAGTCACCAAAAGAATAGAATCAAAAGGGAACTTTATTAAAGGAGCCCACAACACATTCACTTTCTTAGACCTCAGAGCACATTGTCTGAACTGCAACCTTCTACGGCAGGGATGTCAAACTCAAGGCCGCAGGCTAGATCCGGCCTATGGGGGGCTTAGATCTGGCCTGTAGGGCCAACCTGAAAACAGTGAATGGCCCTCCCGAGCTCCATTTTCACTGCCAGAAGGGTGCAGGAAGCCGTCACAGCTAAAAATGGTACCTGGGAGCCCGTTCTCACTGATAGATTGCTCAGGCCAGCACAGGTGCTCCCAACACAAGTGGTGTTGAATTGGCCATGCCCCCCAGCCACACCCCATGCCCCTCCAAAACACAACCCTGATGTGGCCCTCCATGAAATCGAGTTTGACACCCCTGTTCTATGGTATCTTCTAGAAAAAGTGATGTCTAAATTATCACAATGTATAAATAAACAGCATGTCTAGTTATTCCAAGTTTGCCCCATGCAGTCATTCTGTTTTCTAATGTATACCTAAATGGTCATTAGAGCACATTTACCAGATAGAACATAGGACAATAGGGTTGCAAGGGATCTTGGAAGTCTTCTAGTCCAACCCCTTAACTGAGGCAGGAGTCCTTAAATCATTCTGGACAAATGGCTATCCAGTCTCTTCTTTAAAAAAAAAAAAAAAAAAAACTCCAGTGATGTAGCACTCACAACTTTGGGAGGGAAGCTCTTGATAGAACACAGAATAATAGAGTTGGAAGGGACCTTGGAGGTCTTCTAGTCCAACCCCCTGCTCAAGCAGGAGGCCCTATACAATTTCAAACAAATGGCTGCCCATTCTGTTCTTTAAAATCTCCAGTGATGGAGCGTTCACAAATTCTGAAGGCAAGCTATTCCGTTGCTTGATTGCTCTCACCGTTAGGAAATTTCTCCTTAGTTTTAGGTTGCTTCTCTCCTTGGTTGGTTAGTTTCCATCAGTTTCCATCCATTGTTTATGTCAACTCTAAAGCTTGCCTGACTGAGGCCATTTTGAGGCTTCAGTGTTGCCACAATGGAGAGGAGGGTTAGGGAGTGGGGAGTAGAGATGGCTGGGGTTTTGTAGCCAAAACAAAATACTTTCCCCTGGGAACCAAGGACATTTCAACAGATGACTCAAGAGAGGAGGAGTGATGTTACCAAGCTACTGGACAGCTCCTTGATTGGCCCATATGATTGTTTGGGAAGAGGGGGAAAACTTTTACTTTTAATTAGGTGAAAACCACGGGAACCTTTAGAGTCGGTTTTCACCAGTCTGTGCCAATTTGATATATCCGATAAAAATGTTCTTTGAGAAATCTACCTGCCTCGGAGTTCTGTTTGCTATGGGTGTATTACTTGGAACCCTGACAGTTTATTTTGAGGATGGGATTGCAAGTCCCTTGTTGTGAGTCTGTTGTAACTTTGAAAGCTCTTTAAAGCAACTGCTTGTATGTGATGGACAACCTGTACCAGTGAGGGCAAACCTTTTTCTTACGGCGTGCCAAAATTGCATGCCCACTCAATCCTCCCCGCCCACCTGCACATGTGCATGTGACCACCTCACACATGCGTGCACAACACCCACACACACACACACACATGAATGCACAACCCTTCGTGCAGGAAAGCCTGGGGAGGGTGAAAACGCCCCCCCCCCCGCCCTCCCGGAGGCCCTCCTGAAGCTGGAAATGGATCGTTCCTGAATTTCTGGTTGGCCTGTTGGGCTCATTTTTTGCCATCCCCAGGCTTCAGGAAAGCCTCCGGAGGCTGGGGAAGGGTCATGCGTGCATGGGGGAGGGATCGGGAACTTCTGATTGGCCCATTGGGGGTGTTTTATGCCCTCCCCAGCCTTTGGAGACTTCCTGAAGTCTGGGGAGGATGGAAACAGCCCCTACTGGACCTCTGGAAGGGCAAAAAATCAGCTGGCAGGCACTGATATCTGGAGTGCCACCAAATATGGCTACATGTGCCACCATGTGTGCCATAGATTTGCCATCACTGACCTATACTGTTATTTTTTAACCTTTGCGGTCCTTTGTGTGCTTCTAATTTCCCTTCCATGCTACCATTCAGACATTCGGACATCTTGTAAGCAAGAGATAAGCTTATAAAACTGTTTTTTTTCTTTGGTTTCGGATCAAAACTAAAAGCATTCCTTTCTCATCGGCCTAGGCAAGACACATTGTGCAAATATATATATATATATATATATATATATATATATATATATATATATGTATGTATGTATGTATGTATGTATGTATGTATGTATGTATGTATGTATTTGTGTTACAACCCCTGGTATGCCTAAATATGGGAGGAAGGTCACTACTCCTTCTTTCTGTCCTTCTGCTCATCACAGAAGACCATGCAGGCAGAAAACCATATTTTTTTTTATTTTTAATGTTGCCTTTTTATATTTGTGTTGTATTTGTACTGATAAATAAATAAAGGGAGACTAGTATAGATCTATTTCGAGCTAATTAGCTCTCATCAGCTAGCCATACCCTTACTGGGATTTGAACCTGGGCTGTATTATATCTTAGGCAGGAGTCTTAGCCACTAAGCCACAGGCTCGCCTCCTTATCAGTTGAGCCAGGGAAATAGGTATGTATTTGTGTTACAACCCCTGGTGTGTGTATGTATGTATGTATGTATGTATGTATGTATGTATGTATGTATGTATGTATGTATGTATGTATATTTATCAGCACAAATACAACACACACACACACACAATATATATATTGTTTGTGTGTGTGTGTGTGTGTGTGTGTGTGTGTGTGTTGTATTTGTACTGATAAATAAATAAAGGGAGACTAGTATAGATCTATTTCGAGCTAATTAGCTCTCATCAGCTAGCCATACCCTACTGGGATTTGAACCTGGGCTGTATTATATCTTAGGCAGGAGCCTTAGGAGAAGACTTAGGCAGGAGAAATACAACACAAATATAAAAAGGCAACATTAAAAATAAAAATATGGTTTTCTGCCTGCATGGTCTTCTGTGATGAGCCGAAGGACAGAAAGAGGGAGTAGTGACCTTCCTCCCATATTTAGGCATACCAGGGGTTGTAACACAAATATATATATATATATATATGTGTGTGTGTGTGTGTGTGTGTGTGTGTGTGTGTGTGTGTGTGTGTGTTGTATTTGTGCTGATAAATAAATAAAGGGAGACTAGTATAGATCTATTTCAAGCTATTTAGCTCTCATCAGCTAGCCATACTCTTACTGGGAATTGAACCTGGGCTGTATTACATATTAGGCAGGAGTCTTAGCCACTAAGCCACAGGCTCTCCTCCTTTATCAGCTAAGCCAGGGAAATAGGTATGTAATGTGTCACAACCCCTGGTATGCCCCAAAATGGGAGGGAACACACTGCTTCCCTTTTCTGTCTTTTGGCTCATTCCACGAGACAATCCAGACAGAAAACCATATTTTATATAAATACAACACAAATGTAACAAAGGCAACATTAAAAAAAATATGGTTTTCTGCCTGGATGGTCTCCTGGAGTGATCCAAAAGGGACAGAAAAGGGAAGCTGTGTTCCATATTTGGGCATACCAGGGGTTGTGACACAATACACACACACACACACATATTATATAATTTTATTTTTGTAGATCCTGAATTCATCCATCGATTTGACTCCTGCTCTGTTATCTCTCAATATGCACCTGGCCCAAGGCATCAACAAAAAACGGCTGCGTAGAACAAGCGCTTAGTTGCTTAGGAATTAATGAAAAGGGACTTGGCTTTTTTCTCTCTCTCTATTTTTTCCGTGTGAAAATCATTAGTAAGGCACAGCTTCAAGACATGAACGATCAGGGACTTAAGAGAGACGCCACACGGGACGCGTAAAAACCGACGTAGTACCAAGTTATCCCGCTAATTCCTCCAGCAGCTTGTTTATTTGTTTGTTTTCTCTAGCCCGCCCCTGCTATAGAAGAGCCGTAATTAGAATCAGGAATGACTGAATTGGAGACCTTCTGTGTTCAGAAGATGCAACTTATCTCCAAGCCATGGTCCCATTTCACTGTAGAACATACAGTAGACCACAATTATTGCTGGGGGGGGGGGCGGACTTCCGTTCACATCCAGGCAACACTGTTTTGTTCCCGATCTTACAATAGACAGCATCCATTTCCTAAGAAAGCCACACACGTCTGTGGGTGATTTTTCTTTTCTTTTGCACAGAATACAGAATAAAAGAGCTGAAAGGGACCTTGGAGGTCGTCTAACCCAACCTGCTGCTCAAGGAGAGATTTTATACCAGACAAAAGGCTGGTCCAATATCTTCTTAAGAATCTTGATTCCCTAAGTACGCTCAAGGAGCAGTAATAGAATAACAGAGTTGGAAGGGACCTTGGAGGTCTTCTAGTCCAACCCCCTGCTCAGGCAGGAAACCCCACACCACTTCAGACAAATGGTTATCCAATCTCTTCTTAAAAATCTCCAGTGTTGGGGCATTCACAACTTCTGGGGGCAAGTTGTTCCACTGATTAATTGTTCTAACTGTCAGGAAATTTCTCCTCAGTTCTAAGTGGCTTCTCTCCTTGATTAACAGATTTAACAGATTAACAGAGTTGGAAGGGACCTTATAGGTCATCTAGTCCAGCCCCCCCACCCCAGCCAACACTCAAGAAGGAGATCCTACACCATTTCTGACAAATGGCAGTCCAATCTCTTCTTGAAAGTCTCAAGTGATGAAGCCTCCACAACCTCCGAGGGCAAGCTGTTCCAATGGTTGATTGTTCTCACTGTCAGATAGTTGCTCCTTATTTCTAGGTTGAATCTCTTGTTGGTCAGTTTCCATCCATTTTTCCTTGTCTATTGTTTCTTGTCCTGCCCTCAGGTGCTTTGGAGAATAGCTTGACTCCCTCTTCTTTGTGGCAGCCCCTGAAGTATTGGAACACTGCTATCATGTCTCCCCTAGTCCTTCTTTTCATCATACTAGACACACCCAGTTCCAGCAACCATTCTTCATATGTTTTAGCTACAGTCCCCTAATCCTCTTTGTTGCTCTTCTCTGCACTCTTTCTAGACTCTCAACATCTTTTCTACATCGTGGCGGCCAAAACTGGATGCAGTATTCCAAGTGTGGCCTTACCAAGGCCTTATAAAGTGGTATTAACATGTCACTTGATCTTGAGGAAATCAGAGAAAGCTTCCTTTCACATGCATAAATGTGTAAATTAGCTCAAACCTACCATAATTCTTGTCTCAGAAAAATCTGTTCAGTTCAATTCAAAATAACTGAATAACAGAGTTGGAAGGGACCGTGTAGGTCTTCGAGTCCAATTCCCTGCTCAACCAAGAGAACCTATACTATTCCAGACAAGTGGTTGTCTAATCTCTTCTTAAAAACCTCCAGTGATGGAGTACTCACAACTTCTGGTGGCAAGTTGTTCAACTGGTTAATTGTTCTCAGGAAATTTCTCCTTAGTTCTAGGTTGGTTCTCTCCTTGATGAGTTTCCACCTATTGCTTCTTGTCCTGCCTTCAGGTGCTTTGCATAATAGGTTGAGCCCACTTTTTCTTTGTGGAAGGCCCTCCAATTTTGGAAGACAGATATCATGTTACCCCTTCTCCATGCACCATTGATTCCCAAGCATTCCACTTTCTGCTTTGGCTGGTGCTTTAATTGGTTCGAGTTTGGAATTCTCAAATTGCTTTTCCCACAACAACAAAAAGTGAAAAGAAGAGCAGACAAGACAAGAGAAGGGAAGAGAAGAAAAGAGAAGGGAAGGGACGAGAAGAGAACAGAAGACAAGAGAAGAGAAGAGAAGAGAAGAGAAGAGGAAGAGAGAGAAGGGAAGAGCAGGGAAGAGAAGACAAACGTTGGAAGGGACCTTGGAGGTCATCTAGTCCAAGCCCTTGCTCAGGCAGGGTTATCTGTTTCATTTTAATGATGGATGCCTTCATACTCAATTGTATTGCAGGCTAACGTCCGTCTCTCTGTTTGTCTGTTTGTTTTATTTTTCTCCCACTTTTGTAGGAGAAAACTAAGTAACTAGATGCACGATTGTCTCGGCTCTTAATGTTTGTTTACAGGTCTGGCTGCTGAGTTGCAGAATGATTTAATTGGATGGAATTGTGTGTTTTCTCTGTTTGTATCATGCCTTGGTAAAGATATGATAACAACAGCTACAAGAACAACAGAGCGATAAGGATGGCTTAAGGGCGAGAGAGAGAGAGATTTGGTCTTAATCTCTTATAAGAGGTTTCCCTTTGAATGCCGGCAAATATTATTGTATTCTTTCAGCTTGGCTAGATGAAAAGAAGAGAGATAGTGATGCGTAGTTCTAGGATATATGGGATTAGGCTCATAGAAAAGAGACAAACGGTACTCAACAAAGCAAAATCTATTCTTCTCTTGATATTATGAAAGGCGTTTCTTGTTTTTATTGGAAAAGAAAAACAACACCCAACGGTCTTCTGCTTAAGCCCCGAGCTTTTGCTGTTCTTATCAAAAGCGCCTGGCAGTAGAAGACCTCATTTTTCCAACTTGAGTTGCGCCCGTCCATTTGCATATCATTTGCATATCAGAAACTCTTCTTCAGGCGGCATTCGTTATGGTAATAAAGCAGTGTGACTTTTACTGGCCGGGCTCAAGGCAGTTGACGGGATGTAATGGAAAGTTGCATCTGGGGAAATAACTCGGCAAGTGATGTGCAGCTGAATGCCAACCTGTCTGTTTTTGGATCCAAGGATGAGATGAAAAGGGAAAGTCCTTTTGTTCGGGGCATAGGGATGAACTTCTAAGCTGGTGCACCATGGTGGACCCTTCTTGTTGACCCTTCTCAATATCTGGATGCCTCAAGTCCATCATTCGTTGGTTTCCTGGCACTTCCTCTGCACTTGGCAGCTGGCTGGGTTTGCCACAAGACTACCGAACAAAAGACAAAAGGAGAGAGAGGGAGAAAGTTAAAAGAAGAGAGAGGGGGAAAGACAGAAAGAAAGAAAGAAAGAAAGAAAGAAAGAAAGAGAGAGAGAAAAGAGAGACAGAAAAGAGAGAGAGAAAGTGTGAGGGGAAAAGAAAACAGGGAAAAAAGAGAGAAAAAGACAAAAGAGAGGGAGAGAAAGAGAGAGAGAGAATTAAATGGAAGAAAAAAGACAGAGAAAAAGTGAGAGTAAGTAAAATGAGAAAGAGAAAAGAAAGAAAGAGAAAAAGAGAAAAAGAAAATGAGAGAGACAGAAAGGAGAGAGAGAAGGAGAAAAAGAAGAAAATGTATGAGAGAAAGAAAGAAAAGAAAAAAGAAAGCAAAAGACAATGAGAGGAAAAGAAAGAGACAGCATAAGTAGAATGAAAAAAAGAAAAGGCAGATTAAAAAGAGAGAGGGGAACAAAAAGAGAAAGAGAAAATGAGAGAAAAGGAGAGGAGAAAGTAAGAGGAAAAGAAAAGCGAGAGAGAAAAGGAAAGAGAAAGAAAGAAAAAAGAAAGAAAAGAGAACGAGAGGGAGATAATAAAGTAGAATGAAAGAAAAAGGCAGAGAAAGAGAGAGAGAAAAGAGAGGAAGAAAAAAATGAGAGAGAAAAGAAAGAAAGAGAAAAAGGAAGAAAAAAGGGGGAGAAAGAGAGAGGCAGAAAGGAGATTGAGATAGGGAAAGAGAAAGATTGAGAGACATAAGTTTAAAGCGAGAGAGAAAGAGGAAAAAAGGAAGACAGGAAGAGAGAGAGAGAAAGAGAGAAAGAAAGAAAGAAAGAAAGAAAGAAAGAAAGAAAGAAAGAAAGAAAGAAAGAAAGAAAGAAAGAAAAGAAAAAGGAAGGCAGATGAATTCATGCTTTCAATCTGCTATTCTTTGCCAGCATTGTACCCTGCATTAATTCAAACAATAGCAAAGTTCAGAAAAAGTGTTCAACTATTTAATTCTCCGTCAGAGCTTCCATATTTAATTCTGGCATTAGAAAAGCTGCAGAAGCAATAACTAAACTCTACCACTGCTGGCAGACCGAATGTACGGAGGTCCAACAGAGGTCCAGAGACTAGCTGGCACCTAGAAAGCCCTTTGTACCTAGAGCTGGAAAGTCCGAATGAAGCTTATGGTATCCAAATTATCTGCTCATGATTGGGTTTAGCATAATTCAATCATTGGCCTGTCTTGCATGCATGCCTCTTGGGGAGGAACTTTGAGGGATTCAAATGTCACTCAGACTTGGCATAGGATGGCCTGGGTCTAGGTGGCAGAATGCTATTAAATATTTGACTATGTGGGGGGGGGGAGTCACATCTACGGGGGCTGCTATTCCCAGTACATGCAAACGAAATGAAGTGACATTTACTTTGTAGTTTAAATCTTATTGCAGTGTGTGGTTCTGCAAACCGCACCAATCAATCACAACTAGAGGGGCAAGTAAGTCTATAATGCCTAGGTAAGACCAGAACTGGCAGAAAAAAAAATAGAATATCACCACTGGTGGGAATGCCAAAAACTGGAAGAAAAATTCCCTGGCATGCATGCATGCACTGGGAAGCCGAGCTTCCGGTTTCCAGTGCGCATATGCATGCTGGTCAGCTGGTCTTCTGGTTTCTGGCCCGTAGGCACGCACAAAGACCAGCTGGCTGGCATGCATGCGCGCAGTGGAAACCAGAAACTCAGCTTCCCACTGTGCTCATGCATGCCAGGCAGCTCTTCTTCCAGTTTCCGGTGCTCCCGCACACATGATAACCAGCTGGCCGATGTGCATTGCTCTTCCAGAACTGGAAGTGCAATAGCCAACAGCTGGCGTGCCCGGAGAGATGGCTCTGCCTGCCACTTCCAGCACATGTGCCATAGGTTTGCCATCATGGATCTAAGGGGTTGCCACTAAGCAGAGGGGCGCAATCTATTCTTCAAAGCATCCAAAGATAGGAGAAGAAACAGTGGATAAAAATTACTGTATCAGACGCACCTTTTTCCCTCAAAAAAGAGGCTGAAAATCGAGGTGCGTCTTATACACTGAATACAGCATTTTTGGCCTCCTGAATCCCCGTCCCCTTCACCAAAATGGCTGTGCATAGCTTTTAGGAGAAAAACGGGCCATTTTGTGCTCAATTTTGCCCCCCCCCCACAACCCAGCCCCCAGGAGCACTCTATAAGCCTCCTAAAGGCTGTGCATGCCCTTTTTTAAAACTAAAACTGGGCCCATTTTTGCAAAAAATGGACCGTTTTTTGCTCGTTTTGGGCACTCTACAAGCCTCCTAAAGGCTATTCATGCCCCTAAAAAAAAGGGCCTGTTTTCACGAAAAAACGGGCCGGTTTTGGGAGGTTTGCAGAGTGCAAAAACCTTTTTTAAAAAAATTTGCCTCTTCAAAATCTTGGAGCGTCTTATATTCTGAAAAATACAGTAATCAAGGAGAGCTCCAACCTAGAAGTAAGGAGAAATTTCCTGACAGTGAGAATGGCTTGCTTGCAGAAGTTGTGGGTGCTCCATCATTGGAGGGTTTCAAGAAGAGATTGGAAAGCCGTTTGTTTGAAAGGGTATAGGATTTCCTGACTGAGCAGGGGCCTGGATTAGAAGATCTCCAAGGTCTCTTCCAACTCTGTAATTCTGTTAAGTCCAGTAAATAAATAGCAAGAGGGTTGGTTGTGTTTGGAGACCTGGATCAGAACAATTCTATTGCTTTAGAATTATGGTGCTGGAGAATGCTTTCGATTGCAAGGTGATCCAATCAGCCAATCCGAAAGGAAATCAACTGCCAGGCTCCAAATAATGCATCCATCACAAAGCAAACTCCAGGCCATTGCTTTCCTCAAAGAACTAATTTATTTAGAGACATCATGTTGGCACTACTGGTGAAAAGCCAGTACTAAAGTTCCCGGGCTTTTCACGCCAATATAACTTTCAGTTTCCCAAGTTTCCAAAAGAAACTGCCACATTGTCCAACCAAAATGGGAACTGGTTGCTCATCTCTCCTCCTTCTCCTCTGGTTAGACAGATGGTGGAATGTGGCTCTCATCAGCTACGAATGACTGTTTTGACTGAAGGCTCCATCCCCCTCCAGTTCCATGTTGTGTCAAACTGAAATCATGCTAGGATGCCCCAAGGATACAAACAACCCCACACCCCAATCAAATTCAGGCTTGACAACAATCCTGGGTTTTCTCTAGGAAGGACAGATCCTGAAGCTGAAGCTCAAATATTTTGGCCACCTAATGAGAGGACTCCTTGGAGGAGGCCCTGATGTTGGGAAAGATAGAAGGCAAAAGGACAGCAGATGAGATGGTTAGGTAGTGTCATCGACAGTGGCCATGAATTTGGATGGAGACAATAGAGGACAGGAGGCATGGCATGTTGTGTCCCTTAGGGTGGTGAAGAATCAGACATATCTTAGTTGTCGTTCAATCAACAACAAGAGACAGAAAGAAAGAAAGAAAGAAAGAAAGAAAGAAAGAAAGAAAGAAAGAAAGAAAGAAAGAAAGAAAGAAAGAAAGAAAGAAAGATAAGGAAGGAAGATAAGGAAGGAAGGTAAGAAGGAAGGAAGGTAAGAAGAAAGAAAGAAAGAAAGAAAGAAAGAAAGAAAGAAAGAAAGAAAGAAAGGAAAGAAAGAAAGAAAGAAAGAAAGAAAGAAAGAAAGACAAAGGAAGAAAGGAAGGAAGGAAGGAAGAAAGAAAGAAAGAAGAAAGAAAGAAGAAAGAAAGAAGAAAGAAAGAAAGAAAGACAAAAGAAGAAAGGAAGGAAGGAAGGAAGAAAGAAAGAAAGAAAGAAAGAAAGAAGAAAGAAAAAAGAAAGAAAAAAGAAAGAAAAAAGAAAGAAAGACAGACAAAGGAAGAAAGGAAGGAAGGAAGGAAGGAAGGAAGGAAGGTAGGAAGGAAGAAAGAAAGGATGAAGAAAAGTAAGAAGGAAGGAAGGTAGGAAGGAAGAAAGAAAGAAAAATAAGGAAGAAAGGTAAAAAGGAAGGAAGGTAAAAAGAAAGAAATAAATAAAGAAAGAAAGAAAGAATCAGGAGATAAGAAAGAGTCACCAGCTCATACCTGTATAACTATGTCCAAGGAAACTGCAGGGCCATCAGCCTTGGAAGGAAAGGTGGCTTTCTCCAAGGTTTGGTTTTCCAAATGGAAGGAAAAATGGGAGAAAGTGGGATTTGACATTCTCCTAATCCTCGGAATTAATTTATTGACACTTCCAGGAAAAAAGGGAAGGATCAGCTAAAGGAAAAACAGAATACCAATGGCAAATGTCTTATTTGTATCTGTAGAAATAGGGACGTAGATGTTTGGGCAGAAATCTGCAGTGTGTTGTGTTTTTGTGAGTACACGAGAATGTGTGCTAATGAAATTCTTTATTGTCTCATATGTTTACGATTCTGTATAATTTGGGGAAAACTCATGAAATTCCCACAGTTATTACATATTTTGATTGCCTTCTTTTTTAATATAATTTTTACTGTAGAAAAAGTTAACAAGATGAAAACAACACAAGCATTGGAAAAGAAACAAAGAAAATAAAAAGGAATAGTGAATAAGAAGGAAAAACAGAAAAAAAAAGCAAGCAAGAAAAGATTACAAAGAGACAGTTTGCTCTCTTTAGATAGGTGTTATAAATTTATCATTTACCCTCTTTTTCTAAGATTGCATTATATATATATATATATATATATATATGTTTTCGTAGATTTTCACAGGTGTAGGTATGCTGGTTTGTTGTATTCGGGTCTTTTCCCGTGTAAGGTTGAGATTGTCTTTGCAATGTTTCGGCAGGATCTCACCTGCCATCTTCAAGCGTGGGCTCAAAATGTGATCGGCAGCTCCGATCACATTTTGAGCCCACACTTGAAGATGGCAGGTGAGATCCTGCCGAAACGTTGCAAAGACAATCTCAACCTTACATGGGAAAAGACCCGAATACAACAAAACCAGCATGCATACATACATACATACATACATACATACATACATACATACATACATACATACATACATTTATCAGTATATGTATGTGTATGTTTATATGATCCATGGGTTGATTGTTCTCACTGTCAGAAAGTTCCTCTTTGTTTCTAGGTTGGATCTCTCCTTGATCAGTTTCCATCCTTTATTCCTGTCTGGCCTTCAGGTGCTTTGGAAAATAGCTTGACCCCTTCCTCTCTGGGGCAGCCCCTCAAATACTCCTATTGTGTCTCCCCTGGTCCTTCTCTTCACTAGACTAGCCATGCCTAGTTCTTGCAACTGCTCTTCATATGTTTTAGCCTCCAGTCCCCTAATTATCTTGGTTGCTCTTCTCTGCACTCATTCTAGAGTCTCCACATCTTTTTTTATAGTGTGGTGCCCAAAACTGGATGCAGTACTCTAGGTGTGGCCTTACTAAGGCTTTATAGAGTGGTAGTAGTATCTCACTTGATCTGGATTGAATCCCTCATTTCCTATGTGGGAAGCATCATTCAAACAAGGTCTATGTTTGGTTTCATAGGAGAGAAGTCTGCTACAGCAAGCTGGATCTCGTGCTATACAGAGCAGGGAACCAAATGTTTAATTGTGCAATGCACCTTTCCAAATGTGCTTCTTTTCAGCTGGCAGGCACTCCATGGAAAAGCGCAGCAGGGATCCTTGAGGGGTGTCCCCGAGGACCCCAGACGGGCCTGCTCAGGCGAGCACAAAACAGACGTTGTGTTGAGGCGTCTTTGACAGGCAAAAATAGCAGGCGTCGGCAAATCAGAGAGCAGAGAAACGACAAATAAAAAGGGAATGCGGGAGCAGAAGTTCAAAGAGCATTTCGAAGATGTAAGTTGCACTGGATGGAAGACAGTTCTTTTTTATAAGTGAAACGGCATTCGGTGATTTACACTTTAATTTATTCTGACTCTCTCTCTCTCTCTCTCTCTCTCTCCCTCCCTCCCTCCCTCCCTCCCTCTCTCTCTCTCTCATATTCCCTGCTTCTCTCTCTCTCTCTCTCTCTCCCTCTCTCTCTCCCTCTCTCTCAGTATCTGTCTGTCTGTCTGTCTGTCTGTCTCTCTCTCTCTCTCTCTCTCTCTCTCTCTCTCATTTTCCTTGCTTCTGTCTCTCTCCTCTGTCTCTCTGTCTCTGTTTCTCTTTTTCTCTCTCTGTATCTCTCTCTCTGTGTCTCTCATTTTTCCTGCTTCTCTCTTTCTGTCTGTCTCTGTTGCTCTCTTTCTCTCTCTCTCTCATTTTCCCTGCTTCTCTCCCTTTCTCTCTCTATCTCCCCCCCCCTTTCTTTCTGGTGTGTGTGTGTGTGCGCGCATGCCCGCATGTAGAGAAGGTGCCACCCTTTTTAGTTGTGATCATCCTCCCCCTTGGAATTGCAAGGAAAACTCCAAAGTTTGCTTTTTGTAGCCATTAAACGATCTGAATTCCGTCTGATCCAAACATTTACCCCAGGGTACTGTCCAATGTCCAGCTGTCCATTGATAGTGCCAGGGTTGGGAATACAGGTAGTCCTTGACCTATGACCACAATTAAACCCAACATTTCTGTTGCTGCTAAACCAGATACTTTGTTAAGTAAATATTGCCCCAGTTTACAACCTTTTGCCCAGAGTGGTTAAGGGAATTGCTGCAGTTGTTAAGCCACTGACATGGTCATTAAGTGAATCTGCATTCCTTTGCTTGATCCAAGGTCAACCTCAGCCCTGATGTGACCCTCAGTGAAATTGAGTTTGACACCCCTGCCTTAAAATACATACACACACATTGACACCCACCCACCCACCCACCCACACCCACACAAATGGCTGAGAGGGAGAGAAAGAGAAAGAGAAAGAGAAAGAGAGAGAGAGAGAGAGAGAGAATGAGTGAATGAATGAATGAATGAATGAATGAATGAATGTTTATGTGTGTGTAGTCCAGCATAATTCTGGAACTCTCAAGCAATTTCAACCAAACCTGGTACCCAGATGACTTACTCTCTTGAAAAAAAAAGCACTGTGGAGGTAAGACACCCCTAAAACCCCTCAGGGTATGTGTTCTGTTAAGATACAGCCTGTTGTGCCTTAAAATGGCTTCTACTGTACTGCCGTAAAATAGCTTTATATATATATAACTTGTGCGCCTCCCTGTTTCCTAGTTTCAAATACAGGCAGTTTGAAAGCAAAGTTTCTTCTTCCCAGCTCCATCATTTACAACCAACTACGAAACCAGAGGAAAAAAGCTGAGGAAAAAGAAAACAATATCCCATCATGCCTTGCAGGTGCATGAACAAAATTTCTAATTGCCCGATTGAAAAATACAACAAGGTTGCCTTTACTTTATACCCCACCCCATAATTTTAATACAGTTGGGTTTTTTTTTTAAAAAAAAAAAAAAGACCAAGAGTCACATTAGAACTATCTATATACCTCTCCTGCTATTTCATGCATAAAATTATCACATTATAGTTAGGGGGGAAAAAATGCCAGAGACATAGCTAAGCGGGATGCAATCACTTTGTGTTCTATCAAATTGCATTTCTGAGAGGTATCATCAATTTTATTAGAAGGCAAAAGGCTAATAGAAGCTAATCAGTGTTAATGCGGATAAAATTGCTTGTATTTTACCTTATAAAATAAGGAGATGAGGTGCGTTTGTGTAGGTATGAGTGTAATACTTTGCAACATGAGATGCAGAGGAACTGGGAGCCGTGAGAAATAAGTTATTTTTTTCCTCTCATTTTATTTTCTTTTGCAAAAAAATACTGTGGGTATTTATGGTTCATCACACAGTCAGACAGATATTCAAGGTGGATTTGGCATTTTTGTCCACCTACTGAGTCCTTCCTGAGGACCTGAGATCAACAGATGTGGATATTTGGTGGTGTTACAGTCCCAGAGGTGCTTTTTCAAGAGGCAACTGGACTTTCTGGTTTTTCTCTGAAGATATTTCACTTCTCATCCAAGAAGCTTCTTCAGCTCTGACTGGATGGTGGGGAATGGAAGGATTTATATTCCTTGCAGACAGCTGGACAGAGGTAGCATTCAGCAGGTTCTGACCAATTCTGGAGAACCGGTAGCAGAAATTTCGAGTAGTTCAGAGAACTAGTAAATACCGTCTGTGACTGGCCCTGCCCCCATCTATTCTCTGCCTCCCGAGTCCCAGCTGATTGGGAGGAAATAGGGAGTCATCCAGATGTTCAGATTGGATTTGGCATTTTTGTCCAACGATTGAGCCCTTCTCAAGAACTGGGATAGGTTGATGTTTGATGGTGTTAAACTTATTGTTGTCGGATGTCGGCCAGATGTTTAAACCAGAATTGGCATTTTTATCCAGCTATCAAACTCTTCCCAAAGACTGGAATGGGATAGCTTAACGCAGCCAACTCACTGTGGCCAATAACCATGACCAATGCACTATGGCCAACTTGCCACAGCCAACTCAAAACCACCAATTTGCTGCAGGGCAAACCACCACAGCTAACTCATCCTGGGTCAACTTCCTCTGGGACAATTGAACAATTCAATTTAATTACTTAAAATATTTTTAAAAAAATATTTTAATTTTTGTCATTCACATTTCATGTTGTCCCTCCTTTTGCATCTTTTCTTTAATGATTTTACTCCACCATTTTTCGATATTATCGTAACCCTTGTCCTGCAACTAGTTGTACCATGGTGAGTTAGCTGAGATGGCTGTGGTAAGATAGCCGTGGTGAGATGGCTGTGGTGAGATGGCTGTGGTGAGTTGGCCGTGGTGAGTTGGCTGTGGTGAGTTGGCTGTGGTGAGTTGGCCGTGGTGAGCTGGCTGTGGTGAAATGGCCATGGTGAGTTGATAGTGGTGAGTTGGCTGTGGTTGGATGGCCATGATGAGTTGTCTGTGGTGAGTTGGCCATGGTGTGTTGGACATGGGGAGATGGCTATGGTGAGTTGGCTGAGGTGAGTTGGCTGTGGTGAAATGGCCATGGTGAGTTGATAGTGGTGAGTTGGCTGTGGTTGGATGGCCATGATGAGTTGTCTGTGGTGAGTTGGCCATGGTGTGTTGGCCATGGTGAGATGGCTATGGTGAGTTGGCTGAGATGAGTTGGATGTGGTGAGTTGGCTGTGGTGAGTTGGCCGTGGTGAGTTGGCTGTGGTGAGTTGGCTGTGATGAGTTGGCTGAAGTAATTTGGCCATGGTGAGATGGCTGTTGTGAGTTGGTTGTGGCTATTTGGCTGTGGCGCATTGGCCATAACGAGTTGGTTTTGGTGAGTTGGCTGTGGCAAGTTGGCCATGATGAGTTGGCTGTGGTGAGTTGGCCACAGCAAGTTGGCCCTGGCAAGTTGCCTGAGGAAAATTGTCATAGAACTCCCCCCCCCCAAAAAATGGGATAGACAGATGTTGATGTTTGATGGTGTTTAAAAAGATTGTCACAGGATGTAAGCTGTTCCAAGTCAAGCAGCCTTTTGCAATTGAGTGATAGGAATGTTACCAATGCTGATGGCATTCAAGTGGTGTTCCAGATGTTTTGGGATTGCACCCATGGCACCTATCACTATTGGCATTAATAGTAGCACCAGCAGAACGTCCTTAGCTTATGATAGTGTAGAATAATCAGATCTGACATGCAAAGCTTTCTGTGTCTCAAATATTAATGCATAAGGTCATATAATGGCATGCTTCACATCCCAGTTGAACCACAGAAGCTATTACGTGAAAATTATTTCCTAACTAAAGACACAGTCTTCTGCTTCGTGGAAAGAAGAGAACAACATTTTAAAAAAATGGATGATAGAAAAGCTGTAGACCAAACTGGAAAGTAAAAACCCAAACAAAAGCTTTCCAAATCATTTCCATATTATTAATAGGAAAATGGCAAGTCTATGTTTGCAAAGTCATCAGAAGTTGAGTTTGACTTGACTTATTTTTCTTTACAAAATAAACAAATGGACAGGTGAACAAAGTGTACACACTTAAGAAGATGACCTTGATGAAAAACTGCAACCACTGTTAATAAAGCAAAAGGGGCTGAAGTAATTTTTTTTTAAAGACTGGATAATATTTGGAAGGTTGCTCAGATTTAAAACTCACTAACTCACTAGCATTTAAGAAGAGGAAGGAGATCCAGCAAAAACACAGATGTTCAAGTTGTTGTTATTACAGGCAATCCCAACAGAAATAGATTCTTGCCTTCTTCTTAACATGAGTAGCAGAATAAGAAAGTTGGAAGGGACCTTAGAGGTCTTCTGGTCCAACCCCTTGCTTGAACAGGAGACCCTAGGCTGTATTAATACAGGGATGCAATTAAGATCACGTGAAATATTAATCTCACTTTATAATGACTTCATAAGACTACACTTGGAATATCGATCAAGCAGAATAGAGCTGGAAGGGACCTTGGAGGTCTTCTAGTCCAACCCCCTGCTCAAGCAGGAGACTCTATACCATTTCAGATAGGTGGCTGTATCCATTGTCACCACAATGTAAAAAAATGCCAAGACTCTAGAAAGAGTGCACAAAGAGCAACAAAAATGATTAGGGGGTTGGAAGCTAAAACATAGGAAGAACGGTTGCAGGAACTGGGTATGTCTAGTTTAATGAAAAGAAGGACTAAAGGAGACATGATAGCAGTGCTCTGATATCTCAGGGGCTTCCACAAAGAAGAGGGAGTCAACCTTTTCTCCAAAGCACCTGAAGGCAAAACAAGAAGCAATGGGTGGACACTAATCAAGGAGAGAAGCAACCATGACATAAAGAGAATTTTCCTGCCGATTAGAACGGTCAGTCAGTGGAACAATTTGTCTCCAGAAATTTTGGGTGCTCCAACAGTGGAGGTTTTTAAGAAGAGATTGGACAGCCATTTGTCTGAGATGGTAGAGAGTTTCCTGCTTGAGTAGGGTTTTGGATTAGAAGACCTCCAAGGTCCCTTTCAAATCTCTTATTCTGTTATTCGGTAAAGTTTAGTCTGTCTAGCCTACCTACTTGACCTGTCTTGAGTTAAATTCAACTCCTTGGGCATCTCCATAGTTTCCTTGAAAGTAAGAAAGTAGTATGATACTATTTTCTTCTGTTTTATTTTGTAAAACTACTTTAGCTGGCCTATACCTTTGAGATGTTCAAGGGCATCCCATCCTAATACCAATAACTTTCATGACACTTAGCATTGTAGATAGCCAATGTCAGTTAAATACTGCCATATTCCCTAAGCCACCAGACTTGAAATTTTGGATAATCTGGAACTGCACTGCCTGCTGTATGATCTAAGCACAGTACACAAAATTGTCTGCTACAACATCTTACCTGTCAACGACAATAAAACATGGGCAAATATTTGATACAAACTCAAGGTAAACCGCTCTAAACTCAATTGCAGAAAATACAACTTCACCACATAGAGTGGTCAACGTCTGGAATGCTTTACCTGACTCCGCTGTTACATCCTCAAACCCCCCACAGCTTCAACCTCAAACTGTCTACCATTGATCTCACCCTGTTGTGGCCCAGCAGAAGCCGTTGGAGCTGCCACCAGACTCCGACAGCGAGGGTCCCTATGAGTCGGCTCTGGAGGATGTGGAGGACCCTGGGCAGGGTTCTGACTCTGAGCAAGGATCGGAGAGTCTGGTCGGCCACCAGGAGACGCCTGAGGCATGGAGTAGCGGTGAGAGCCAAAGGAAGGGGGCTCCTGATGTCATGCCTTGGAGCAGTGGGGAGGAGTCATGGGACAGTGAGTCAGACATCAGCAGGGACCGCCGCGCTCACAGGCGCAAGGAGCAAGTGCGCAGTTACCGGCGGTAATTGCTCTCAGCTGCTGATAAGTAGACTCCTCTCCAGTCTATAAAAGGACTGATTGCGCATACGCCCTTTGCAGAAGTCAACGCAGGAACTATTGGGGAAGTTCCGTCTTATGAGCTTCGCAGGCTGGATAGCTGCTATTGTGTCTCCGTGCCGGAGGGTTCTGAGAGTCGCCCCGAGTCCCTTTGTGGAGAGGGAGTGGCTAACAAATTTAATAAAATAAAATAAATAAAATTTAATAAATAAATAGTCTTGTCGTGGTGGATTGCTGCCTAAGATCTGTCTGTCTGTCTGTGCAATAAATCCTGTTGAAGTAGCTTTGGTCCGGAGTGTGTTCTGTGTTGGCGAGGGAAGAAGGGGGGTCAGAACACACCCCATTTCTAGGAGATCTGTAAAAGGGGGCGTACATAAGCTCACCAGCGTGCCTATCACCCCTGCCCTACTGTCCCCATTTATTTATATTCATTTATTTCGTTTATATCCATGTTTATATTTATACCTGCTACCTTGAACATGCTTGACAAACTAATAAATACAAATAAATACAAATATTGAATGCCCTTATGCCACCTAGAGTCACCTGAGCAAGATAGGAGGCATCAAAGTTTAATAAATAAGCAAGTAAAATATTCTGCAAGCACAAGAGAACGATAACAATTCACAAATGTGCAAACATTTCTATGAGCAAGTTTGGTTCAGTGGTGAAGGCACCAGATTTCCTGGTCGTTGAGATTCCTACTTTGCTTTGGATTGACACTGCGTGCCTTGACTCAGATCATGCCTTGTGAGCTCTGAACTTTTTTTGCCTCGTGAACCATCTTCCGTTGTGGATTCAATTTTGCCTGGGATTAAATTTTGTTTGGGAAACTTTCAAGTGCCTTATGTGGACTTATTGGCCTTTGCTCTTATTGCCCATTGCATTGGACTGCTTGTGGCCAGACTTAATTGGGACGGTTCTGGGGTTTTGGTGAAGGGAATTAAGGGTGGGTTGCTATGGGTTTGCCTGAGTTTGGGAGAAACTGTAGCTAATGTTATGGCTGGTTCAGAGAACCTCCAAATCCCACCCCTGGCTGGCCTCTCCCACCAACCTCGTCCCTCCAGGAGTCTCCATGCGGCCCGTTTTGGATGCGAGGTAAGTGCAGGGCCTGCGCAGAGGATCAGGGAGGGGGAAAAACTGACCTCCTGGAATTTCCGGACACCAGAGGGCCTCCGGAGGCTGTGGCAGGAAGTTTTCGCCCTCCCAGAGGCTGGAGGAAAGCCTCCAGAGCCAGGGAAAGGTGTAAATGCCCACCTGCCATGGTGCAGGAGACTGACTAGGCTACGTCCACATGGCCACGCCCACCCAACAACTGGGCAGAGAACCCATTGCTGAAATTTTTGAAGCCCACTCCTGAAGGGAATTGCTGGGGAATATTAATACACCCACTAAACCAGGGATCTCCAACCTTGGCAACTTTAAGCTTTCCTGGCTGAGGAATTCTGGGAGTTGAAGTCCACAGGTTTGTTGGCTTTGCTGGCTGAGGAATTCTGGGAGTTGAAGTCCACAGGTCTTAAAGTCCCCAAGGTTGGAGACCCCTGCACTAAACCACCATTATGCCCGTGTGTGACTGAGCAGGACAAAACACCAGGCTGCAAACCAGGATTTCAGATATAATTAAAGCTCCCAGCCCTTCCAGCTGTTTTCAAAATGGACCATCGAAAATGGGCCTCTCGTTTTGGTAGGCCATGAACAGTGAATGGAAAGGTGCTTGCCACCTGCCCTTTCCATTTCATCTGCTCTTTACAATCACCAGGCATCTTTCTTTTGATACAAATATTAATGTCCCCGGTTTATTGGGTCTTTCTCTTTTTTTTATTGTCCTGGATAATTGTTTTCTATTAGGCTGCTGATTTAATCTGTGGAGGAGGGAGATTTTATGAGTCCCCGGCTTATTTCTTTTTTAAAGCTTCCCAATAAAGGGGAGTCAATTAGATTATGGAGCTGTTATGGACAAGGAAGAAATAGAAGACAAAACACAGAGCCTCATTGATGGGAAAGTTGGATCTTTATTTCCAGAGAAAAGGAATGAGGAGATGGGGTATGTGAGAAGGATCACTTCCTGGACTATAGCATCCAGCCCCCCAAAATTGCCATTCTCCTTCAGTACACCCTTCTCCCTTGATCCAGGGGTGAAATCAACTTACCTTTGCTACCAGTTCGGTAGCAATGTGAGCTTGCACTTGCTCCAACTCCACGCATGTGCAGAGCATCAAAAATGGACGTGGTAATGACGTCCGGGCGGGTGGGCAGAGCCTTCTACCAAGTGTGCGTGCAAAGGTAAGTGAACAGCGAGGTGGGGGGGGGGAATCCGCTGTGCCCCACGATTTACATTAGCTAGAAAGCAGGAAATCCCACTTTCTGCGTCACAGCTGATCGTTGGGAAATAATTTTTACTACTGATTGGGGTGAACCAGTCTGAACCAGTAGAATTTCAACCTTGCCTTCATCCAAATGTATAGATATTGTGCAGATAGTTGTTGTGATAGACAATCGCTCTGTCCCCTCTTTTAAATGAACAGTTGGTAACAAAGAAAGTGATCAGAAGCAGAGAAGTGATGAATACTAATTGAAAAGAAGAAAGAAAGAAAGAAAGAAAGAAAGAAAGAAAGAAAGAAAGAAAGAAGGAAGGAAGGATGAGGAAAAGGAAGGAAAGAAGGGAGGGATGGGATGAGGAAAAAGAAGGAAGGAAGGAGAAAGAAAATAAGAAAGAAAGGAGGAAAGAAAAGAAGGAAGGAAAAAGAAAGGAAGGAAGGAGAAAGAAAAAGAAAGGAAGGAAGGAAAAAGAAAGAAAGGAGAGAAAGGGAAAGAAGGGAAGGAAGGAAAGAAGGAAGGAGGGAAGAGATGAGGAAAAAGAAGGATAGAAGGAAGGGATGGGATGAGGAAAAGAAAGGAAAGAAAGAAAGAAAAGGAAGGAAAAAGAAAGAAAGGAAAGAAAGAGAAAGAAGGATATACTGATGTTGAAGTTGAAAGTGAATAACTTGAAATTATCTCTATTGCTACCTCCCAGGATCTTTTAGAGTTTGCTCCACCATCTTCCTCTTCCACCTCCATCCTCTTCTCTTCCTCCTTCTCTTTCCCCTTTCCTTCCCTTTCCTTGCCTTTTTCATTCAAAGTACGTGTCCCCTTTGTGAACTCAGCTACAAATTGACCTGATAATTACTTCCTGATTTAATAGGCCTATTAGACCTCGATTATCCAATTACCTGTTCTTTTTTAAAAAAAAACCAAACCACCCCCACATCTTGATTATCCAATTATCTGTTTAAAAAGAAAAGGCCACAAGACAGAATGAAAAGAAAGGAAGAAAACGGGAATATCAAATCAAAGCTCATCTTTAGCTTTGGGTAGTTATTCTGAAGAGTATTTGGACTGCTGATTTGGTTTGGATTTTCTCTTGCCATAAGCCCTGAGAAATCATCCTGCTATGTATTTGGAAGTTTACCTCAATTTGGCAACCGAAAATGGGAGAACGATGAAAGTTAGAAAGAATAACAAATTGTACTAATGATGAAATGTGCCACATCATTATAAATTCATAAAACAAATGGATTAGAAGGGAGAATGTTTCTGGATTGTTCACCAGCGTGCTGGAAATGTAACCAAGCACACAGAACTTTTTATCATGTGTTGTGGACGTGTGCATCTGCAAAAAAAAAAACTGGACAAAAATAAAAAAAACTGGCTCAAAGAGATTATTATACAGCCAATAGAATTAAAACTGGAACTATTCTTATTAGGAATAATCACAGGAACTGTGAGGAAAAAAAAACACTAAATGCACAATACTACATGTAATCACGGCAGCAAGAATCACATACGCACAGAATTGGAAAAACAAATATATGCCAACAGAAGAAAAGGTGATTAAAAAATGTAGTGGAATGTGCCGAAATGGACAGACTCACAAAAGAAATAAAAGACAAAGAGGAATCAGAGTACTGCTTAGTATGGAACTTATGGTACAAATGGCTAGAGGAAAGAAGAAGAAAAACAGGAAAGCAATAAAGGGAAGAAAAAAGATCAAAGAGACTAGAAAATGAATACAAAACCGCAGAATTAGCAAGAGGGAAAAATATAAGATATATCGTATATAAAAATAGGACGAAATAAGAAATACAAGAGAATCAAATGTATATAAAAGATGTATTGTATGGAATTAATAGGGATAAAAGATATGTAAAAATATGTATATAGATATAGATGTATAAGGTATATATGTATAGATAAAAGAAACATAATGGATATTTCAAAGATGTAGAAGTGTTGCAAAAATGATATAAATGTATATTAAAAATTAAAAAAACAATAAAATAAATTGGTAACAATTAAAAATGAAGGGACGTTCAACATCTTCTAATCCAACCTTTCTCAAATTTGGCAAAGTCAAGATGTGTGGACGACAATTCCACCCTGGTTGGCGAATTCTGGGAGATGAAGTCCACAGATCTTAAAGTCGCCAAGTTTGACAAAATACAGATCATCTAATCCAGGGGTGTCCAAACTTGGGAACTTTAAGACTTGTGGACTTCAACTCTCAGAATTCCCCAGCCAGCCATGCTGGCTGGGGAATTCTGGAAGTTGAAGTCCACAAGTCTTAAAGTTCCCAAGTTTGGACACCCCTGATCTAATCCAAACAACAGCTGTTGGTTTACAACATGGATTTGGGGATACTGAAGAGCAATACTGCACATGTTGCCGAGGGAGGAGAAAGAAAGAGGAAACAACAAAGGGGCAACAAAGAAGAGCGGCAAAGCACGTCAAGGCCAGGAAAAGTGAAGCTTGATGGATATCATGGAGTAGTAGAGTTGGAAGGGACCTTGGAGGTCTTCTAGTCCAACCCTCTGCTCAAGCAGGAGACTCTATACCATTCCAGGCAAATGGTTATCCAGTCTCTTTATGAAAGCTTCCAGTGATGGATCACTCACAACTTCTGAAGGCAAGCTGTTCCACTGATTGATTGCGCTCACTGTTAGGAAATTTCTCATTAGTTCTTGGTTGCTTCTCTCCTTGATTAGTTTCCATCCATTGTTTCTTGTTTTTCCTTTTGGTGCTTTTGAAAATAGTTTTACCCACTCATCTTTGTAGGAGCCCCTCAAATATTGGAAGTCGGCTATCATGTCACCACTAGTCCTTCTTTTCTCTAGACTAGATACACCCAATGCCTTCATATGTTTTAGCGTCTAATCATTGTTGCACTTCTCTGCACACTTTCCAGAGTCTCAACATCTTTTTTGTATCGTTGTGACCAAAACTGGATGCAGTATTCCAAGGATGGTCTTACTAAGCCTTTTTAAAGTGGTACTAACTAATTCACGTGATCTTGATTCTATCTGTTATCTCACCTATCTATCTAGCCACCATTGCTCAGAGTTCTTTTGTACATTTCCCCCATCATTTTAAGGCAAGAAATCATGGCAGCGAATGTACATCTTCATTAAAGAAGAGAAGACTTCCCAAACTCTCCCTCCAAACAAGCCCCATCCATTTCTCACAACCGACCAACTCATGGTTCTCAGTCCTCCAATGCTACTACCAACCACTTAAACATACAGCGAACAGTTACAGGAATTGGGCATGGCTAGTCTAGTGATAAGAAGGACCAGGGGAGACATGATAGCAGCTTTCCAATATCTGAGGGGCTGCCACAGAGAGAAGGTGCGTCAATCTATTTCCCAAAGCACCTGAAGGCCAGGCAAGGAATAATGAGTGGAAACGGATCAAGGAGAGATTCAACCTGGAAATAAAGATACATTTTCTGACAGTGAGAATAATCAACCAGTGGAACAGAAGTTGCCTTCTGGGAGCTGCATCATTGGAGACTTTCAGGAAGAGATTGGACTGCCATCTGTCAGAAATGGTGTAAGGTTTCCTGCTTGGGCAGGTGTTGGACTACATGATCTTCAAGGTCCCATCCAACTCTGTTAATGTTAATTTGTGATGTTACCTAGTTTGGCAATGAAACATCTGCAAGAAAACTACCAAGCTCAGAAGGCAACAAGGACCCCACAGTCATCATCATCCTCTTCCTCATCCTCCTCTTCCCAAACCCCACTCCCTTCTAGCATAGATGATGTTACCTGGTTGGGGCATAGAAACATCTGCCAGAAAACCACCAAGTTCAGAGACCACCAAGGACCCCACCTTTAAAACGTCTCCTCTCTTGATCTAGCAGCATGCAATAAATACTGAATCTTTGAGTAGCATCCCCAGAATTGATTCTGATTTCACCTCTCTGTCTTTCATCAAATCCTACTCAAGAGTAACCTTGTCAATCCAACTTCAAAATTCCTCAACGCAAACCCCACCACACCACACTTACACCGTTTGCAACTCTTCCTTTCCCTTTGAGCCATGAATCGGCTTTCCATTTTGATCAAGAGCTTCTAAGGATTCTCAGAAGCTTTGGAGCAGAAGGAAGCTCCCAGAAACACTCGGTTTTTGATGATTACCTGCTGTGGCTGTCAAGGCCTTCTTCTGCCAGTTACTGTCATCCCCCTCCCTCCAGGGAGTGCACCTCACTTTCCCTTGACTGGCATGCAAAATCCTTCACTAAGCAATGAGTTAGGGCTGATGCAAATCACCATTGAACTGTCACTTTGATTACACAGCCTTCCGTCAGTGTGATTAAGCCAACTTGACATTTGAAAGGTAATGGATGATTTTGAAGGTTGGGGAGCAAATTGTGCAACTGGTTGGACCAAAATGCAGTGGACAACGAGCCAATTATTTATACCTGATGGTTTTGCATCGCAATCGTGGCCAGACGTATTGAAACAAAATCAAAGGAAAAGTAGCACTCCTCAACCTAGTGAATCAAGATCTCATGAAGTATTAGTACTGCTCTATAAAGCCTTAGTGAGACCACACTTAGAATATTGCATCCAGGTTTGGTCACCATGGTAGGTAGGTAGGTAGGTAGGTAGGTAGGTAGGTAGGTAGGTAGGTAGGTAGGTAGGTAGGTAGATAGATAGATAGATAGATAGATAGATAGATAGATAGATAGATAGATAGATAGATAGATAGATAGATGTATAGGTGTAGGTCGGTGATGGGTTCCAGATCCTGTTGCAACCGATACATGCATGTGTACTTACTGCCTGTGATGCTCTGTGACGGCTCCGCAATGCTCTAGCTGCTCGACAGAGCATTGCGCAGGTGCCATGTGCTCCGTGCATGTGTGTGAAAGCCCCGATCGGCTCAGATATCGGTAAGGAGGGCAGGGGGGGGGCGGCAGGGGGGCCCTCCGGAGCACTGTACTGGAAGGGTACCTGGTGCTCCCAGTAGGCACCGGTACATCCGTACCAGAGCGTATCGATCGTATCCCACCACCGGTGTAGGTAGATGTACAGGCAGTGACGTGCAGTCAGGGGAGGCAGGGGAGGCGGAGCCTCACCGCTCTCATCATGAAAATTTAAAAAAAATACTCAGGGAAGCCATGTGCTCCGTGCATGTGTGTGAAAGCCCCGATCGGCTCAAATATCGGTAACGAGGGCAGGGGGGGGCGGCAGTGGGGCCCTCCGGAGCACTGTACTGGAAGGGTACCTGGTGCTCCCAGTAGGCACTGGTACATCCGTACCAGAGCGAATCGGTCGTATCCCACCACCGGTGTAGGTAGATGTACAGGCAGTGACGTGCAGCCAGGGGAGGCAGGGGAGGCGGAGCCTCACCGCTCTCATCATGAAAATTAAAAAAAAATACTCAGGGAAGCCGCGAAAGTGGCTGGGAGAGACACGCAGCTTGGTTTAGCCTCCCTGGACATCTCAGCAGCAGCCCCAAGTATGCTGATCTCGCCATTTTTTGCATCGGGCGAGCCCGGGATCCTTGCAAGGGAAATGGGACCACGTGTGCAGGAGGCTCCTCAGCTCCAGCCTCAATCAGCGCAGCCGCGGTCCCCTTCATGTTGATTTAGGAAGGAGAGGAATGGAACCACGTGTGGAGGGGAAGGGAATCACGGCTGCGCTAATCTGTGGCTGTGCACTGCTGAGGAGCCGCCTGCACACATTTTCCCATTCCCCTTGCAAGGATCGTAGGCTCGCCCGATGCAAAAAATGCCTAGGTAACATCATCAGTGCTAGAAGGGAGGGGGGAGGAGGAGAAAGGAGAAGCTTCTCTTCTCACAAATGTCTTTTCAGTGGAGCTGCGGCAGCCTGTCTGTCCCTTTCTGACATTTCTGAGAAAAGAAACTTCTCCGTTTGGGCTGCACCCGTGCGATCGGAGCAATCACGCGGTTTGATGACGTCACCAGCCTCACCAGTCATAAACATCACCACATGACACTGTGTACAGGTATAGATAGATAGAGAGCTAGAGATGATAGAGATAGAAATATAAAAATATAGAGATATAGATATATCGTTACATATCTAAATGTTGAGAAAATGGAAAGCGCACAGGAAAGAGCAACAAAGAATGATGAAGTGACTACCTTCTACCAGTTCGCAAATGTCAGTGAAGAAGGTCACACATTACGTCGGGGCAGGTGGCCAGTGCCTCCCACAGCCGCCGCTACTGGTTCGCCCCAACTGGAGAGAACTGGCTGAATACCACCTCTGGGTTGGAGTCAAAAACATACAAAGAACGGTTGCAGGAATTGCACACGTCTAGTCTAGTTAAAAGAAGGACTAGGGGAGGCATGATAGAAATATTCCAATGTTTGAGGGGCTGCCCCAAAGAAGAGGGAGTCAAGCTATTCTTCAAAGCACCAGAAGGCAGGACAAAAAGCAATGGGTGGAAACTAATAAAGAAGAGATCCAACCTAGAACTAAGGAGAAATTTCCTAACTGGGGGACAATTAACCAGTGGAACAGCTTGCTAACATACATACATACATACATACATACATACATACATACATACACATACATACATACACACACACACACACACACACACACACACACACACACACACAAACATTTGCTGATAAGTAAATGAAGGGAGACTAGTATAGATCTATTTCAAGCTATTTAGTTCTCATCAGCTAGCCATACCCTTACTGGCAATTGAACCTGGGCTGTATTACATATTAGGCAGTTGTATTAAGCTCTAAGCCATCAGTTCTCCTCTCTTTACCAGCTGAGCCAGGGGAGAGATCAAGTGTTTTTTCTTTTGTCATTTAAGCGACTGCCTGGAAGGCTCCTGGAGTGGGGCTGAAAGGCGAAAGGGAAGCAGTATGCTCCCTCCCATATTTGAGCAAACGAGGCAGTGGGATTCAAAACTTTTTACTACTGATTCTGTGGCTTGATGGGCATGGCAGGGGAAGGATACTGTAAAATCCCCATTCCCTCCCCACTCCAGGGGAAGGATACTGCAAAATTTCCATTCCCTCCCCACTCCAGGGGAAGGATACTGTAAAATCCCCATTCCCTCCCCACTCCAGGGGAAGGATACTGTAAAATCCCCATTCCCTCCCCACTCCAGGGGAAGGATACTGCAAAATTTCCATTCCCTCCCCACTCCAGGGGAAGGATACTGTAAAATCCCCATTCCCTCCCCACTCCAGGGGAAGGATACTGTAAAATCCCCATTCCCTCCCCACTCCAGGGGAAGGATACTGCAAAATCCATTCCCTCCCCACTCCAGGGAAAGATACTGTAAAATCCCCATTCCCTCCCCACTCCAGGGGAAGGATACTGTAAAATCCCCATTCCCTCCCCACTCCAGGGGAAGGATACTGTAAAATCCCCATTCTCTCCCCACTCCAAGGGAAGGATATTGTAAAATCCCCATTCCCTCCCGATCAACTGGGAAGCTGGAGGCAGAAAATAGATGTGGGCAGGACCAGTCAGAGGTTGTATTTACCATTTCTCCGAACTACTCAAAATTTCTGCTACCGGTTCTCCAGAACTAGTCAGAACCTGCTGAATACTACCTCTGCTCTACACCCATTTGTACCACTCAGGTGACACTGAAGACACAGATAAACCTCCAAGTAGCCTCAACAACTCACTAAAAGCACCTCCCCCCTTTCCCTAGCATAGTTGTCACCTTGGACTGTTAAGGAACGGCGAACAATAAAATGGATGGGCCAATAGTCAGAGCATAAAAGGATACATTCTTAGGACAGATCTGGCCTAAATGAAAACTCAATCTATTGCAGGGGATGCTGCAAAGAGACCTCTTTAAATATTTATAACATTTATATAGCTGTGGGGTCTTTGGCTCTCTTGGAGTTGGGTTGTTTTCTTACATCTGAAGATGTTACAATGAAAAGTCTGCAAGAAAACAACTAAGCTCAGAGAGCTCTAAAGACCCTACACTTCATACCTGAGCTGCAAATGTTCTCTTCTGCTTTTTATCGCTGCTGATCTTACGACCAACTCTGGGCCGCTCTCAATTAGAGATACTTTTCAAAACTTGAACACTGCATGCAGCAATCCAGCAGTGTTTTTTCTGTACAACGTGCTATCTCTCTTCCAGCCAGAGGTTGGAGAAAAGGAGTTTGAACAGTGTACGTGTGTATTTTCAGAGAACGTTGATCAGCTTTTCATCCTTGTTGACACCTTCATTCAGACCAGAATAACACAGTTGGCAGGGACCCTGGAGAGTTTCTAGACCCATGTTGATGAACCTATCGCACACGTGCCACAGGTGGCATGCGGAGCCATTTATTAGGGCACGTGAGGCATTACCCTGTCAGATCCAGCTGATTTCGGCCTTCATTTTCGGCCATTTTTTGCCAAAGGAACCTTTTACGATACGTTGTGGGAGTGCCCAAAAGCTTGGGCCTTTTGGCACCAGATAAGAAAGTGATTGGAAGAGATGTTAAATCAAAGGATATAGCTGAGGCCAGAACTCTTTCTATTAGGGATGACAAAAGAAAAATATAGCAAAAGTGGATTATATTTAATGTCACATATTTTAAGGGCAGCAAGACTGACCTTTGCACAAAAATGGAAAGACAAAGAGACCCCCTCGGAACAAGAAATAATAAATAAGATACTAACATGCGCAGAAATGGACAGACTGACTCTAGCGCTCAAAGACAAGGGTGAGACAGAATACCACGAAATCTGGGAAAATTGGTACCAACGTTTAGAAACGAGGGAAAAAGGTCGGGACAGAAAAACACGGATAAGTTAAGAATTGGAAATATGGTATTAATATTGTATGATAGGTAGGAACTGGATATGTATATGTACTGATAATAACTGTATAACGAAAAGAATAAATGGGTAGGTAATTTGACTGATTACACATACCTATGAAATGGATATAAACTGTTATTGTTGTAATCTCTAAGAACTCTATAGAAATGACTATACCAGAAATGTCGCACTAAGTCCAACGTTCTTAATGTTTATCTAATAAAAACCTTTTTATAAAAAAAGTCAGTCCATTACCTTCTTCATCTTAATGACCCTTGATGCCAATATACGTCAGTCAGAAATGAAGGTCGAAGCTCGACCAGAAAACAAAACAGTGTCCCTGACATTTGTTTTCGTACTCTACCACTTGGGGGCACTGCTGGGTGGGAGGCAAAATGATCACAGGAGACATCAAGGGGACCAATGGGTAGCAAGCAGGTGCTCCCTATGCAAGGTAAGGACCATCAGACCTGCCACAATGGAAACCTCTAAATAGAAAACGATCCTTGGCCCAATTTTTTTGAGAAAGGTATGGTTCTGTGATGGCTAACCTATGGCAGGCATGCCACAGGCGGCATGTGGAGCCATTTCTTAGGCCATGTGAGGTGTTGCCCTGTCAGCTCCAGCGTGCATGCGCACACTGGCCAGCTGACTACGGCCTTCTTTTAAGGCCTTTTTTCACCCTCCGGAGCCTTCAGGAGGCTTCCCTGAAGCCTCCATTCCCGAATCTCTGGTTTGCTCATAGGGCCGTTTTTTGCACTCTGGAGGCTTTAGGGAAGCCTCCTAGAAAGTGTCTTGAGCCTGGGGAGGGTGACGAACGGGTCCAACATGCACCAAAAGTTGGAGGGGAGGGCGGGGATCGCATGCACATGGACACGGGGGTCACGTGCATAGCATTATGGGTGTGGTCAAGCCCGCACAAGACCCCCTGCGCTCCCCCTGCTTTTGGCACGCGATGGGAAAAAGGTTAGCCATCACTGATATAGCTTATTAAAGATCAAGTGAATTGCAGTATTACAAAGCCAGAACTGAGAAACGCATGCCAAAATCCCTACGTCCTGCTTTCTCCAACTTTAAATGTCACTCATTGCTCATCCTAATGTAACCAATCAAGTTCATGAAAGATATTTTCATAACGGACAATCCAAGCACAATTTGGTATGCAGTTCCCTCCTTCTTCTACTGGGTGACCTTGAGGCATCATCTCCAGGAGATACAGGATTTACTTTCATTTCCCCAAGCCTTCCCCACTTCATTCTCCCTCCCAACAGTTTAGCATGCAATAACAAAGGCAATCTGTTGTTGCGTGGCAGCAAAGCACAAGCAAGCATAAGGTGTCAGATGAGGCCTTCTTTAAAGCTACCAAGTAAGCAACTAAGCTCAGAGAGCACCAAGGACCTCTCATTTGAACCTGTTCTGGCCTAAACTCTCTCTTTTATTTCGAAGGGTGTGAAGTATGTTCATTCACAGTATGGAATGAGTCACAAATAGTTTGTAAAGAGTCCAACAGTAATCTGCCACAGTCCTTCATGATAAGGCTGATAAGGCACCTTTATCTTCCTTGAAATTCTGCCAAAGACCTAATTGGCAATTAGCTTGAAATCAGTAGTGGGTTCCAGGTGATACAGCCTGGTACAAGCATACCGGTGGCTGCTGAGAGGTATACCAAAATGGTGGTTTGTTGGGCCCACCCACCCGCCCATGTTTCTTACCACTTTTTGAGTGAAACGGGCCTATTGCACATGTGTGCACAGCGTACGGCGCCTGCGCAACCTCCCCCAAGCAGCTGGGGTGTCGCAGGTGGCATGCACAGCGTGTGTGCCCAAGGTGGACGCCCGGCTCCATTGCAGCATACTGGTTGCGACAGGATCCGGAACCCACCACTGTTTGCAAGGCCACATGGAGCAAAGAGTCAAAACGGAGCTTCAGAATTTAAACCGACCAAAATGTACCAAGTTGCTTCCTGCAAAAGCTCACATGCTTTTGCTCCTCCTTTATGTCCTATGGGAGGGGCCAATCACCTTCAAGCCTTACTCCCAAGTTGCCCCTTTTGTCTTAACTGTTCTTGCTTTCTGGCAGCTGTGTGCATGCGTGCACTGGGAACAGGCTCCCCCTGTTCCTCTGCCTCGCTGATGTCTGACTCTGGAGGCTCCGGAGGCAGCACATAACTCCCAGATGGCCCCTCTCTGCCTCCGACGCAGAGCCCTCATCCGAGCTTCCCCAGACTTCAAGGCTGGCCCATGTTCCTCCCCAACCTCCTCACTGTCCAATTCTGCGGCCAGCTCTGCAGGCCACTGGTGGACCACGACAGTACCCTGAGCTTCAAATATTCCCCTTAATTGATAATGACACATCGTCTCAATAGGGTGACATGTTAAGTTATGTACTTGTTCTTGCAGCTCAGGGCTTAGATGGGATGGAAGCATTTAGAGCTTTTGGGAGAGGGGGCGGTCTAGAAGTGCAAAGAAATAAATAAAATAAATAAATAGAGCGGAGAACTTCTAACTGTATGTAAATATTAACACAGGAAAGAAAACTTGTGTATTTTTGTTTGATGGCATGCTGGGGATTCTTTTTCTCTTGCCTTTTGAAAGCGAGGGATTTTATATTATACATCAAATACTCCTGAGCAATGCAGTGAGATGCTGAATATACAAGGGAACGGCTTAAAATCAGAAGCCTTTGCAGATTCAGGAAAGCAGTCCAGAAAGTTTCAGGAACCACCATATCAATTTTCACCATCAACATGAACTCCGGAGCCAAGCAGACTATTCACCGATGACCTGAGGTTTTGTTTAATCTGAATGATTTGGAAGAGTTGTTCCTGGTTTTGTTCCTTGATGTGTGTTGGGTTTCTTAGATCCGAAGCTACTCAAATAAATTTCAGCAGATGTGTATGTGTATGCATGCAAATGTGTAAGGGATACTACAGAAATATATACCCACACAGCTCAGACATACAAGCTAACAGGAGACCATAGACTAATCAAGGATCCACCAAGAAGTCTCTCACCAAACTGATAGGGTAAATTAACAATATATAAACAGAGAGCTAACCCCCATTCCTTTCTAGTACTGATGATGTTGTCTGGTTCGGTCAGTAACCATCTGCAAGGAAACAACTAAGCTAAGAGAGCATCAAGGACCCCACAGTCCTCCTCCTCCTCTTCCTCTTCCTCTTCCTCCTCCAACCCCACATCCTTCTAACACTGATGATATTGCCTGGTTAGGTCAGGAACCATCTGCAAGAAAACAACCAAGTTCTAGGATCCCAGAGGACTCTTCTTCTTCTTCTTCTTCTTCTTCTTCTTCTTCTTCTTCTTCTTCTTCTTCTTCTTCTTCTTCTTCTTCTTCTTCTTCTTCTTCTTCTTCTTCCTCTTCCTCTTCCTCTTCCTCTTCCTCTTCCTCTTCTTCTTCTTCTCTCCTCCTCCTCCTCCTCCTCCTCCTCCTCCTCCTCCTCCTCCTCCTCCTCCTCCTCCTCCTCCTCTCCTTTTACATGTGTCTGAGGATCTTGATCTTCTTCTTCTTCCCTTTCTTCTCCTCCTCCTTCTCCTCCTCCTCTCACCCCATATCCTTTTTAGCACTGATGATGTTCTCAGTTGGTTGATGAAATGCAGCTCCCCACAGTTCATTCCGGAGCTGAAAACTTTTTCTTCCATCAGTACAGAACTATGTAGCTGTGTGTGTTCTTATCCTTGACTCTCTTTTGTTGTAAAACTCAATTGTTTTGAAATATTGTGGAGTACCACTTTTAATGTACAAGCCTACATGGCAACTCTCCTGCATCTCTCTCCCTTGATTCTTCTCCCTCCACCCCTCACCACTCTTCAGAGGAAATACATCAATGGGTGATGAAATGGCATCTTGAGATTGGGTTGGACTTTGATATAAGTAAGAGCAGAACTTGAGAAAGTGGTCTTGAGGTAGAGGAGAGAAGGTCAGAAGGCAGAATTGGGAAGTTAGAGAGAAAAATCCATTAAAACCTTCATGAAGTAAGGAGCATCTCTCAAGATGGTGAGGCCCATTAGAGTCAGGAGGTTTTGAAAGAGGCAAAGTAAAAAGGAGATCTTGGGGGGGAGGAAGTATTAGGAGAAACAAAAAAAGGAGAAGCTCTGGGCATGGGTATGAAACTTCAAAGACCATGGATGATGAAAGAGGGTTTAAGACATTGTAAGAAATAAAGGCGACAAGCAAAAAGGATCTCAGAAGATTATGAGTAAAACAGACTCAAGGCGTACCGATAGCATAAATTTCTTCAAGATACATCAGCCATGAGTGTTGAACCTGAGGTTGCATGTAGCCCGTGGAATAAGATCTTAAATAAACCAATATTCTTCAATATTGGCTCTGATGCCATTATGATGCAAATTAACAGATTAGCAGATTTGGAAGAGACCAATAAGGTCATCTAGTCCAACCCAGCCAACCCACCCAGCCTTTCAAATATTGGAAGAGTGCTATCATGTCTCCCCTGGTCCTTCTTTTCATTCAACTAGACATACCCAGTTCCTGCAACCGTTGATCGTATGTTTTAGCCTCCAGTCCCCTCATCATCCTGGTTGCTCTTCTCTGCACTTTTTCTAGAGTCTCAACATCTTTTTTATAGTGTGATGACCAAAGCTGGATGCAGTACTCTAGGTGTGGTCTTAATGGGGCTTTATAGAGTGGTATTAGTACCTTCCTTGATTTTGGTTGTATCCCTCTGTAAACGCAATTTAGGATTGCATTGGCTTTTTTGGCTGCCACTCCACACTGCTGGCTCATATTTAGCTGGTTGGCCACTAAGACTCCAAGATCCCTCTCACAGTCACTGCCATTAAGCCTGGCTTCACCCAGTTTATATGTGTACTTTTGGTTTTTCTTACCTAAGTGTAGGACTTTGAAATGATGTCCCGGTGTTTGGAAGCCATACGGGTCTGGATGGGTGACAACCGACTCAAACTCAACCCCTCCAAGACGGAGTGGCTGTGGCTTCCGGCCCCCCGGTTCAACCAGCTAATTCCAACACTGGCCATTGGGGGCGAACAACTGGCCCCCATGGAATGGGCGCGCAATTTGGGCGTCCTGGATGCCCGACTGTCCATGGATGACCATGTGGCAGCCGTGGAGAGGGGGGCGTTCCACCAGGTTCGCCTGGTGCGCCAATTGCGCCCCCTATTGGACCAGGATGCCCTTTGCACAGTCACTCACGCGCTGGTGACGTCCCGCCTAGACTACTGTAATGCTCTCTACATGGGGCTTCCCTTGAGATGCACTCGAAGACTGCAGCTGGTCCAGAACGCGGCCGCGCAGGTGATTATGGGGAGTACGAGATACTCCCATATAACACCTCTCCTGCGCGAGCTGCACTGGCTGCCTGTGGTCTATCGGGTGCGTTTCAAGGTGTTGATTACCATCTTTAAAGTGCTCCATGGCACAGGACCTAGTTACTTGCGGGATCGCATCCTACCCCATACATCCCTACGACCAATTCGCTCTCACAGAGAGGGACTTCTCCGGGTGCCGTCCACTAAGCAGTGCCAGAGGGCGGCGCCCAGGAGTAGGGCCTTCTCTGTGATGGGCCCAGCCCTCTGGAATGACCTCCCCCCGGATATTAGGATTACCACCGACCTCCGCTCCTTCCGTTCAAAACTCAAGACCCACCTTTTTCAACTAGCAGGCCTGGCTCAACCATAGTTCCATTTTACTCCTCCTGGCAATTTTTAAACCTGTAAACTCCATTGGGGTATTTAATTTTAACTTATTTTAATATTTCTATGTTATTATAATGATTGTATTGTGTTTTTATACCTCCTCCGTACAATGTGTAATTTTATAATATGTGTTTTTATTTATTGTACGCCACCCCGAGTCCCTTTGTAGAGAGGGAGCGGCTAACAAATTAAATAAATAAATAAATAAATAAATAAATAAATAAATAAATAAATAAATAAACAAACAAACAAACAAACAAACTTTACTTTTCTCTACATTGAATTTCATTTTGTTAGATAGGGCCCACTGTTCAAGTCTGTCAAGATCTGGATCTTGAGCCTTTTTTCTAGGGTGTTAGCTATTTTTATTTAGTATAATCTGCAAATTTGGTAAACTCCCCTTCTTATTCACTCATCTGTCATTTATGAATATATTGAAGAGTACTGGGCCTATGATGGAACCTGCAAAGGAAGGGTACTGTAAAATCTCCATTCCCTCCCCACTCTAGGGGGATACTGCAAAATCCACATTTCCTCCCATCAGCTGGGACTCAGGAGGCAGAAAACAGGTGGGGGTGGGCAGTCAGAGGTGGAATTTACTGTTCAGATTTATCTAAGGAGTTAGTTTAAAAATGTTCCATGTATGATCCAGTTTGCGATGACGGGTGAGAGGGGTGATCCCATGGGTGCTCCTTCTATCTGTTTGTATCTTTGTCCATTATGGATGAAGTATGTGTTGGTTAGGCAGTGGTTGGTCAGGTCCATGATGTGTTTAGGGGGTTGTGTTTGTTCTAGATAGCTGTGAAGGCTTCTTTTATAGGCACTTGGATGAAGAGGGATATGGCATCGAAACTCACAATAGATAGATAGATAGATAGATAGATAGATAGATAGATAGATAGATAGATAGATAGATAGATAGATAGATAGATAGATAGATAAATCCTGGAGTCCTGCAAAATTACAAACTAACTTTACGTGAGACAAACAAGAAAAATGTGTGGTTTTTTTAAAAAGTCTTTAAGGAATCAAAATTATGCTTCCTATAGCTGAACTTCGGGGAAAACGGATTTGATTGCAGACCTGAAATTTCAGTGGTGCATCAACTTCCCGAAAGGTTGATTTCCATGTCAAAAAAATCTAATGCTCATTGATCAGGTGGATTATTCCTTCTCAGTGGCTTTATAAAAAAGATGACAGGATGCTTCTTGTATCTGCACAATAACATTTTTTGGGGGGGGGGGATATATTATAAACTTTGTTCCTGGAGCTATAATATATGTTGCATACCAAGCAATTCCTCCCTCATTTTTTTAAACCCCTGATTGCCAATCGAAAAACACAATTGTGGCAAGTTCGGCAGTACTTTTACTGAAGAGACAAATAGCAAAAAAAAAAAAAAAACCCTTTCCTTTCCTTTTTCTTTCCAATTTAGAACCCAGAACATAGAACGGAAAAAGTGCAGAAAAGAGCAACAAAGAAGATTAAGGAGTTGGAACGGGGATGGTATTCACTTATATGAGTGACGCGACTCCTCCGTGGATGAAAAAAGGGCCTAAATGCCACAGAGCCAGGGCAGGTGGGCGTGGCCATCCACAATTTCCGCTACTGGTTCGGGCAAACTGGTCCGAACTGGTTGATTACCACCTCTGAGTTGGAAGCTAAAACATTTGAAGAATGGTTGAATGAAAACAAGGGCTAGGGAGCAACAGGATAGTGATGTTCCAATATTTGAGAGGCTGCCATAAAGAAGAGGGGGTCAATTTATTTTCCGAAGCACCAGAAGGTAGGACAAGAAACAATGGATAGAAACTAATCAATGAGAGAAGCAACCTGGAACTGAGGAGGAATTTCCTGACAGATGAGAACAATTAACCAGTGGAACAGAAGTTGCCTTCAGAAGTTGTGGGTGTTTCATCACTGGAGGTTTTGAAGAAGAGATTGGAGAACCATTTGTCTGGAATGTTATAGGATCTCCTGCTTGAGCTGCCTTTTGTTCCTAAAGTGGGACTAAAACTCACCATCTCCTGGTGATTGGCCCAAAGTCACCCAGCCAGCTTTCATGCCTAAGGCAGGACTAGAACTCACCGTCTACTGGTTTCTGCACCAGCTTCTTAACTATACCACTACACCAAGCCAGCTCTCTTTTTAATTTTCAATCAGAGTAGAGCTGGAAGGGACATTGAAGGTTTTCTAGTCCAATCCCCTGCTCAAGCAAGAGACCCTATACCATTTTAGATAGGTGGCTGTTCAGTCTCTTCTTAAAGCTCTCCAGTGATAAAGCATGCACAATGTCTGAAGGCAAGCTGTTCCATTATCTATCATCTGTCATCTAGCTATCATCTATTTAGCTATCATCTAGCTAGCTAGATATCTATCATCTATTTTTTCTTTCTTTTTTCTTTCTTTTTTCTTTCTTTTTCTTTCTTTCTTTCTTTCTTTCTTTCTTTCTTTCTTTCTTTCTATCTATCTATCCATCCATCCATCCACTCATCCATCTATCCATCCATCAGTCTAGATATGTTCTTTCTATCATCTATCTATCTATCTATCTATCTATCTATCTATCTATCTATCTTTCTTTCTTTCTTTCTTTCTTTCTTTTTCTTTCTTTCTTTCTATCATCTATCTATCTATCCTATCATCTATCTATCTATCTATCTATCTATCTATCTATCTATCTATCTATCTATCTATCTACCTATCATCTCTCCATCCATCCATCCTTCCATCATCTGTCTCTCCCTCCCTCCCTCCCCCCCCCCCCTCTCTCTCAATATGCTGACTTTGTAAACCACCCAGAGAATGCTGTAAAGTACTATAGAGTGGTATATGTCTAATTGCCATTGCTATTGCTAGGGCTATTTTTCACATAATTGCTACAGCATCCCTATGGTGCCATGATCCAAATTCAGATATTTAGCAATTGGCATGTATTTATGATGGTTGCTGTGTCCCAGGGTCATTTTGCAACCTTCTAACTAGCAAAGTTAACATTGTACGTTGTGGCCTGTTGTTTACCGATCCCTCCAGCAGCCAAATCAGAGGAGGAAGAGGGGGTGAGGGGGTCAGGACCAGCATCAAGGCAACCTGAGAGCTCTGAGTAGAAAGAGGGAATAGAACTCTGAGAGAGAGGGGGGAGGGAGAGAGAGGGAGGGAGGGAGGTGGAGGCCATCCATCAGCTCTCTGATAGAAAGTCAAGAGCCCCCAAGTCTGGAGGTGGCTGATGAGGAAGAGGAGGAAGAGCTGGGTCCAGTGCCGGATGAGTGGATGCGCAGAAGACAGAGGAGAGGAGAGCAGAGGAAATATGTGGGCTGTTCCTTAGGATGGAAATGCCATCTCTGCTAGTGAAGCCACCTTGGCTTTGGGGATAGAAGGCAGGGGGCAGAGATGAATAGGTGTGGCAGACAACTATTCCTATTCTGGCTGGATGGACTTGTTGGCCTGTGGTGAGAGAGAAACTTTTTTTCCGGAGCTGCTGTTGCTCCTAATTAAAAGAATCTTTGAGTTCACTTCAGAGGGTTTGTCGCGTTTGGGCCAGAACAGTGTAATAACTGCAGTGATGCACTTAACGGCTGTGGCCAAAAGGTCATAAATTGGACCAAGATTCATTTCCCAACTGTCTCGCTTAGCAGCAGAAACGTTGGTCCTAAGTCGACAACTACCTGTGTTGTGTTGGCACAGAGAGTCTGAGTTTCTATGTCCCTCGGCATTCATGTCTATTTATCACTGATTTAAACACGCTTCCTCTTAGCTACCTCTTTTTCCACAGAGATCAAGAGGTCTCCGGTGGCTTTTATTGACCTTCGCGTTAGGATTGATGAGGAACTATTTAGGCCTCATAAAAGAAAGCCAGAGGAAGCAAAGGCCAGTGGAGACCATCTCAAAAGAGGTGAGCATGCAAGCAAACAAATAATGCCTGAAAGGAATCTAATGTTTCACTAAAGTGGCAGCAAGCCAGCGCTTTCAAGTACTACCTGAACAGTTCACCAAACGTGAAATGCAAAAAGGCAGGACAGAAAGGAAGACAAAGGTCTTGAGACAAATCCTGCAATATCAAGAGGAAGAACGCCGATTATTCCTCGGCTTACGACCCAAACTGAGCCCCAGATTTCTTTTTTTCTTTTTTCTTTTAAAACAAAATTTTTTATTAGTTTTACAGAATTTTGCGGAAAAAGGGTAATGGATAAGGTTACAAATTTTGACAGCTACATTATGCAGGAAATGGTACTCCCCCCCCCCCGGTTCTCATAACTTTCACTTGTTAATACATTAGATAATTACTACTTAGCAATATTTTGACAGCATATTTTTACCTTATATCTTCCAATAATTTCAATCTATTTTATATCAAACAGAAAAAGTTCCCTGTATTAGCAATTGCATTATTTTTCTAACTCACTTTTGCGATCTAAGTTTTCTCAGTGTTGCCTATTCCCCCACCACCACCACCACCAGCAAAGCTCCGGCACCTCCCATGTCTTGTGTGTCTCGTGTGGTATCATCAGCTTTATCTAGGAGGGCTTTATTTTTTTCCATGAAGGCCTCCGCCTCCATAGTTGTATTAATTCTAACCCTACTGCCCTCCCAGAATATCAGCATACCTTCTGGCAGAAGCCAACGAAACCAAACCCCATTTTCAAATAGTGTTTTCGCTAAAAGCGAATATTTTTTTCTTTTATCTCTAATTTTCTTTGGGATTTGTTTCAGAATGACTATCTCTCTATCCTTGTATTTTAACATTTGCCCCCTTTGTGCATTCAGAATCTCATCTCTTGTAGTCTTTCTAAGAAATTTAATGTGAACCTCTCTTGGAACATAGTGTGTTCTAGCATAAGCTGAATTAACTCTATAGACCAGGTCAATATCCCATCCCAGCTGTTGTCTGTCTTCTTTAATATATTCAGCCAATAATTTTGTCATAATCTCCCTCAAGTCTTCATCATCATCCTCAATTACATTTTGAAATCTAAGGAAAAAAGACATCCTTTCAAATTCCATTTTTATCTGATGGTTCTCCAGTTCTTGGTTTCCTCTCTGGACCCCCCTCACCTCCCCCCTCATCTCAGCCATCCCCTCCTCCAAAACTTCCAGTCTTTGTGTATTTTGAGCCGTTCAGTTTTGGTTCTCTCTGAGCTGTTCATGAGCCCCAGATTTCTGTTGCTCAGTGAGACAGTTGTTAAGTGAATGTTTGTTCCAGTGGTGGGTTTCACATTTTTTTAGAACCTCTTCTGTAGGTGTGGCCTGCTTTGTGGGAGTGGCTTGGCAGTCATGTGACTGGGTGGGCATGGCCAATTTGTAAAACGTGGTGATACTCACTTAACAACGCTCTTGCTTAGCAACCAAAATGTTGGCTCAGAAACTCTGGCATTTGAAGCACGCAAGTCTTAAAGCTGTCAAGTTACAAGACTCTTGCACCCCTAACCCTTTAGAAAAAAAACCCTGGGGTGTTCAAACTTAACAGCTTTAAGACTTGTGGACTTCAACTCCCAGAATTCCTCCTCTCGCTCTTCACCTTGATGATGTGCGGAAGGGTGGGGGGAGGGAGCTGGAACTGGTTCTAAACGGCACAGTAGATTTGTGAAACCTCTTCTATAGAAGAGGTTAGAACTGGCAGGAACCCACCCCTGGTTTGTTCTGACCCAGCTCCCCAAACATAACAAGCCTTCTGAAGTTAACTCAAAGCTTCCTTTATTAGGAGTGCCAGCAGCCCCGGCAAAAAGTTTCTCTCTCACCGCAGGCTAACAGGTCCGTCTGGCAGAGAGATGAGTAGCTGTCTGCCACATCTATTCATCTCTACTCCCTGCCTTTTATCCCCAGAACTAGGGTGGGGCTTTGCTAGCAGCAATGGTTCTTCTGTCCCAAGGACTGGCCCATAAATTTTCACTGCTCTCCTCTCCTCTGCCTTTTGTGCAGCCCCGCGTCAGGCACTTGACCCAGCTGTCCGTTCTCTTCCTCATCAGCCACTTCCATACCTGATGGCTGTTGACTCTCCATCTGAGGGCTGATGGACAACCCAGGCTCCACCTGACCCTCTCTCTCTTTGACAGCTCCATTCCCTCTTCCCCCTTGGAGCTCCCAGGTTGCCTTGATGCTGACCCTGACTTCCACAACTCCCCCTCCTCTGATTTTGTTAAGTGAGGATTGCTAGTAAGTAAGTTGAACAGAACAGATAATATTCAACAGGTGTACCGATCTTTACACATTCTTCTCTCTTCCAATTGAAGAAAGCTTTGGCATGTTGTACAGTTGCTACGTTGTTTCTGACTCTTTGTGACCCCATGGACCATAACATGCCAGGCCTTCTTGACCTCTGTTGTCTCCTGGAGTTTGCCATTCATGTTTATTGTGTTGATGACACAATCTAACCATCTCATCCTCTGCCGTCACCTTCTCATTTTGCCTTCGATGTTCCCCAACATCAGGGTCTTCTCCAAGGAGTCCTCTCATTTCTCATTTGTTGGCCAAAGTATTTGAGCTTCAGTTTCAGGATCTGTCCTTCCAAAGAACAGTCAGGGTTGATTTCCCTTAAGATTGACTGATCTAACCTCATTGCAGAACAAGGGACCTTCAATGGTCTTCTCTATCACCACTATTCAAAAGTATTAATTCTTTACCATTCAGCCATACAGAGATAGACCAACAGAATTGAAAGGGACCTTGTAGGTCATCTAGTCAACCCCCCTGTTAGCCTCTGTTTTGCTATTTGCTTTCGGCTGCCATTGAAACAGGGAGGGGGGCTGGTATTTGGGAGAAGTTTAAGTACAGGAGAGATTGTAATAAGGGAGTTTTGGTCTCACCATCTACTGCGTATGCTGGAGATTAGTGCTTGGTGTCGGTCAAGGCCAACCGTCCTGCATACCAACCTGATGATGCTCCTTGAAGATGGAACTCACATGACACCTAAGGGATTTGCAGATTGGACACTGGGATGAGGGTTACCAGGGGGAGGGGGTTTGGTCACATATTGATATCTATGATTTCGCGCGCTTTTGCCTCAGATCTTGCTTTGCTTAGCTACTATCTTTTCATAACCAGTAAAAGTACTCTTAATTCTGCAAAGTGGAGTTAAGTGGTTTCTTTCTTGGTTGCTGAGGGAGGCCGGCTTGACACCCCCACCCAAGCAGGAGACCCTACATCTTCTGGCAAAGGGCAGTCCAATCTCTTCTTGAAAGTCTCCAGTGATGAAGCTCCCACAACATCTGAAAGCAACTTCTATTCCAAGGGTTGACTGTTCTCACTGTCAGAAAGTTCCTCCTTATTTCCAGATTGAATCTCTCATTGATCAGTTTCCATTTATTATTCCTTGTCTGGCCTTTGGGTGCTTTGGAAAACAACTTGATCCCCTCCTCTCTATAGCAGCCCCTCAAATATTGGATGGCTGTTATCATGTCTCTCCTAGTCCTTGTCTTCACTAGACCAGCCATGCCCAGTTCCTGCAACTGTTCATCCTATGTTTTAGCCTCCAGTCCCCTAATCATCTTGGTTGCTCTTCTCTGCACTCTTTCTAGAGTCTCCCCATTTTTTTTACATCATGGCAACCAAAACTGGATGCAGTATTCAGTTTTGATCACCATGTTGTAAAAAAGATGTTAAGACTCTAGAAATCTAATCTTCTCCCAACAGTCAGAGGAAAATCCTCTTCAAAGATTTATAGTGTGGTGACCAATTCTCACAGCCATACATTACAACTGGGAAAACCATAACTTCCACAAGGTGGACCTTTGTTGACTAGGTGATGTCTCTGCTTTTGAATATGCTGGGGTGGGATGGGGATTCTCTAGTGGGTTCTACCTCAAACAGGGAGATGGTATAGATGGCCTTCAAGATGCCTTGAAAAGTACAGACACTTCCTTTGTCATTCTAAGAGAGAACTATAATGACTACAGACTCCACCAAAGTCAACGGAAATTATCGCCGCAATGAAATTCTGATGGAACAAGGAGGGAAGACAGAGAGAGGGGTGTCTGAATGTAAGAAAGAGGAGAGACATAAAATTATCCTGCTGGCAGATAAAAGCCCATCTACCTGCTTTTGACAAGGGATTGCTATTCTTTCCAACTTCAGATCCTGGAGACATTGAGTAGGCTGTAATTTCTTGCAGAGTTTTCTTTTGTCTCAGCTTTCTGCCTCCTCCTCCTCCTCCCCTCCTTCTCTTTCTCTCTCTCTCTTTCTTTCTCTCCCTGTCTCTGGAGAACAGCATTGTGCCAGGACTAAAGTTAAAACAGGCTGAACTAATTCATCCTCTGACCTTCGGGTGACTTTGGAACAAACTGATTTGATGGCACTTAATCTGTCAGGAAGCAGAAGCCTCAAAGACGGCTTTATATATATGTATATATATATATGCAGTATTTTTTTTGGAGTATAAGACGCACCTAAATTTAGAAGGGGAAAACAAAAAAAAGAGGTTTTTTGACCTCTGTTCACCTCATTTTTAGTCCTTTTGGGAGCCTTTTTTTAGCCCTTTCCCAGCCTTTTTTCTACCCATTTTCAAGGTTTTTTTGGCCCCTTTTTGATAGATTGGGTAATGGATAGTCACACACAGGCTTAACGGTAACAACAGCTCTTTGTTAAAGTGCAACAAGAGAGAACAATCCAGCGAAGGTTGAATCTGACAGCAGCTCTTTTATAGGGAGCTGTCAGACCCTTCGACCAATAGGATTAAACCTCTGTTCCCACTGGAACAGAAGACCTTGGTGGAAACCATTGTAGTTAGAACAAGAATCTAACAGTTTTTGAGGCTTTTTTCAGTCTGTATATTTTGGACAAAATGGGCTAAAGAAAACCTTGAAAATGGGCCAAAAAAAAGCCTCGAAAACGAGCTGAAAAAAGCCTCAAAAACGGACTAAGAAAAAACTCAAAAATGAGCCCCAAAAGCCTTAAAAACAGGCCAAGAAAAGTTCCAAAAACAGGCCTCAAGAAGCCTCAAAACAGCCCGAAAAGCCTCAAAAACATGCTGGAAAAAGCCCCCAAAATGGGCCAAAAATGCCTTGAAAATGGGCTGGAAAAAGCCCCCAAGACAGGCTGAAAAAGGCTAAAAATGCCCCCCCCCCAAAAAATAGGCCTGAAAAAGGTCCAAAAACTGGGTGGGTGGAGGCCAAAAAATGACCGCGGTGTGGGTGTTCAGCAATATTTGGTCTATAAGACGCACAGACATTTTCACCCCCTTTTGGGAGACAAAAAGATTTGTCTTATATTCCAAAAAATACAGTATATCAAGAGAATGTTTAGGGGACATTAGCCAACGTCTCCTCCGTTTGCAACTAGACATGGACAGGGCTGCTGTCAACATTAAACCCAGCTGATCTAGTTGCTTTTCTAGGCAATTTTATGACCTCCCTTGTCACCGTTTAAGGAAATCATTGCATTTGTTAAATTAGGAACACCGTTGTTAAGCGAACGTGGCTTCCCCATTGGCTTTGCTTGTCAGAAGGTTGCAAGAGGTGATCACGTGACCCCGGGACAATGCGAACGTCATAAGTATGAATCGGTTGCCAAACATCCAAATTTTGATTGCAAGGACGATGCAATGGTCCTATGTGTGAAAACGGATCGTTGATTTTTTTTTTTTAGTATCATTTTAACTTTGAACAGTCACTAAATGAATGGGTGTAAGTGGAGGACGACCTGTACTTGAGTGCTGGACAGTCATCTATCAGAAATAGTATAGGATTCCTGCAAGAGCAGGGGGTTGGACTAGATGACCTCCAAGGTCCCATCCAAATCAGTTCCTGTTCCTGATATCTAATAAATCAGGTCCTTTGAGTTTGATTCCCTGCTCATAAAATAACCAGAAGTCAAATATATTTTCTAGTAAACAACTAGAACCGTGATGGTTAACTTTTTTGTCGTTGTGTGCACCCATAATGCAATGCAGGTGCAATCCCCCATGCCCCCTGCATCCCTGCACATGCATGTGCGACCCCTTGCATGTGCTCTGCCCCATGCATGCACATGTGACCTCCCACTCTCCCTTTCCCCCCCACATGTGTATGTGACCCCACCTTGCTTCCCCGTGCACGCGGCATGCCCCCCCTGCATGCACGCCTCCCTCTGTGCATGCACACACAACCTCATGCATGTGCCTGCAACCCATGCAAACCCCCACACTTGCACATGTGCCTCTCGCTTGCACCCCTCCTGCGCATGCACGGAAGAGACCTGAAAACTGGTGGGAGGCGTGCATGCATGCGTGGTGGAGCTGAGCTAATGCGATGGCTCATGTGCCCTCAAAGAGGTTCACCATTATGGAACTAGAATAAGGTTTTAGCTATTCGCTAGCTGGTAAGAGAGCCTTCTTTAATCAATATATCAATCTTTAATCTTTGTTTCTACCCGATATTCAAAGTTCCGTTGCAGATTCCTCCGGCTATTTCCAGGAGAGTTTCTTAAGCCATCCCCCTTTCACTACAATTTTCTTGTCCATTTTTTAAAAAAATCAGATTGTGAATCGGCCTTTCCTTTATGAAGCCCACCGCTTGCCTGGCATGAATTCAGATTTATTTATTTTTTCCCCCTCTTTCCCTTGGAACAAACGAATATAGGCAGTCAAGGAAAAGGCCCAGTGGAGTGTCAAATGCAACTTGAAAATGTTACAATGCTGGCTTGGAATTTACATGGGGTTAGCTTTGCCCAAACAAGACGAGAAATCATCATTTATTTATATTGTTATTTTTTCTCCCTGATTTAACCTTTATTTGACAAGGAAGCCTTGTGAAATATTAATTGCCTTTCCTTCCCTCGACCCACCTCCAGTCTAGCGAAGAAAAGGAGAAGGCAGAGAAATACCGGCTGGCAATATTGGAGGCTGGGGGTCTTTGGTGGGATGGAAGAAGATGCCAAAAGGAGAAGGAAAAAACTTGGATTTTGGAACAAAGTCTCTGTTTCAGTAGAAAAAAGAAACCCACAGAGAGAGAGAGAGAGAGAGAGAGAGAGAGAGAGAGAGAGAGAGAGAGAGAGAGAGAGAGAGAGAGAGAGAGAGAGAAAGAGAGAGAGAATAATTAGTTGATATATAGATGAATGAGAGAAAGAAATGAAATAAGATAGATAGATAGATGATAGATGGATGATAGATAGATGATAGATAGATAGATAGATAGATAGATAGATAGATAGATAGATAGATAGATATGTAGATAAATAGATAGACAGATGAGATAGATGATAAGGTAAAGGTTCCCCTCGCACATATTTGCTAGTCGTTCTTTACTCATCTCTGTTTCAAAGCGGAAGAGCCAGCGCTGTCCGAAGACGTCTCCGTGGTCATGCGGTCGGCATGACTCAACGCCGAAGGCACACGGAATGCATGTTACCTTCCCACCAAAGGTGGTCCCCATTTTTCTACTTGCATTTTTGCATGCTTTTGAACTGCTAGGTTGGCAGAAACTGGAACAAGTAACAGGAGCTCATTCTGTTACCTGGTGCTAGGGATTCGAACTGCTGAACTGCCGACCTTTCTAATTGACAAGCTCAGCTTCCTAGCCACTGAGCCACCGCATCCCTCAGATAAATTACAGACAGACAGACAGACAGACAGACAGACAGACAGACAGATGATAGATAGATAGATAGATAGATAGATAGATAGATAGATAGATAGATAGATAGATGAGAGAGAGAGAGAGAGAGAGAGAGAGAGAGAGAGAGAGAGAGAGAGAGAGAGAGAGAGGGAGAGAGAGAGAGATGAGAAGAGAAACAGATAGACAGATAGATTAACTTTACCCATGGCTCTTTCAAATTCCATTGTTCCTTTAGGCCTATTTCTTCAATTTGTCAGGATGGTTTTTAATTTTTATTTCTGTTTTCTAGAAAGAAATATGGATATGTGTCTAGGATAAAAAAGAAGTGAAGAATCAAAGCATCAATTAAATTATATCCTGGAAGAGCAGGATATTCAGTAGTCTTTTCTCTTTTCCTCCTCCTCCTCCTCTTCCTCTTCTTTGAAGAGCTTGATTCCATCCCCTTTTTAGTCCTTTTTCAAGCTAGCTCTCCCAGGGAATTAATCTTGAAAAAGAGAGAGGAAATTGATTACAAGTTTCTCTCTGCATACCAAAAACCGATTGACTTATTCTGTCTCTGCATTTATAACAAGGCTTAAATTTTTTAGCACTTCTGTGGCATATGGAATGCCCATCACTAGGGCCTAATGCTCCTTTCTGCATAGCCTCGCTATGTCAAAATTGTCCTGGAAAAGAAGCATCTTCCTTTTCAGTTATAAAGTTCTCCTCCTGCTTTTACTTCAGAATTATCTGATGGGGAGGTCTAAGCTGCAGAAAGTGAGTGTGCAGCTGTGTGCAAGACAAAGTAAGAAGATGGGAGTCTTTCAATCTAAGAGTATCATTCCTGTAAGAAGGTGTGTGTTCAACTGTAAAACAAAATTAGACTAGACTAGACTAGATGAATAGAACAGAGCAGTCCACAGCAGAACAGAACAGAACAGAACAGAATAGAATAGAATAGAATAGAATAGAATAACAGAATTGAAAGGGATCTTGGAGGTCTTCTAATCCAACCACCTGCTCAAGCAGTAGACCCTACACCATTCCAGACAAATAGCTGTTCAGTCTTTTATTAACCCCCCTTCTCCCCAGTGTTGGAGTACCCACAACAACTGTCAGGAAGTTTCTCCTTAGTTCTAGGTTGCTTCTCTCCTTGATTAGTTTCCACCTATTGCTTCTTGTCCTACCCTCAGGTGCTTTGGAGAATAGCTTGACTCCCTCTTCTTCTCCTTCTTCGCATAATGAAGGGGACGGAGAGGCTATGGATTGTAAGTCTCTGAATCTGAAGTTTTCATCTGGAGATTTTTCCATCCTTCTTTCAATCTTGAGATGACACATGATTGACCATAAGTAAGGCCTTCTGATCCAGGAAGTTCACCAGATGGGTTGATGTATAGGTCTCCCCTTAAGTAAGTGTTGTAAGCCCAAGAAGATTCCCAAACTGTTCCTCCATTTAAGTAGCTACTTCTACCCCACTACTTTTAGTCCTGCCCTCTGATGTTTTGGAGAATACGTCAATCCTCTACTTTCTATGACAGCTCCTCAAGTACTGGAAAACAGTTATCATACCAATCCTTCTCTTCAATTGCTAGACGTACTTTGCTCCCTCCGCTGTTCATCGTGCGATTTAGGCTCCAGGCCCCTGATCATCTTTGTTGCTCTCCTCCACACTCTTTCTAGGGCTTCAAAGTCTTTTGTGGTGACCAGAACTGAATTCCAAGTGTGGCTTCACTAGTGCAGCATAAAACAGTCCTATCACTTCTCATGATCTTGATCCTGTCCTTCTGTTGATGCACCCTAGGACTGAGCTGGCTTTCTTGGTAGCTGCAACCCACTGCTGGCTCATACTTAAGTCCTGCTCCAATCTCAGACACCTAGATCCATTGGTGGGTTCTGGATCCCCTTGCAACCGCTACACTGCAATGGGGCCTGGCGTCCACCACATGCACGCAAGTACCGCACAAAGGTGTACTTACCACCCATAACACTCCAGATGCTCGGCGGAGCATCGCGCAGATGCTGTACGCTCCATGCGTGTGTGCGAAAGCCCCGATTGGCACAAATACAGGTAAAGAGGGCGCGTGGGCCCTCCGGAGCACCGGAACGAAACGGTACCTGGTGCTCCCAGCAGGCACTGGTATGCCTGTACCAGAGTGTACCAGTAGTATCCCACCACTGCCTAGATCCCTCTCACAGTTATTACTGTTGAGGCAGCTGTCAGCATTCCAAATAGCATTCAAAATTAAATCAGAGTCCAAGGCAAAGTATTGCTCAACGTTCCAATTTATGAAGAGAGCCATGTTGGCACATCTGGGAAAACCTGAATCTGAAAGCTTCCCTGTTTTCCCCACCCGGTTGAAAGTTCAAGATCTTGCCCCCACCCACACCCACAAGTCCATCTCATGGTCCAATCATCTACTGCCATGCTGGTCAGGTGCTGAGGTGCAAAGACAAAGGATGACCTTGGCTTTCTAGAAAGAATTTTGTTATGGCTACATATCATCTAACTCCGTACAATTCCCCCTCCCATTTTCTCACAATAGAAATGGCATAGTAGAATAATAGAAAGTGTAGAAGGCCAAAGATCCAAAAGGAATATGGCTGCAGGCCTGACACCAGCTGCCATTCATTCTATCCATTTAGTTTTCCCTGTCTAAGTGTAGGACCACAGAGACACAGAACTGGATACACAATATCAGAGTCGGAAGGGACCTTAGAGGTCTTCTAGTCCAACCTGCTCAAGGAGGAAAAAAATGCTTTTAAAAATGAGGGTGGGCGGGAAGGTTCCATGACAATCAGCTGTGAGCCACGCGATCTTTGGAAGCTTCCCCCCCCACACACTTTTTGAAGCATTTTTTACTATCTATTCTTCCAAACCGGTAGTAAACAAAATGCTTTAAAAAGTTTTTTAGAAAAGGTTCCCACAATCGCATGCCACACCCATCTTAAAGCATTTTTTTTACTACTGGTTCAGGTGAATAGGTAGTAAAAAATGCTTTAAAAATTAAAAAAGTTGGCCACGCCCATCCAGTCACATGACTCTGCACCAAGCCACGCCCAGAAAACCAGGGGCAATTTTTTTTTTACATTTCACCACTGCTTCAGGTGCTTTGGAGAATAGGTTGACCCCCTCTTCTATGTGTACTGTTCTCACCACTGAACTGTGGCTTGTTGGATAGAGCCGAATGCACAATTTCAATCACTCAATCAGAAGAGAGCTGGAAGGGACCTTGGAGGACTTCTACTTCAACCCCCTGCTCAAACAGGAGACCTTATGAGCTGCAGTGGCACAGTGGTTAGAATGCAGCCCTGCAGGCTGCCGTATTTTTCGGGGGAGAAGACGCACCCAGATTTTGAAGAGGCAGATTATATGTATGTATGTATGTTTGTGTTACAACTCCTGGTATGCCCAAAATATGGGAGGAAACTCACTACTCCCCCTTTCTGTCCTTCGGCTCAATGCAGGAGACCATCCAGGCAGAAAACCATATTTTTAATGTTGCCTTTGCTATGTTTGTGTTGTATTTGTGCTGATAAATAAATAAAGGGAGACTAGTATAGATCTATTTCAATATATCTATCTATCCATCTATCGATCAATCAATCGATCGATAGATAGATAGATATATTTGCACTCTGCAGACCTCCCAAAAATGGCCCATTTTTAGCGAAAACGGGCCCGTTTCTTGTAAAAAAGAAGGGCATGCATAGCCTTTAGGAGGCTTATAGAGTGCTCCAGGGCATTGTGGGGGACAACAATGAGCAAAAAAACCAGCCTATTTTTCGCTCATTTCTACCCTCCCCAAGCTCCAGGAGCACTCTGGAAGCCTCCTAAAAGATATGTATGGCCATTTTGATGAAGAGGGCGGGGTTTCAGGAGGCCAAAAATGCTGTATTCAGTGTATACGATGCACCCAGATATTCACCCTCTTTTTTTAAGGGGAAAAAAGGTGCGTCTTCTACTCCCAAAAATATGGTACTTCTGCTGATCACCAGCTGCCAGCAGTTCGGGTCTCACCACCTCAAGGTTGACTCAGCCTTCCATCCTTCCAAGGTCAGTAAAATGAGGAGCTGAATTGTTGGGGGCAAGAGGCTGACTCTGTAAACTGCTTAGAGAGGGCTGTGAAGCACCCTCTCTAGTATAAGTCTAAGTGTTATTGCTATTATACCATTTCAAACATTTGGCTGTCCAGTCTCTTCTTAAAAAATCTCCAGTGATGGAGCACCCACAACTTCTGGAGGCCAGCTGTTCCACTGGTTAATTGTCCTCACTGTTAGGAAGGTTCTCCTGAATTCCAGCTTGCTTCTCTCCTTGGCCAGTTTCCATCCACGTTTGTCCAGATCTCGTCAAGCGGCCTATCTATAGCATAGTTAAGACATTACAAAATGCTCCCAAATCCCTTCTTTTTATTTTTGAAGAACCTGCAGCCAGTGAAAGCTTCCCCCCTTTGCGTGGGACGGACAAACAATATTTACCGGCGGCGGCAAACTCTGCCTTCAGCAATTTCCAAGGTCAAACAAGAATAAATGGCCAAAGCCAAGCCATGAAACAGGGAAAACGCTATCGTTCGACTTTAAGAGGGGCTGCCGGAACATTTTAGACCAGTGCAATGTTCAGGGATAAAATAGAGTTTTAATTAAATGGAACACAAACAGTGGAACGAGGTTGGGGTCTGAATGCCAGAATTGCCCTCTTCCATTTTCGCACAGTGTAGACTCAGAGCCTACCGAACAGAGCGCTAATAGAGATATAAGTTTTCTGAAATGGCCCTCAGCAGCTGAACAGCTCCGATTCCCAGGAGGAATCCCTGAACGGCCTGCACCAAATCAACTCAATTGCAACGGCTTTTAAAAACAAATCACCCAACCCCATCTTCGGGAGTTCCTGAATGAAAGCGTGGAGGAAGCCTTCAAAAGTTATCCATCCGGCTGAAATGGCCACCACGGCAATACTTAAACAGAATTTTTTTAAAAAATTACAGCGTTGGAAAGGACCTCAGAGGTCTTCTAGTCCAACCCCCTGCTCAGGCCGAAAACCCTATAGCCGTGATGGCGAACTTATGGCATGCGTGTCAGAAGTGGCATACAGAGCCATCTCTCTGATGTGAGCTGCTGCCCATTGCTCTTCTGGGTTCCAGCGCACCAGCCAGCTGGTCTTTATGCAGCGGAAGCACCCAAAAATGGAAGAGCAGCGGCCCGGTGTGCATGTGCATGCCGGGAAGATGAGTTTCCAGTTTCTGCGCATATATGCACACTGGCCAGCTCTTCTTTGCATGCATTTGCATGCCAGACACCAAAGACCAAGTGGGCAATGTGTCTGCATGTACCTGAAACAAACAAAAAATCTTCCTGCCTCGCGCATGCATGCTGGGCAGCTTCTCTTCCGGTTTCCAAAGTTCCCATGTGCATGAAGACCAGCTGTGCGGGAACGGGATGCCTCACATGCACAGAGAGATGGTTCTGAATGCCATTGGTCTTCATGCACACATGTGTGCTAGAAACCAGAAGACCAGGTGGCCAGCACGCATGCATGTGCTGGAAACAAGAAGATCATCTTCTCAGAACATGCGTGTGCACTGGGTGGCTTTTCTTCTGGTTTCTACCATGCATGTGCACTCCCGTTTCAGTATTTGGTGCCAAAAAGTTTCACCAACATTGCCCTATAGTATTTCAGACAAATGGTTGACCAATCTCTTTTACAATACAATACAATACAATAGTAGAGTTGGAAGGTTTAGGTTTTAGGTTTTATTAAATTTATAGACCGCCCCCTCTCCCCGTAGGGACTCGGGGCGGTGTACAGACCGTTCGTGTATAAGACAACAAAACATAACATAAAACATCAGACAAAACAACGCAAACATACCGTCTGTATATACAACCCAAACTAATTAAATAATTAAAAACAATTCTAAAACCAATTTAAAACCCCAAAAATTTAAAAAGCCATCCAGGAAGGTCAGTAGTGGGTGTTCCCTGTAAGTACAATTACAGTTACAATTAGGTCAGGCCGGCTAATCGAAACAGGTGGGTCTTGAGTTTCTTGCGGAAGGAGCGGAGGTCCAAGGTGGTTCTAATATTGGGGGGTAGGTCGTTCCAGAGGGTTGGGCCCATCACAGAGAAGGCCCTATTCCTAGGCACCGCCCGCCCGCACTACTTAGTGGAAGGTACCTGGAGAAGTCCCTCTCTGTGACAGCGGATTGGTTGCAAGGATGTGTGGGGTAGAATGCGATCCCGCAGGTAACTAGGTCCCGAGCCATGGAGCGCTTTAAAGATGACAATCAACACCTTGAAACGCACCCGAAAAGCCACAGGCAGCCAGTGCAGCTCACGCAGGAAAGATGTTACATGGGAGTACCTAGTACCCCCCATAATAACCAGCGCGGCTGCATTCTGAACCAGCTGGAGCCTTCGGGTGCATCTCAAGGGGAGCCCCATGTAGAGAGCATTGCAGTAATCAAGATGGAAAGTCACCAGGGCATGAGTGACTGTGTGAAGGGCGTCCCGTTCTAGTAGGGGGCGCAATTGGCACACCAGGCGGACCTGGTGGAACGCCCCCCTAGCCACGGCTGTCACATGATCGTCTAGCGACAGCCGGGAATCCAGGAGGACGCCCAAATTGTGTGCCCTATCCACCGGGGGCAGTTGTTCCCCCCCGATGGCCAGAGATGGAACACATTGGCTAAAGCGGGGCACCGGTAGCCACAGCCACTCCGTCTTGGAAGGGTTGAGCTTGAGTCTGTTGTCATCCAGACCCGCACGGCTTCCAGACACCGGGACATCACCTCAAAGGCTTCGTTGGGGTGGTTCGGGGTAGAGATATATAGCTGAGTGTCATCTGCATACAGATGGCACTCAACCCCGAATCCTCGAATGATCTTGCCCAGCGGTTTCATGTATGCGTTGAACAGGAGAGGTGAGAGGACCGACCCCTGTGGCACTCCGCACGTGAGCGGCCTCAGGGTCGACCTCTGCTCCCCTGCCAACACACATTGTGTCCGACCAGAGAGGAAGGAGTAGAACCACCGCAAAACGGTGCCCCTCACCCCCATCCCCTCCAGCCGACGCAGTAGGATACCATGGTCGATGGTATCGAAAGCTGCTGAGAGGTCTAACAGGACTAGGATGGAGGAACAACCCCCATCCTTCACCCTCCAGAGATCATCCATCAATGCGACCAAAGCCGTCTCAGTGCTGTGGCCGGGTCGAAAACCGGACTGGCGCGGGTCTAGATAAGTAATTTCCTCCAGGTGTCGAGGGAACTGTTGCGCCACCACACTCTCTACAACCTTCGCTAAAAAGGGAAGGTTGGAGACAGGATGATAATTGGCTAACTCTACTGGGTCTAGGGAAGGCCTCTTAAGTAGGGCCCTTACCACCGCCTCTTTCTAGGCGGCTGGTAGGAACCCCTCCCCCAGCGAGGCGTTCACCAGCCCCAGGAGCCAACCTCGTGTAACCTCCCAGGCTGCCAGTACAAGCCAGGAGGGACACGGGTCCAATAAACATGTGGTGGCCCGCAGTCGCCCGCATAGCCTGTCCATATCCTTGGCGGCAACAGAGTCAAACTCCTCCCTGAGCGGTACCTCAAGACTCGCCTCTTGCATCTCCCCAAGATCACTGAGGGGGACCCATTCACTCCGGATCTGAGCGATTTTGTCCTGCAGATATTCCCCAAATTCCTCTGCCCTGCCCTGCAAAGGGGCTTCCCGCGGCCTCTGTGAAAGGAGGGAGCGGGTCACCCGAAACAGGGCGGCAGGGCGGTTTTCTGCGGACGCAATAAGGGTGGCATAATATCGACGTTTAGCCACCCTTAGTGCCACAAGGTAGGTCCGTAAATGGGCTCTTACCTGTGTTCGGTCAGATTCGGCGTGAGAGGATCTCCATCTGCTCTCTAGGCGTCTCTTGTGGCGCTTCATCACCCTCAGCTCCTCGGTGAACCAAGGGGCCAGGGTGGTTCGCTGCCACCGGAGAGGCCGCAAGGGCGCCACCCGGTCCAAGGCCCCGGCCGCCGCACTGTTCCATGCGGCCACCAGGTCCTCCATCCGGGAGCGGGTCAGGGCTACAGGAAGTGGCCAAGCTCCGTCTGGAACCTATCTGGTTCCATCAGTCGCCTGGGGCGGAACCATCTAAGATCTTCTGGTTCCGCCTCCCCGCGATGGGGGGTAGCGTCAGGGAAGTCAAGTCGGAGAAGCGAGTGATCTGTCCATGACAGGGGAGTAATAACCAGATCCCCTATTCCCAGATCACTCTTCCATCGATCAGAGATAAAAACAAGGTCCAGCGTGTGGCCTCCCTCGTGTGTGGGGCCCTGAATTATTTGGGTCAAGTCCAAGGCTGTCATGGAAGCCATGAACTCCCGAGCTACCTCAGATGATTCACCCGTCGATGGCAGGTTGAAGCATCAACACTTCACGTGATCTTGATTCTATCCCTCTGTTGATGCAGCCTAGGACTGCGTTGGCTTTTTTGGCAGCTGCTGCACACGGCTGGCTCCTATTTAAATGGTTGTCCACTAGGACTCCAGGATCCCTTTCACAGTCACCACTATTGAGCCAGGTACCACCTATACTGTACCTGTGCATTTTGTTTTTCTTGCCTAAATGTAGAACCTTATTTTTTCCAACATTAAATTTCATTTTGTTAGATAGCGCCTAATGTTCAAGTCTGTCAAGATCCTTCTGTATCTTAAGCCTATCTTCTGGAGTGTTGGCTGTTCCTGCCAGCTTGGTGTCATCTGCAAATTTGATGAGTTCCTCATCTACCTCTTCATCCAATGGTAAAGTTCAGATGTCCTTGGCAAGATCAGTCCTAGTTAATAATTGGATGGAGAATTACTGGGATTCAAGCTCCATTAGGAAACCGGAGGGGAAATGAGTTAAATGGCAAAGAACTTACTGTATGTCACAAAGAAGAGGGAGTGAAGCTATTCTCCAAGGCACCTGAGTGTAGAACAAGAAGCAATGGGTGGAAACTAATCAAGGAGAGAAGCAACTAAGAACTGAGGAGAAACTTCCTGACAGTTAGAACAGTTAATCAGTGGAACAGCTTGCCTCCAGAAGTTGTGAATGCCCCAACACTGGAAGTCTTTAAGAAGATGTTGGATAGCCATTTGCCTGAAACGGTATAGAGTTTCCTGCCTAGGCAGGGGGTTGGACTAGAAGGCCTCCAAGGTCCCTTCCAACTATTCTCTTCTCTTCTCTTCTCTTCTCTTCTCTTCTCTTCTCTTCTCTTCTCTTCTCTTCTCTCCTCTCCTCTCCTCTCCTCTCCCCTCTCTCCTCTCCCCTCTCTTCTCCTCTTCCATTCCATTCAATTCCATTCCATTCCATTCTATGTATCACCTCAAGAAAACTGCATGGGGAACCCATGAAGTCATCAGCAACCTTGGAGTTACCTTTGCGTTGATGTTTTCTTTTTTTCTGGCTGCAGAAAATAAAGAAGAGAAACCTATCTCATAAAGAGAAACCAACTCCCTCTACAAACTATTTAATCTAAGAACCACCATCACTTCCAATCATCTCAAGATGGCCTTCAGACGTTCTATGGCAAAAATTGCATTCTAAATTGTAGCATTACTCACTACGGAAGGCAAATAGACATTGCTCCAATATGCTATGTATTTTTTTTTAAAAAAAGAGCAGTTCCAATTTCTAACTTTAGCTCAATTTTTATCATTTAAAATTCTAAACAGTGTGAGATCTGCTCATCTGTTATTCTCTTTCAACGTGGTGATCCTGAAATTTAAAGTCCGCCTCAAAAATTTCTTGATGAATGGTCCTTCCTGGTTGGATCACTGAAAGGATTTTTGTAGAAAGGAGCATGGCAAGTTCCAAAGATAAAAATATCACACAACCCTGTGATTAAATTCAGAATCAATTATTTCATTGCCTCCTTCCTTCCCTCCCTTGGTCAATGATCAAAGAATGCAAAGGATGCCTTGTCCGGCCTTCAGGGTCCTTGGAAGAGGGAGTCAAGCTATTCTCCAAAGCACTTGAAAGCAGGACAAAAAGCAATGGTTGGAAACTCATCAAGCAGGCCACCTGTCAGGGTTCCAAATAGCATCCAAAAGTACCATATTTTCAGAGTATAAGATGCACCGAAGTATAAGACATACCAAGGTTTTGAAGAGGCAGATTTTTAAAAAGTAGGTAGGTAGATAAAGGGATAGAGAGGGAGAGAAAGAGAGAGAAATACAGTAGGTAGGTAGGGAGAGAGAGAGAGAAGGTAGGTAGGTAGGTAGGTAGGTAGGTAGATAAAAGGAGAGAGAGGGGGGAGGGAGAGGGAGGGAGAGAGAGAGGGAGGGAGGGAGATTCAGTAGGTAGCTAAGGAGACAGTGTGGGTAGGTAGGTAGAGGGGTAGAGAAAGAGAAAGAGAGAGGGGGGAGAGAAATACAGTAGATAGGTAGGGAGAGAGAGAGAGAGAGAGAGAGTAGGTAGGTAGATAGATGTGTCCAGATGTATTTATCCATGTGCTGGAGAAGGAAATTGCTGACAATCTGCAGCACCTAAGATTTTGTTTCTGCTGGCACAGCACTTGATCAATCTAATTCTCATCAATCAATTAAAGAGCTTTCCAAAAGGGAAAAAAATTGTTTTTGCACTCTGCAAACCTCCCAAAAGAGGCATGAATAGCCTTGCAGAGTGCTCCTCGGGGGATGGGGGAGCCAAAAAAATTTTTTGTCAAAAAATTGCATGCATAACCTTACGGAGGCTTATAGAGTGTTGCTGGGGGCTGGGGGAGCAAAAACTGCACTTTTTTGCTCATTTCTGCCCTCCCCAGCCCCCAGGAGCTCTTGGAAAGCCCACATAAGGGTATGCATCGCCATTTTGGTGAAGGGGGCGGGACTTCTGGAGGCAAAAAAATGCTGTATTCGATATATAAGATGCACCCAGATTTTCAGCCACTTTTTTGAGGAAAAAAGGTGAGTCTTATACTTGGAAAAATATGGTAAATTAGAGTCCGAGGCAAAGTATTGCTCTAAGTTCCGATTTATTAAAAGAGCCATGTTGGCACATCTAGGAAAACCCAAATCCGAAGACTTCCAGGTTTTTCCACCCTGTTGAAAGTTCAAGATATTTCCCCCATACACACAATCCCATCACATGGTCCAATCTTCCACAACCATGCTGGCAGTTCCACCCATCCAGTTCCGGTCAGGAGCAGAGGTGCAGAGACAAAGGATGACCTTGGCTTTCTAGAAAGAATTTTGTTATGGCTACATCGCATCTAACTCCGTACAATCTCCCCTCCCATTTTCCCACAATAGAAAATGCATAGAAGAAGAATAGAAAATGTGGCAAGCCAAAGATCCAAAGGAAAAAATGGCTGCAGGCCTGACACCACCAACCTAGAAATATGGAGACATGTCCTGACAACTCCTGAAGGCAAGGAGAACAATCAACCAGTGAAACAGCTTGCCTTCAGGAGTTGTGGCTGTTGTATCAACTGGAGACTTTCAAAAAGATTAACTGCAAAAGGGATCTTGGAGTCCTAGTGGACAACCATTTAAATATGAGCCAGCAGTGTGCAGCAGCTGCCAAAAAAGCCAACACAGTTCTAGGCTGCATCAACAGAGGGAGAGAATCAAGATCACATGAAGTGTTAATACCACTTTAAAATGCCTTGGTAAGGCCACACTTGGAATACTGCATTCAGTTCTGGTTGCCACGATGTAAAAAAGATGTGGAGACTCTAGAAAGAGTGCAGAGAAGAGCAACAAAGATGATTAGGGGACTGGAGACTAAAACATATGAGGAATGGTTGCAGGAACTGGGTATGTCTAGTTTAATAGAAAGAAGGACTAGGGGAGACATGATAGCAGTGTTCCAATATCTCAGGGGTTGCCACAAAGAAGAGGGAGTCAAACTATTTTCCAAGGCACCTGAGGGTAGAAAAAGAAGCAATGGGTGGAAACTAATCAAGGAAAGAAGCAACTTAGAACTGAGGAGAAATTTCCTGACAGTTAGAACAATTAATCAGTGGAACAGAAGCTACCTCCAGAAGTTGTGAATGCCCCAACACTGGAAGTCTTTAAGAAGATGTTGGATAGCCATTTGCCTGAAACGGTATAGGGTTTCCTGCCTAGGCAGGGGGTTGGACTAGAAGACCTCCAAGGTCCCTTCCAACTCTACTATTGTATTGTATTGTATTGTAAATGTGTATTGTTATTAGAAATACATAAGTTGACTGAATGTAATAATTATGATTAATTTTATTAGTTTTATTTGTATTACAATGTATGACACCCAGGTGCCACACTGCTCACACATTGATTTGATATATCTTTTAAAAAAATAGAAAACGGGGGGGAAAGAAGACAATTGGAATGTCCTTGGAAGAGCTACGGATAAATGTTAGAGATAGATCGGGATGGCAGGCATTAGGTCATTAAGCATTGGCCTGTCTGAATGTCACCTAATTAACTGGTGAATAGGACGGTGGAATGTTTCAGATTCAAAACTGTGGATGTTTTAGCCTGCATGTAACATCTATGCAGATGTATAGATGTATACATCTATGTATAGAGTTTCCTACCTGAACAGAGTGTTGGAGAAATTTCTTCTTAGTTCTAGTTCATATTTGCACGCAGACATAAAATGTCTGCAAGCAAACCATCAAGTTTAGAGAACTCCAAGGACCCCACAGTCTTCTTCCTCCTCTTCCTCTTCCTCTTCCTCTTCCGTTTCCTCCTCTTCCTCCGTGCACACCCCACTCCCTTCTATCACTGATGATCTTCCCTAATTTGAGTTATGAAACATCTGCAAGGAAACAACCAAGCTCAGAGAGCACCAAGGACCCCATAGTCCTCCTCCTCTTCTCCTTTTCCTTTCTTCCTTCACTCCCTCGCTCCTTCCTTCCCTCCCTTCCTCCCTCCCTCTTTCCTTCCAGCACCAAAGATTTTTCCTAGTTTGGTAATGAAATGTATGCAAGAAAACCAACAAGGTTAAAGAGCAACAAGGACCCCAAACTCCTCCTCCTCTTCTTCTTTTCCTTCCTTCCTTCCTTCCTTCCTTCCTTCACTCCCTCCCTCCTTCCCTCTCTCCCTTCCTTCCTCCCACTTTCCTTCTACCACTGAAGATTTTTCCTAGTTCGGTAATGAAACATATGCAACAAAACCACCAAGCTCAGAGAGCACTAAGGATCCCAAAATCCTCCTCTTTCTCCTCCTCCTCCTCTTCTTTTCCTTCCTTCCTTCCTTCCTTCCCTCCCTCCCTCTTTCCTTCTAGCACTGAAGAATTTTTCCTAGTTTGGTAATGAAACGTATGCAAGAAAACAAACAAGGCTAAAGAGCACCAAGGACCCCACAATTTGATTCTGAGCTACAGATATTCTCTTCTATTGTTAAGGTGACAAAAGGAACCACTTGTATCTAATCAGAGGAAACCCTACTCCCTCCTAGCCCTGATGATGTTCCCTAGTTGGGTTGTGAAACGTCTGCAAGGAAACAACCAAGCTCAGAGAGCACCAAAGCTCCCTCTTTTCAACCCTGAGCTACAAATATTCTCCTTCATTGAAAGCAGTTAGTGGAATTGGACCGAGGATGCCAGTTGAATACCTAAATTAATATTCCATGTGTCTAACAGCATTACCATGAACTATTAATCTGCTGTAGCATTTGGACAGAAATTCAGTCATTTCATCCTCCAGATCTATTTGGAATAAATTCCTTGTCCTGAAAGACACAATTTGTCTATGATATTTTATTACAGTATGGACATTCATGGACCATAGCCAAGATCACCAGATGCATGGATTTGGAGCTTCACCATTAGATGAAGATGGAACTGTGGAGTAGGAAGGGTTTTTGGACAACATCTAGTCTACCCCATCCATTATTCAACCTCATTAAAGGAGATAAGCTATTCCACAGCCAAGCAGGTCACATTGCTCAAATTGTTCCAATATCTAAGGGGCTGCCACAAAGAAGTGGGGGGGTGTCAATCTATTCTCCAAAGGACTAGAACAAAAGAGAAGCTTCCTGACAGTGAAAACAATTAACAAGTGGAACAACTTTCCTCCAGAAGTTGTGGGTTCTCCATCACTGGAGGTTGATAAGAAAAGAATGGACAGCCATTTGTCTGAAATAATGCAGGATGTCCTGCTTGAGCAAAGAGATGGACTAGAGGACAGCAACCATACATTCCAACTCTGTTATTCTGTTTTCTTGGTGTCACATATGTTCCCTGACATTTCCACCAATGGTGGAAACTGAGAAGTATTGGTTGATCCTGTATGTGGGTCAGCTCGAAAGGATTTTTGAATATCAGGTCCAGTGGTGGGTTTCAAAAATTGTTAGAACCTCTTCTGTAGGTGTGGCCTGCTTTGTGGGAGTGGCTTGCTGGCCATGTGACCGGGTGGGAGTGGCCAACTTGTAAAATGTGGTGAAACTCACTTAACAACGCTCTTGCTTAGCAACCAAAATGTTGGCTCAGAAACTCGGGCATTTGAAGCACGCAAATCTCAAAGCTGTCAAGTTACAAGACCCTTGCACCCCTAACCCTTTAGAAAAAAAAAAACCCAGGGGTGTTCAAACTTGACAGCTTTAAGACCTGTGGACTTCAACTCCCAGAATTCCTCCTCTGGCTCTTCATCTTGATGATGTGTGGACGGGCGAGGGGGAGGGAGCTGGAACCGGTTCTAAACGGCACTGTAGATTTGTGGAACCTCTTCTATAGAAGAGGTTAGAACTGGCAGGAACCCATCCCTGATCAGGTCTCTCCTTAAATTTAGCATTCTTCCAGTACTTGAGGGGCTCTCACAGGGAAGAGCAGGTGGACTTATTCTCCAAAACATTTCAGGTAGAAGTAACAGGTGGAAGATCATTAGAGATCCAACCCAGAACTAAAGAGAAATTTCCTGACAGTGAGGACAATTAATCAACGGAATGACTTGCTCCAGAAGTTGTGGATGCTCCATCGCTGGTTTCAATTAGAGACTGGAGAGCCATTTGTCTACAATGGTCTAAGGCTGTGATGGCAAACCTATGGCACATGTGCCAGAGATGGCACACAGAGCCCTTTCTGTGGGCATGTGTGCCATCACCCCAGCTCAGCCAGCTGCTCGTCAGTTTTCTGAGGCACGCGTGCACATCAGTTAGCTGGCCGTCAGGTTTCCGGCACGTGCATGCACCTTGGGTTTGTTTTTTGGATATGTATCTAATTTATTTTTAACTTTCGTGATATGTGTTTTTTTAATGTTGTACGCCGCCCTGAGTCCTTTGGGAGAAGGGCGACATATAAATCCAATAAAACAAACAAACAAACAAACAAACCTTCCAGTTTAGGCACCCAAAAGGTTCCCCATCAGTGGTCTAGTGTCTCCTGCATGAGCAAGGGATTGGACTAGAAGACCTCCAAGGTCTGTTCCTATGTGTTCTATGTTCTCTTGTCCTTCTTACACTTATCCTGTCTTTTCAATCATTCCTTAGAGAACCTTTTCATCTTGACGGCCCTATTTTTCAACTCAGGACTTTCAGCATACGTTTCGGCTCCCCTCCCAGATCGTGGCGAAGGCAAATAAAGTCAAGGAAAGAGGCCAAACGAGTTCTCTCCAACAACCATCTTCATTTTCCACAGGTAAACCAGCAAAACGTCTCAACAACGAGTCGACCCTCAAAATATGTAGCAAATCCATAAATCCAGCAGGATCAGGCACCTGCAGGCACTTCCTCTTGTGGATATTAGGAATACCTCTGACCTCCGCTCCTTTCGTGTAAAGCTCAAGACCCACCTATTTCAAGTTGCTGGCCTGGCTTAACTGTGATCCAATTATATCGCTCCTGATGGGTTTTTTATCTGGGATATTTTAATTGCATCCAATTTACTTAGGGGTTTTTAAACATTGTGTTTTTACTTGTTTTTATCTACCAGTTCACCTCCTCCTAGTATATGTTTTGTATATGTCTTGGTATATGTTTTATTATATGTATGTTTGTCTATATATTTATTTCCTATGTTTTGTTGTACGCCGCCCCGAGTCCTTCGGGAGAGGGTGTGGCTAAGAAATAAATATTTATTATTATTATTATTATTATTATTATTATTATTATTATTATTATTATTATTATTATTATTATTATTATTATCTTCTCCCAGACCTCACTTTCATGCACCCCAAAATGTTTTGAAAGTTTGTTCCGTATCAAGTCATTCAGAAAGCATGCCAAGGAAATAGAAATGGACTTGCTTCAGCATCAGTATGTAGAGGATGGTAGAAGCACTCACATTTGTAGAAAATTTAAAAATCAATTAACATGTTAGCTTCAGAGGGGATATTGTAAGTTGCCCAATGTAATAAAATCAGCAATGCATGGCATTACTTCCTTCTATGAAGAGCCTGAATAAATAAGACATTTATGAAAAAAAAAATGAAAGGAGGGGGATGGAATCTTACAATGAATATCTCAAGAGCTGAGAAAGGAGAGGAGGGAGGAGGAGGAGGAGGAGGAGAACGGTAAAGAAAAATTGAATTTTTACCTTGCAAGTTTTCAAAAAAGAGACAGAGAGAGACTTGGGTGGTTGTGGAGTTTTATGCATAATTTATAAGAGAAATTGACCAATTCACTCAGGTATGCACCATATCAGCTTTGCGGAAGTAAAAAAAAAAAGATTAAGCAACCTAACTTTCTTTTAATTGAAATCAAATATAGGGCTGGCAGGAAATATCCAGGACTTGTGAATGAAAGCAACTCCACCGTGTTTGCCCTGCAGTTCAGTCCCAATTTTGTTACACAAAGTAAAAGGAGGAGTTTGAGGTCCTAAAAAAGAATGTGGACATAAATAGCATCCAAAAGTAAATCAGAATCAAAAGTTTCCTCAAAGTTCCAATTCATTAAGAGAGCGATGTTGGCACATCTGGGAAAACCCGAATCTGAAAGCTTCCCGGGTTTTTCCCACCCAGTTGAAAGTTCAAGATCTTGCCCCACACACCCACCAGCCCATCACAAGGTCCAATCTCCCACTGCCATGCTGGTACCTTCCACCCACCCAGTTCCAGTCAGATGCAGAGGTGCAAAGATGAAGGATGACCTTGGCTTTCTAGAAAGAATTTTGTTATGGCTACCTATCATCTAACTCCGTACAAACCCCCCTCCCATTTTCCCACAAGAGAAAATGCATAGTAGAATAATACAAAGTGTGGCAGGCCTGAAACCCAACAGGAAAGATGGTTTGAAGGTTTGACACAGAGAGTTGTCCCAAAGGTGTCTTTTTTCAAGAGTTTAGTTTACGTTTAGTTTTAGCTTTAGTTTAATTCTTTATTGTCAGTGTACAACATATATACAATGAGATTGGTTGAGCTCCTTCAGTGGACCTCCCACAACACAATAAACTCACAAATCCCTAACACAGCGATGGCGAACCTTTTTTGGCTCACGTGCCACAAGTGGGGGGAGCGCAGGGGGGTCGTGTGCGGGCGTGCTGCACCATAATGCAATGCACGACCCACCCACCCAGCATTTTTACATGCTTTTTGTGCCCTCCCCAGGGTCCAGAGGCTTTATAGGAGCCTGGGGAGGGCAAACAGAGCCTCCCCCGCCCCCCCCCCGAGGCCCTCCGGAGGCTTCAGGGACCGTCCGGAGGCTTCCCTGAAGCCTTCGGACCGCTCAAAAGGATCCTCCAAGCAAACCGGAAGTGACTTCTCTGAAGGAGGACTCCTCTGAAATATCTCTGGACTCATTCGATTGTATTAATGTCTGATATGCAGTGCAGGTTCCAGACAGATGAGCTATATTAAAGAATTGGTCGAGCAAACTATCTTGAGCTTATCTTTTGGACTGTTGGCTGTTCCTGCCAGTTTATTGTCGTCAACCCTGTTAAGTAAGTAAGCTTCCCGTTAGGAGAGCGAGTTTGCAGAGAAGCGTAGTGAGAGTGGTATGAAAGAACACGCACAAACCAGCATACAGGGACACTGAATAGTATAAAATATAGTAGTTTACTATGTGGAAATATAGAGGTATTCAGAGTTCAATTTACAGTCCAAATCATACACGGTTCAGTCAGTCAGTTATCAATGTTCTCAGTTAAGGAATGATCCTTTGAACACAGTCCAGTATCAAATAATCAGTTTAGGCTAACAGTAGCAAAAACACAGTAACTCACAATATACCGATCAGCGTCTAGCTAACAGTCATTCTGGCTCCCTCTTATGGCTGCTTGAGGTAACAGCAACCAATCACATTACAGCAGTACTTAAAGCTACAGTGAGTACTACCATCCTGGTTTATATATTGCTAACCCAACTGTTAGCTTACATTCGTAACAAACCCCATACCATTTCAGACAAATGGTTGTCCAATGTCTTCTTGAAAGCCTCCAGTGATGAAGTACCCACAACTTCTGGAGGCAAGCTGTTCCATTGGTTAATCATTCTCACTGTCAGGAAATTTCTTCTAAGTTCTAGATTGCTTCTAGAATTAAGGTTCACCCCCTCTTCTTGATGGCAGCCCCTTACATCGTGATCCTTCTGAACTTCACCAGTCTGTCCAGTTATTCCACCATCTGGAACATGATAACTGCAGCACACATGCACACGCGCACGCACACACACACACATACGCAGAACTGAAAATCAAGATGGCGACGCCATAGGAGAACCGGTTTGGGGGTGTGGCAGGCCTGGGTTGCTGGTGGTTCCAGCGACCCAGGCCGCCAAAATACTACCAGTTCACCCAAACCAATCTAAACCGGTAGAAATTCACTGCAGATACACAAATACGATTCTGCTAACTATTGACGGGCCAAAAGAAAATTCCACAAATCTTACAAAATGTCTCACTGTACAATAAATTGCTTCATGAAACCACACCAGGACTTGGATTTCTGCCAGGTTGGATGCTTTCTTTATCTATCAGAGGGTGAAAAGGAGATAAAATAATCAATACTTTTTCATTTTTGAGCTGAACCTCAGTAATAGGCAGAAGAAACTACATTGCTTTGATTTTATTTCACTCCAGTATATTTCACATAATCAAAATGATTGGTCCTAAAGATTGCCAAAATGACCATCTCTGTCTCTCTCTCCCTCTCTTTCATTCTCTCTCTCTCTCTCTCTCATTTGCTTTCGCTCTCATTTTCTCTCCCTCCCTATCATTCTCTATCTCATTCTCTCTTTCACTCTTTTTCAATCTCTCTTCCTTTCTTTCCCTATTGCCTCTCATTCTCTCTCTCTTTCTCTCTTTCATTCACTTTCTCTCTTTCATCCTCTTTCATTCTCTCTCTCTCTCATTTTCCCTCCCTTTCATTCTCTCTCATTGTCTGTCTGTTATTCTCTCCTTCTCTCCCGTTTGCTTTCATTCTCTTTCATTCGTTCTCTCTCATTCTCCCTTTCTCTTTCATTCTTTTTCATTCTCTTTGTCTCTCATTCTCTCTCTCTCTCATTCTGTTTCTCTTTCTTTCATTCTTTTTATTCTTTCCCTTATTCTCTCTCTCCCTTTCATTCCCTCTCTCATTCCCTCTCTCATTCTCTCTCTCTCATTCTCTCTCTCATTGTCTCTCTCTCTCTTTTCTCTTTCATTCTCTCTCTCTCTCTCTCTCTCTCTCTCTCTCTCTCTCTCTCTCTCTCTCTCTCTCTCTCTCTCTCTCTCTCTCTCTCTCTCCATATGATGCTCTTAGCCATATCATCTAAAACTTTAGCCCCTGTGTAGACTACACTCAGTCAATAGTTTGTGCAAACCAGGAAAATTGCTTAATTGAGAGGTTGGATTAGGAATTAGGAGCAAAGGCAGCCTGAATAAACAAGAACCTTTGGGAAAGAATTAAGGATTCACTATTTATCAATAATTTGAAAGGAAGGAAAAACAAAATCAGGTATCCTGGCTCGTTTTTCCCCAACTCTCAGAAGTCAGCTCCCTTCACTGATATCAACAATCCATTGACTCAGATCCGCTGTCTAATTGGGTGACATCACTGCAATATCACATTACATGGGATTCCTAACAGGAATAATTCATACAAACAGTCCGAAGTAGTGCATAGGGTCAAGAATCCATTGAAAAAAACTGTCCTGTAAAAATCCTGGTAAGCACAAGATGCCAGCAAAGAGGCATCCAAAATCTTTAATAGCATCTAGTACTAATCCCAAATGTTTGCTGTCCAGTTACTAGTTTCTGGAAAAATGCCATTTAAAAGTAGAATCGTATTTGCAAAAAACTGGAAAAGCGAAATGATACCAAAACAGGAAGAAGTTATTTGAAAGATAATGGAGTGCGCTGAAATGAGCAAATTGACATTTGAAATTAGAGAACAAGAAGACGAGCAATTTTATAAGATATGGGATTTGTTTTATCAGTGGCTGGAAAAAAGAACCTGGACATGAAAAATGTTTTATTTATGTTTTAATTGAAGGAGAAAAGTGAGAATACAATAATGTTGTTAAATAGACTAATAACGATACAAAGTTTTAATTGAAGGAGAAAAGCAAAAATATAATAATCTTGTTAGACTAACAATAATACAATGAAACACTGACATATATATGAATAATTTGGAATTTTTTGTTATAAAATGAAGGATAAAGATAATAAATGAACTAATGTACATTTGATAGAAGATTGGTAATATAATATATAACTCTAAGTGCATACCATAAAGATATCCTGTTGGAAGCAGTGAAAGATATACAAGCATAAACACTTGGTAAATTCTTTCATATTGTAAAAATATTTAAAATGAGACAATGATTGCATAAAGGTATGTTGTTGTTAAACAGACAATCAAGAATGTAAGAGAATTAAACTTATTGAAAAGAAAGAAATATTAATCGTAATTGAACATATGCTGTACAATGAAAGTGAGGTTTTTGGCTATATTGGATGGAAAAACTGGGATTGTATATGTAATTGAAAATACGGATGCAAAAGCACTTGTAACCAAACGAAATGCTGTATGTAATGGATGAAAATGTTTTAATGTTGTTTTTTATGTTTAAAAAAAAAACATGTGGATAAAAAAAAGTAGTTTTAGAGAAAGAGAAGGAGAGAGGGGAAGAATGGGAAGAGGAAGAGTAGGAGTAGGGGAGAGGTGAGGGAAGAAGGAAGGGGAAGGAGAGGAGGAAGGAAGGAAGTAGAGAAGGGAAGATGGAAGAAAAGAAAGGGAATGTAAGGTGCTGTTAAAAAAGGCGGAATGAATGGTAAATAAAGCAATCCAAATTGTTTATTATAACCTATTAAATGGAATAACAAATGTATAAGAATGACAAATGTAAAGAAGAACAACAATTATGTGAATGTATACTTACAATGGTATGTAAGGAAATAAAAAATAAGAAAAAACTTTATACATAAAAAAGTATAACGTTTTAATTTAATTTTAGATTTAATGGCCAGTCGCTTGGTGACTGTTCAAAGCGACAACAGACACCGACAAAGGAATTTATAATCCAGATTTCAAGTTCCAGAGTCTGCCTACCTTACACAAAGAATATCGATTATAGGATAATAGAGTTGGAAGGGACCTTAAAGGTCTTCTAGTCCAACCCCCTGCTTGAACAGGAGACCCTCATAACATTTCAGATAAATTGTTGTCCAGTCCCTTCTTAAAAACCTCCAGTGAGGGAGCACCCACAACCTCTGGAGGCCAGCTGTTCCACTGGCTTATTGTTCTCAGTATTAGGAAGTTTGCCCTTATTCCAAGTTGCCTCTCTCCTTGATTAGTTCCCATTGATTGCTTCTTGTCCTGCCTTATGGTGGTTTGGAAAATAGTTTGACCCCCCCGTTATTTGAGTGTTCAGTTTGATCTGCAGTTATTTGACTGAACACACATAGTGTCAAATAACCGTGTTTTGGACACATGTCAGCCTGCCTGCAATTACAGTCCTTTGCAGTGGCTTGAGGTCACATGACTTATTTATGATGGGTGCTTTTTCTCCAGAAACCGATGTTTAATTCTGGTGTACAGGAAAAGGTGTCCGTAGGGAACAATGGTATCGCTGAATGGCCTTTTCTTAATGGCTGAAGTGTTCACTTCAGGATCACCAAATTCAATTACCATATATGCCGCCGTATAAGGCGACTGGGCGTATAAGACGACTCCCTACTTTCAGACGCCGGCGAGCTGGCTGAAGGCCTCTGCACTGCTGGGCTTTCGTAGTTTGAGCTCAGCGCCTTCCTCATCCAGACCGCCAGCCAGACCTTACTAAGCCATCCCAGCGCTCATCCATCCACCTGCCCCGGCGAGGAGCGCTGAGGTTATTGATTGAAAAGCCAGCATCTGTGTTGATGGTGGCGGGGCTTTTTGCTTGGTGGTGTTGCTTTTTCTTTTGTTTTGGTTTTTTGGTATGGCCTTTCTTATACCTGGCGTATAAGATGACCCACGATTTTTGAAACAATTTTTTGGGGTTAAAAAGTCGTCTTATATGCCAGAAAATACGGTAACAACTGTTAGGGGGTATCTCCGTTGGAAGACAGAGAGTAGTACAGCAGAATGTGCAGCCAGAGAGGAAAACGTTGCTCGTAGAAACACACGAATAGAGTCACAGACACTGCTAGTAAAAACAAGTAGCTTTACTACTAAATTTGCTTCACGAGCAGTGATAGTAGATATTAGTCCAAACACAATTCAAAGAACAAACAATTGCTTACAGTCGCAGTTCACGTTCCAGTCATCAAGTCATCAATCATAGGACAAGCAGAGAGAGAGAGTGAGCTCTCCTGACTCCCTCTTATTGTAAAGTTAATTACAGCTGATAAGTACACTCCACCCATTTAAAGCAACAACGACCATTCGTCATGGTAGATAGATAGATATTGCCTGCCCAACACTAGGAGTATACTCCCAACAACAGCTATTGCAGAAATGATCATGAAATCAGACACACCATGACATGGTACAGGACTGCTATGACTTATGCCTGAAATTTAACGGTGTGGGAACCGGTTTGGGGGCGTGGCAAGCCTGGATTGCTGTCGGTTTTGCCAACCAGGCCTGACTTCCACTACTGGTGCGGCCAAACTGGGCCAAACTGGCAGCAACCCACCTCTGGCTTGCTGAGCAATTCCTATTGTGGCTGAGGGATAATCCTATCTTTGCTGGGCGAGCGCATTTGCTTATGAATAGAGCTATCTATCTCTTTACCTCTTAAGTGCTGACATCTGCTGAGGGCTACTAAGAAAGGTGGGGGCTGCTTCCCCCTTCTAAAAACATGTTTCTCCATTTCTCATCCAGGAAAATATAATATTCTGCCTTTTTAAATATGTCTCAAAATGTTTCATTCTTCTAGGAGAGGGATTGATGCTAAATTTTTATAAGGGTTCCGTGCCCGAGCAGGGGGTTGGACTAGAAGACCTCCAAGATCCCTTCCAGCCCTGTTATTTTGTTTATTTTTCTTTTATAAGCCTTTGGCCATCAAGAAGACCTGACACAGTAGTGGACTGCAAGCAGTTTAACAACTGGCTCGGTGATTGCGTGCCTAACATGCTATTATTCTATTCTATTCTATTCTATTCTATTCTATTCTATTCTATTCTATAATAATAATTCTATAATAGAATGGAATGGAATGGAATGGAATGGAATGGAATGGAATGGAATGGAATGGAATAGAATAGAATAGAATAGAATAGAATAGAATAGAATAGAATAGAATAGAATAGAATAGAATAGAATAGAATAGAATAGGAGAAGGAAATAGAATAGAGAAGAAATTCTTTATTGGCCAAGTGTGATTGGACACACAAGGAATTTGCCTTTGGTGCATAAGCTCTCAGTGTACATAAAAAGACAAGATACATTTGTCAAGAATCATAAGGTACAACACTTAATGATACTCATGGGGTACAAATAAGCAATCAGGAAACAAACAATATCAATATAAATCATAAGGATAAAAGCCACAAAGTTACAGTCCTGCAGTCATAAGTGGGAGGAGATGGGTGATAGGAACGATGAGGAGACTAATAGTAATAGCAATGGAGCCTTAGTGAATAGTTTTGACAGAGTTGAGGGAATTATTTGTTTAGCAGAGGAACGGCCTTCAGGAAAAAAAAACTGTCCTTGTGTCTAGTTGTTCTGATGTGCAGTGCCCTATAGCGTCGTTTTGAGGGTAGGAGTTGAAACATTTTATGTCCAGGATGTGAGGAGTTTTCACGGCCCTCTTTTTGACTCCTGCAGTGTACAGGTCCTCGATGGAAGGCAGGTTGGTAGCCATTGTTTTTTCTGCAGTTCTAATTATCCTCTGAAGTCCGTGTCTGTCTTGTCCGGTTGCAGAGCCAAACCAGACAGTTATGGAGGTGCAGATGGCAGACTCAGTGATTCCTCTGTAGAACTGTAGATAACAAAATTAGATAACAAATAAACAGTCTATTGGGTAGGCATTTAATTAAACTGCAAATTAATGTGGTAATGACCTACTGGAACTAACAGGCAGAAATGTTTTACCAATGGCTACATCTGGGAGGATTCACCCTTCCCTTCCACCCCCACCCCCACCCCCCACATCCCCAATTCTCTCCTTTAGAAACGTATTAAGAAAACACACATTTGTTTAAATAGTTAGATTGGAGGGCTTCGGTTTTTCGCCTAGCAAAGAGTCCTGCAGGTACAATTTGGCTCCCGAGGAAAATCAGAATTCGATTTGAGTTTCAGGGAACAAGGGCACACTTTATTCTTCCTCAAGGCAGGACAAGTGAATATTGGGCTACCTATTAAGAAAATAAATAGTAAGGCTGCCGCATTTTTCAGATTTAAAATGTTCATGAATGGGGAATGGAATAGGAATAGAATAGAATAGAATAGAATAGAAAATATGGAATAGAATAGGAATAGAATAGAATAACAAAGCATAGCATAGCATAGGATAGGATAGGATAGGATAGGATAGGATAGGATAGAATAGGATAGAATAGGATAGAATAGGATAGGATAGAATAGGATAGAAAATACAGAATGGAATGGAATAGAATAACAAAGCATAGCATAGCATAGCATAGCATAGTATAGGATAGGATAGGATAGAATAGGATAGAATAGGATAGAATAGGATAGGATAGGATAGAATAGGATAGAATAGGATAGGATAGGATAGGATAGGATAGGATAGAATAGGATAGAAAATACAGAATGGAATGGAATAGAATAGAATAGAAAAAAGAAAAGAAAATATGGAATGGAATGGATTGGAAGGGGGGATGGGAATAAGGAATGGACTGGAGTGGAACACAACACAGTGGAGCGGAAGCTGAACAGAACAGTACAGAACAGAGTAGAATAGAAAATGTGGAATGGAGTGGAGTAAGGTGGGGTGGAATGGAATGCAATGCAATGGAATAGGATAGGATAGAATAGGATAGGATAGAAAATATGGCATGGAATGGAAGGGAAGGGAATAAGGAACGGAATGGAATGGAGTGGAGTGGAATTTCATGGTACAAAAATTGAAACTTTAGGATGGGCCGCATCTGTTTATTAATGTATTTATTTATGTTACAAAGAGCTAGAGAGACAAGTGGCTTAGCTTGGTGCAGGTAAGCCTTGACCATCATTGAGCCTGCTGAGAGCCAGTTTAGTCTAAGTGGTTAGGACACTAGGCTAGGAGACAGGAAACTGTAAGTTCAAGTCCTACATTAACCAAGAAAGCCAGTTGTGTGACCATGGGCCAATCATAAGGAGACTGAAAGTTCTAGTTCCACCTTAGGCATGAAAGCCAGCTAAGTGACTTTGGGCCAATCATCAGGAGACTGTGAGTTCTAGTCGTTCCACTGATTAATTGTTCTAACAGTCAGGAAGTTTCTCCTTAGTTCTAAGTTGCTTCTCACCTTGATTAGTTTCCACCCATTGCTTCTTGTTCTACCCTCAGGTGCTTTGGAGAACCAGTTAACCCCTTGTTCTTTGTGGAGCAGTCTCCCCAATATCTGCCACAAAGAAGAGGGGGTCCACCAGTTCTCCAAAGCCCCCGAAGGCAGGACGAGAAGCAAAGGATGGAAACTAATCAAGGAGAGAAGCAACCTAGAATTAAGGAGAAACTTTCCTGACACTTGGAACAATATATAAAAAGGATTCAGCACCTTTGTTCTCCTGTTTGTTTACCAGATGAATGACGTTAAGGGGAGAAAGGAGGCCTTTGTCCTACCCGGAGAAGACCAATAGAAATCCTGATTTCATTTTGCTCAGATCTGGGATGTGGTGGTTTCTAAAATGAGCCTCACCTTTTATCAACCCACCCAACCAGAGCACATTTTGTGGACCTGAAGCAATCAAGGGGCACCGCTCCGAGTGAAAGAGCTGGGGAAGCGGAAGAGGATGTTTGATTGCATTAAGATCAAGGACATTCTGTAAATATGTCAAAAACCTTGACTGCCTCCGTCATGAGGTTTTGCCCATTATCACCTTTGCCAAAGCAGTTTTCACTCATGCAGAAAACTTCTGCTGAAAGATTCAACGTCTGGCATTCGAGAGCCACGGAGATGTTTGCATACCGAAGTGCACATACATACACTGTCAGGGTTCCAAATAGCATCCAAAAGTAAATCAGACTCCTAGGCAAAATATCACTCAAAGTTGCAATTGATTAAGAGAGCCATGTTGGCACATCTGGGAAAACCCGAATCTGAAAGCTCCCCAGTTTTCCCCACCCAGTTGAAAGTTCAAGATCTTGCCCCCACCCTCCACCCCCAATTCCAACACATGGTCCAATCATCCTCTGCCATGATGGCAGTTCCACCCATCCAGTTCTGGTCAGGTGCAAAGGTGCAAAGACAAAGGATGACCTTGGCTTTCGAGAAAGAATGTTGTTATGGCTACATATCATCTAACTCCGTATAATCGCCTCACCCATTTTCCCACCATAGAAAATGCATAGTACAATAATAGAAAGTGTGGCAGGCCAAAGATCCAAAAGAAAAGATGGCTGCAGGCCTAACACACACACACATACACACAGAGAGATAGGAAACTTGCAAAGCATGGTAAGGTGTCCCCCCCACCCACACCCACACAATTTTGTGTCCTCTAAAGTCAGAGGTCCTTATACTTGGCGACACGATGACCCCATTGCATGATGAAAGAGTTTGAGTGACATCGACCTCCCCCACAAAACAACCACAACCAATATTTCACTGGGGATTAGTATCAGGCAAGAAATAAAAAACATCACACTTATTAAAAGTTGTGGAACTTTCGTCCAACATTCTTGGCTTCGGCTAACTTTGATCTGCAGCACTATTGATTGTCTTACCATCCAACATCCCCCCCCCCCCATATCCAGGTTGAAAAATAGCAGACAAAAATGCCGGACTTTACTAGAACAGACATTCAAAGACTACTGCTATGCTACGATGCCATGCATTGGAAATCTCCAATTTTCAGAAAACCGTAGATCCTAGAATAATAGCGTTGGCGAGGACCTTAGAGGTCTTCTAGTCCACCCCCACCCCCACCCAAGAAGGAGAACCTTTATCATTCTACACAAATGGCCGTCCAGTCTCTTCTCGAAAGCCTCCAGTGATGGAACAGACACAACTTCTGAAGGGAAGCCGTTCCGCCGATTAATTGTTCTCGCAGTCGGAAAATTTCTCCTTGGTTCTGGGTTGCTTCGCTCCTTATTGATCTTCCATTTATTACTTCTTGTCCTGCCCTCAGGTTCTCGGAAGAATAAGTTGACCCTATATTCCCTATGACAGTGGCGTCTAACAGAGTAACGAAACTGGAGCATGCATGAGCATGAGCAAACCCAATAGAGAGCAGCTGGCCAGTGGTGCATGCACTCGGTGGCCAGCTGCACTTCCAGGTTCCATTGCATGCATGCGCACCAGCCAGCCGATCTTCGTGCATGCGCATAACGGAACCCGGAAGAGAGTGGCTGGCTGTGCGCGCATGCATGCTGTCGCTGGCTGCACTTCTGGGTTCCAGCATGTGCATATATGAAGGCCAGCTGGCCAGCATGTATGCCCGCAATGGACCCTGGAAGAGAGTGGCTGGCCATACGCGCATACGAGCCGGACCAGCTGGCCGGCATGCAAGCACATGATGGAACCTGGAAGGTGCACATGCCCACGGAGAGGTCTCTGTGTGCCACCTCTGGCATGCGTGCCATAGGTTCGCCATCACAGTTCTATGATAGTCTCTCAAATACTGGAAAACTGCTATCATATCACCCCTAAGTCTTTCTACTGATTCATTGTTCCAACTGTCAGGAAATTCCTCCTTAGTTCTAAGATGCTTCTCTCCTTGATTAGTTTCCACCCATTGCTTTTGGTTCTACCCTCAGGTGCTTTGGAGAATAGCTTGGCTCCCTCTTCTTTGTGGCAACCTCTGAGATATTGGAAGACTGCTATCATGTCTCCCCTAGTCCTTCTTTCTATTAAGCTAAACATACCCAGTTCCTGCAACTGTTCTTCATATGTTTTAGCCTCCAGTCCCCTAATCATCTTTGTTGCTCTTCTCTGCACTCTTACTAGGGTCTCCACATCTTTTTTGATATTGTGGTGGCTAGAACTGGGTGCAGGATTCCAAGTGTGGCCTCCCAAGTACGATAGGGGTACTATCCATATTTTAAAAGGGGTGTGGTGGCTCAGTGGTGAAGACGCTAAACTTGTCAATCAGAAAGGTCGGCAGTTCAGCGGTTTGAATCCCTAGTGCCACATAATGGAGTGAGCTCCGGTTACTTGTCCCAGCTTCTGCCAACTAGCAGTTCAAAAGCACATAAAAAATTCAAGTAGAAAAATAGGAAACACCTTTGGTGGGAAGGGAACAGCGTTACGTGCACCTTTGGTGTTAAGTCATGCCGGCCACATGACCATGGAGACATTTCCGGACAGTGCTGGCTCTCGGGCTTTGAAACAGAGATGAGCACCGCCCCCTTGAGTCGGGAACGACTAGCACATATGTGCGAGGGGAACCTTTTACCTTTTTATCCATATTTAAATTGTTTTAACAGAAAGCTAAATCCAGGTGTTTGCCCTAGGCAAAATGGGAGTTGGTCCCAGTTTTCCTGGACACATTTGATTTGCTGAACACACACACACACACACACATACCACCCCATCCCAAGTTGTTTGTAAATCCTTTGGGATATTGGAACCTGGAAATCTTTAGAAAGTAAGAAAGATAAACTTGACGAACATAGGCAGGAAGTATTACCCAGGGAAAAATAGGGATGGACCATTATTTAACTCCAGAACCATAAGGTAACATTTGCAAGGGGATTAGACGGAGGCACCCTAGTTCAGATGAGGAAGAGGATGGAAGGGAGAAGGATGAAAGGGGGAGGAGGAGGAGGGAAAGGGGGAAAGAGAAGGAGAAGGGGGATGGGAGGGAGAAAGGAAAGGATGGAAGGAGAAAAGGAGGAGAAGAAGGATGGGATGGAGAAGGAGGGAAGGGGGAGGAGGACAAGGGAAAGGGGGAAAGAGAAGGAGAACGTGGATGGGAGGGAGAAGAATGGAAGGGGAGGAGGAAATGGAGAAGAAGAGGGGAAGGAAGAAAGAGAAGGATGGAAGGAGAGAGGAGAAGGAGATGGATGGGAGGTAGGATGGAAGGGGAGGAGGAGGAGGAAGAGAAGGAGGAGGAGATGAGTTTAGTCTACAAGATATTTGGGGAAACAAAGCCTTTCTTCTGCATTGGATCCCTTAATCATCGCCTCCTTTTTCAAGGGCAAAAAAAAAGAAAAAAACCCACCACATGCACTCCCTTTAAAATCCCTCTCTTTTTTTAAAACCTCTACTACGATTTGTTGCAAACTTTTCACCATCACCCTTTCAAAAGGCGATTCCAGTGACAGGTTGCTTCCGACAAAGGATCAGGTTAAAACGGTTTGGGATGTGAGAATGTAGTGATGAACGCAAACAGAAAAATGAAAAAAAAGGGGGGCTAACCCTCCTTCTCCCCGACCCAGCACACAGCACGGCATTTTCAATATATATTTAAAATAACAAAGCTCAGAAACACACACACACACACACACACACACACACCGGTCCTTCCACCCTCCTCCTCCTTTCCCAGAAACTGGAAAATATGCTTTGCGGTCTCCAGCATTTTGCATCGTGTCATTCGGTGTCAGAAGCTTTAGGGAAGGTAATATAGGAGATGAATGAAAGTCTATCATCTCGGAGCCCAGATGAAAAAGTGACAGCTCATAATGAAAAGAAAAATCGTTTCCATTTGGAGCCTCTGTAAGTAAGAAAATGAGGGAGCCTTGGGAACTGCCAAGCCTCAAACATCATCTGTTTGACAGACGTGTCCGGGAGCAAAGAAAGAGTCCAAGATATCATTGGCAGAGTAATATGGGAAATAATTGTCCCAAAGGGACAATTTTTTTTTCAAAAGACAACAGGACTTTCTTTGAAGACATTTAGCTTCTCCTCCAAGAAGCGTCTTCAGTTTTGCAATCAAAGAAAGAAAAGATTGTTGTGTTGAGTCGGACAGTCAGGAGGTTGAGGAGGAACATGGGCCAGTCCTGGGGGCTGAGGAAAGCTCAGACGAGGGCTCTGCGTCAGAGGCAGAGAGGGAGCTAGACAGTAGTGAGGCAGAAGAACAGCTGGAGCCTGTTCCCAGTGTGCGCATGCACAGAGCTGCCAGAAGAAAAGAACAACTAAGAAAGCAGGGTTGACGTGGGAGTAAAGCCAGATCTTGAAGATGATTGGCCCCTCCCATAGGACATAAAAGAGGAGCAAACGGGGAGTGGGCTTTTGCAGGAAACAATTTATTCCTTCAGTCATTTCAAGAGTGGAAAGTTCTGTTTGTGACTATAAGAGACTCTCTGCCAAGAGTTGCCTTGCCCTGTGTTTGGAAACGAGTTATCTGGCAGCTCTCCAAATGAGATAAAGTTCGTGTGGATAAACATTCCTCTGAAAGACTGTTTGCCAAGCCTGGCTGACTGTGAATGAAAGGAATTCACAGTCAAGTAAATAAATGACATTTTGCCGGGACCAAGACTTTGCTTCTTGCTTTTTAAGGAAGCCTTGATCAGCGACGGCAGCAAGATTGTTGGTGGCGCAATACTGGAAGAAGGAAGAGTTGCCCACTATCCAAGAATGGACTTTAAAAGTAGTAAACGTAGCAGAGATGCCCAAAATTTCAGCGTATCTGAAGGGCCACTCAGATGAGAAGTACAAGCTGGACTGGAGAAGATGGATTGACTATATTCAACATAAATACCGCACTAAAAAAATTCAGTTAGCTTATGAATGAAGGCATAAGGAACGCTACAATTTATTCAAAGCTAGTTTAATAAAGGGGGAGTTAAAGCACAAGAATAGCAACATGTTAAAATTAGTTAGCTTATGTTAGCGTATGGTTGTTTAATGTTTATACCCTGTATTTTGCTCTGGGAGGGAGGGGGAGGGAGGGAGGGAAGAGGGAAGGGTAAGGGGGGTAATAATTGTAAAACTTATTTAAAAAATTTAATAAAAAAAAGGAAGCCTTGATCAGAACAAAGAAAGCAACACAAACCAATAGTTTTACTTTGATCAGCAATAATTTGGAACGCAAACAACCATCCTAACACAACTTACATTAATAGCCCATTGCGATGAGGCCCACTGACATAGCTGGTCCAGCAAGGATGAGCTATAGGCTAGTGGCCTCAAACACATCCCTGGGCATACTTTTTATGCTCTTCTGCACACATTGCACAACTTACTTCTTTGTTCTTTCTTACTGACTTAGTTTCTCCATACATGCGTGTCAGTGGTGGGATTCAATTTTTTTTAACTACCGGTTCTGTGGGCGTGGCTCAGTGGGCATGGCATGGCTTTGTGGGCATGGCAGGGGAAGGATACTGCAAAATCCCCATTCCCTCCCCATCCCACTAACCTGCCTTCCAGCTCCCTTCTCCTGTTCAGGGGCAAAAAAAAAATAATCAGCTGGGAGGCTGGGAGGCAGCGGGGGCGAGGCCAGCCTATTTTCTGGTTCTCCCAACTACTCAAAATTTCCACTATCTCCAAAACCTTTCAGAAGTGGCTGAACACCTGATGCGCTTACATCTGAAGCGTCTATCCATCTGCCGCATTCAGTTGCTTATTTTTCACAGTTTCAACCTTCTGTGTCCAAATACTTTGCAGAATCATGGCTCGGAATTAGCAACAGCTCATCAGGGTTACAAATAGTTCTGGCACATTTTGAAACCATCCTAGCTGAAAACTTTGGTTCGTATCTCTTTCGTATCATCCATAGGCCTTGTTGAATCTAATAGACCAATAGGCTATATTTTCATTTCCCTCGTGACTCATGACTGAATGGTCGGAGGATGGAAGGATTTATACTCCTTGCAGTCAACTGGTCATTAGTACTCCCTCTGAGACAGGGCTGGGCTTCAAACATTGCAGCAATGGGTTCATTGCTCTGTTGCTGGGTTCGTGTGGCCATGGGGGTGGGCCTCCTGCACCATGGTGGGGAGGGGTGTTTTTCGCCCTCCCCAGCAGTGGTGGGATTCAAAATGTTTACTATCAGTTCTGTGGGCGTGGCTTGGTGGGCGTGGAGGGGAAGGATACTGCAAAATCCTCATTCCCTCCTTATTTATTTATTTATTATTTTTATTTTATTAAATTTGTTAGCCGCTCCCTCTCCACAAAGGGACTCGGGGTGGCGTACAATAAATAAAAACACATATTATAAAATTACACATTGTACGCATTGTACGGAGGAGGTATAAAACACAATACAATCATTATAATAACATATAAATATTAAAATAAGTTAAATTTAAAACCCCAATGGAAATTACAAGTTTAAAAATTGCCAGGAGGAATAAAATGGGGCTATGGTTGAGCCAGGCCTGCGAGTTGAAAAAGGTGGGTCTTGAGTTTTGAACAGAAGGAGCGGAGGTCGGTGGTAATCCTAATATCCGGGGGGAGGTCATTCCAGAGGGCTGGGCCCTCCTGATCACTTGGGACTCAGGAGGCAGAGAATAGATGGGGCGGGGCCAGCCAGAGGTGGTATTTAACAGTTCTCTGAACTACTCAAAATTTCCACTACCGGTTCTCCAGAACTGGTCAGAACCTGCTGAATAACACTTCTGTTCCTTTCCCTTCTTTTCACATATCAACAAGATAGAACAAGACACTTTGGAGGCCAGAAATAGGCTCATTTCCAGACTTCCAGAACTTCCGGTAGGCCCATTTCCCCCGTCCCTGAGCCTCCGTGCACTTTCCTGGCATGAGGAATGGGCCATGTGGAGTCTCCTGGAAGGGGAGGGGTGAGGTGGGTGGAGCCAGCCAGTGGTGGCATTTGGGGGTGCACTGAACTGGGCAGAATCCTAGCTAAAGGATTGCCCGAACTTGTGTAAACCCCCAGCAACCAATCCCTGAATAGGCTATATTTTTTTGTTTCCCTCATGACTGAATGATGAGAGGAAGGAAGGATTTATATTCCTTGCAGTCATCTGGTCATTAATACTCCAGCTGAGAGTCCTTGAAGCTACTTGTGGATTTATCTGTGTCCACATCGCAAGTAGAATCCTTTTAGCATAGGAAACAAACAGAGACTCCCCCAGACCCAATTATAAGAAGGAAAAATCTATTAATGTGCAGAAATGGATAGATTGTCTATGGAAATGGAGGAGAGGGAAGACCAAGTACTATCAAATCTGGAATAGATGGTATTCCTCGCTTGAGAGTAAACGTAAAACTTAAGGTACAAACGGTGAAAGTATAATATATAGAGTGCATTTAAATAAGGATATATCTTAGGATAATGATATAGAGAGTGATTTTTTTGTAAATAGGATGGTTACGAAAGATATGGATATCGATATGGAAAAGCTGTTATAAGCATAAATTTGTGTTTTGTCTTTTAAGTGTTAGAAAATTCAATAAATACTATTTTTTTTTAAAAAAAGTATTGTTTGCAGGATGTACGCTGTTCCAAGTATAGCTACCTTTGCAACTGGCTGATGTCGATTCTGTAATCATTATTATTATAGGCACAACAATGTGAAACCACAGCTGCCAGTTCCTTAGCTGGGGTTGGCCTTCACATATATCAAATCCTTCCCAACAACCTAAGATGTCACATAGTACAGGTGCAGATTCAAGCTGTGTGTCTTTTTGTAACGGACAGATGGAAATTTAGTCCGTGTTGTTATTATTATCAAATTTCACTCGCAAAATCTGGAGGTGCCCAAAGGGATTCAGAAAAGGATTTGGAAGACTATCCGGTATAACCTGGTAGGGAAAATAAAGTAGGTGACCTTGATTGAGTTTAGGGATGGGGGAATAGGTCGTTTTGGCTCTCCCCATATTCATTTTAAAAAGGTTGTTTTATCCACTTCTCCTTCCATCTGCGCAGGATGATATGAGTTTCGGGTAGGGTCCTGTAGCTTTCTCCCTGCAGACATGTAAATGAATGCCAAGCTAATTCACAATGTGAAAAAATAAAATAGAAGAAATAAGAAAATCTGGAGTAGATTTGGCAGGCAATACTTTACTCATCCTTGGATTAGGTAACATCTGTATGCTGTATTTTAACTGGAAATATTAATAAGAAAGAATGTCAGGCTTCTCAGCTAAATCTCTTTAGTCAGACTCAGTTACTGATGGGAGTAGAGCTGACAGCTCCATAGAGTGACTGGTTGTTGACTTCAGTAAGGTTTTGTTTTATTAAAATTTCCAAGCCTATTTCTCAGTCTTGAGATCTCCTGGTGTTCTTGTTCTGACCCGGACTTAGTAGAAACCAGAAACAGACTCCTTGTCACAAAAAAAACCCCTCTTTATTATGTCTTGTGATGGCATTCACCCACCGAAAAGACCAGGCAATAGTCCTTCAAAGAATTAATTGTAGTAACAGACCATATCAGTTCCTTGTGATAATTGCAAAGCTGTGAGCTCCCAGCCGAAAGGCTGTAAATTAAGTTCTGGCAAGCAGTCTCTGTAGCATGAAACACAATGAGCAAAGTCTTCAGAAATACGAACTGTTGTCTCCTATGACCACCACTTCCGTTTCTTTCTATTTATTCCCCAGCATGAGAGAGGCCATTCAGTGTCCATGAGTGCCTTGCTTCCTGAGTCATCTCCTTGTCCTCCGTTATTCTCCTCTCCAAACAGCTCTGTGCATATGTGCATCTGGAACAGGCCCCAGCTGTTCTTCCTCCTCACTCACTGCAGCCTCCGAAGGCAGCTGCCTCTCCGGTAGCTGGGAAATGTCAGATGGCCTTGTCTCTATCTCTGTGTCCAATGCAGAGCATCCATCAGACCCTTCCCCAGGCTCCAGAACTGGCCCAGCCTCCTCATTGTCCGAGGTTGCTGCCAGCTCTGCTGGAAACTTACAGGCCACAACAGGTCTTTCTTCCAAATACTAACCATAGTTTTTTCCAAGAACAGCCAAATCCTTGCAGATGACTACAAGGAATACAAATCCTTCCATCCTCAACCAGTCAGTCAGAACTGAAGAAACTTCTTGGATGAGAAGAGAAATGTCTTCAAGGAAAAAACAACAACTCCAGTCACCTTTTGAAAAAAACACCTTTGGGACAATCCAGCTTCTTGACTTCTTGGCTGGGAATTATCACTTCCAATTGGACATTCACACAAGACAAATACTGACTCCATCGTTTATTATCTGATTCTCCAATTCACCAGGGATTTTGCTGAGAGGCCAACCCGGTGTCATCCCAGTGAATTTTGAGTTAACGGACATCATACGTGCTCCTATGTCATACATCTGCAGGAGGGGAAGTTAGCTTTGCTCTCATCAGATGTCTGGGATAATTTAAGTAGCAATAGCACTTAGCATTTAGACTTATATACCACATTACAGTGCTTTACAGCCAGAGGTGGGATTAAGCATATTTTTCGCTGTATAAGATGCACCAAGATTTTGAAGAGGGAAATTTAAAAAAAGGTTTCGCACCCCGCAGACCTCCCAAACCCTCTGCATGCCTTGTTTTTTTTGTGAAAAACGGGACATGCAGAGTTTGAAAAGCCTGCAAAGTGCTCCTGGGGATGGGGGGCAAAAATGAGCAAAAAACGGCCCATTTTTCATGAAAACGGGCCTATTTGTTTTCCAAAAAAAGGTGTGCATAGCATTTAGGAGGCTTGTAGAGTGCTCCTGGGGGCTGGGGGGGCGCAAACATGAGCAAAAAACCCAGCTGATTTCTGCTCATTTTTGCCCTCCCCAGCCCCCAGGTGCACTTTGCAGGCTTCCCAAACCTTCTGAATGTCCATTTTTGTGAAGGGGGTGGGGTTTGGGGAGGCCAAAAATGCTGTATTCAGTGTATAAGATGCACCCAGATTTTCACCCTCTTTTTTTTGGGGGGGGGGAGTGCATCTTATACCTCAAAAAATACTGTACTTACCTTCCCTACCAGTTCGCAAATGTGAGCGTGCCTGCGTCTGCACATGTGCACCGTCTTCTGTGCATGTACAGTGCTCATGCATTATGTTGGGGTGGGTGGGTGCAGTCTCTCACAGCCTCCGCTTTGATGTAATATCAGTGGAGTCAGTAGAGTTTGAGAAGTAAGAAGTGCCCCCTTTGCTCCCTATCGCCTCCTGCAGAGAAAATTAGAAGCCCCAAAGCAAATCAATCACGAACAAAAGTCTTGTTTTTCAGACTTTGGCTTACAATACCCCTTTCCACCTTTGTGACAAATTTGAAAAAAATGACGAACTTTGAGGAACCAAAATACAGGTGCGTGCAAGGCATCAGAAATAAAATAGTACCAATATGGCCCTGGAAAAGGATGTTGTTATGGTCCACCAGCAGGGCTGGTGGAAGATTCAGACAGGGAGGAGGTTGGGCAGGAACATGGGCCAGTCCTGGAGTCCAGGGAAGGCTCTGATGAGGATTCTGTGTCGGAGGCAGAGAGGGGGTTTTGTTAGATGCTGATGGGTGTATACTGAGTAGGAGGGAGAAGGAGGAGGAGCTTCCGGAGGGAATGGAGGACTGCCTCTGAGCTCCGCTAAACGCGGAGGGCTTCCTGACGGGCGGGATGCTGCCGACCCTCATTTCCACCCTGAGGGTCGGGGATATTTGGCATTAATCATCCTGGCACCTGCCTGGCCCCAAGCTGGCCTGTTGGGTCGGCCGGGCAGCCAGACAGGAGGAAGATAGCGGCACGGCGTGGCAGCTGGCGTTTTAGACCAGCATGGCGGCCGGCGCTCTCGGAATTGGAGTCAGGGCGGCAGAGCGGCAGAGCGGCGGCAGAACAACGATGCGCCACAGCCAGCAGAGCCAGCGGAGCCAGCGGAGCAGCAGAGGGGTAAAAATCGGACTGGAGGGGGGCGAGAAAGCTGGAGGAGGTGGTTGACAGCGATGGAGAACAGCGGCGGTGGTCTGGGCGATCTGCGCGACTGCGTGTTTGTGCGACTGGGTGGTTTTTGGCCTGTGATATGAGATTGATGGTGGCAACCCAGGAGAGCCAGCGGCCCAAACTATGAACTAACTATGGATCGCTGAGCTCGAATTTGGCCGGTGATGTGTGTAGGATGTAAGGCCCGAGGGAGGCCCGAGAGACCTAAGGCGCCTAAGGGATGAAGGAAGGAGGGTGAGGCCTTAGGCGCCGGAGGAATCAGAGTTGAAAGATCGTGGGAAGGGCTGCAGGAAGGCCGCAGGGAGGCCGATGCAGCCCTCCCGGGCCCAACAACAACACCTGGGTTGCCAAATGGACAGAGGATTCTTTTCATCTAGGACAGGCCATAGACTCGGAGGCCTGGAACATCAGAGGCCCACGCAGAAAGCCAGACCCGGTGTTTTGCTGTTCTCGCTATTACCCCCCCCCACTCACGTATTTACCATCTACTTCTACGGGCTATTCGCCCTACCATCTACTATGATTTACCACCTATTGCAAACCACCTCTTAGCTGCAATTCTTATCTACCAGCTGGCTACTTTATCATACTTTCATCAGCCAGCATTTCCATTCGGATATGGACTATTTCCATCAGCCTATCCCCCGCCTGGACTATCTTCTTGCCAGGACCATCCCCTTAGTGGGAATTGTGGCCACTGAGACATCTACAGCTCCCTCTTGACGAACTTGGCCCTGTCTAATTATGTTATATACGAGGCTAGACCTTCTACAGCTACGAGATTCCCCCCTCTCGCAGCTATGGCCTCCTGCCCTTTCAAGGGCCCACCTTGAGGACGGGTTCATTAACCCAGAGAGGTGGAGGAAGCGCACGTTAAGGGGTTTTTTAATTAAATGTTTTTTAAAAGTTGTAAGGGGTTATAAGGATGGGGGGGGAGGGGTTGTAGGGATGGGGGGGGGAACTGGTTAGGAGGGATGGAAGAGCCAGGCACTTAGGTGTGGTCGAAAGAGGAGGGAGCGGAGTGGGGGAGGAGAGGGAAGATAGCATTCCTATGCAGGGCACCTTAATACCAACGGTCGTGGGGAGGGGCAGGTGCGAGGACAGTTTAAGAGCACGCAGTCGGTTGGGAGACCGGGGTTTTTGGTCATTCCCGGTCGTTTGTACCAACCCCTGCATACTAGGTGGTCAGGATCTACAGACCCAAGGCCTGAGACTGCTGTTATGCAATGCGAGGTCCGTTGTCAATAAGGCCCCCCTCATCCACGATCTAATTTTGGAGGGGGACCCGGACCTCGCCGGAATAACCGAGACCTGGTTGGGCCACGAGGGAGGTCTACCCCTTGTGGAAATGTGCCCTCCAGGTTATCGAGCATTTCACCAGCCTCGGGCCCAGGGAAGGGGCGGTGGGGTAGCAGTGATTATCCGGGAAGACTTAGAGCCGAGAGAGTTCACTGTGCCGCAGACATCCGGGTGTGAGTCCCTCGTCGTGAGATGGGGCCCAGGGAGGCAGTTGGGCCTGCTGATAGTATACCTGGCTCCTCGCTATACTTCAGCGGCCCTGCCCGAACTCCTTGAGCTGATCTCATCGGTGGCGGTTGAGACCCCCAAACTTTTAGTGATGGGGGATTTTAATCTGCCGTCGATGGGAGAAGCGTCTGAGGGGGTTCGGGAGTTCATGGCTTCCATGACAGCCATGGACCTGACCCAGTTAATTCAGGGCCCTACTCACGAGGGAGGCCACACCCTGGACCTTGTTTTTGTCTCTGGCCAGTGGACGAGTGATCTGGGAATAGGGGATCTAGACACTATTCCCCTGTCATGGTCGGATCACTCACTTCTCCGGCTGGACTTCCCTGGTGCTACCCCCCGCCGCGAGGAGGCGGAACTGGAAGGTATTAGATGGTTCCGCCCCAAGCGCCTGATGGAACCGGATAGGTTCCAGACGGAACTTGGGCCACCTCCTGTGGACCTGACCCGCCCCCGAGTAGAGGACCTGGTAGTCGCATGGAATAGTGCGGCTACCGGGGCCCTAGACCGGGTGGCGCCTTTGCGGCCTCTCCTGCGGCGAAGAACCACCCTGGCACCTTGGTTCACCGAGGAGCTAAGGGTGATGAAACGCCACAAGAGACGCCTAGAGAGTCGTTGGAGATCCTCCCGCTCCGAATTTGACCGAGCACAGGCACGAGCCTATTTGAAGACGTACCTTGTGGCATTAAGAGCGGCCAAACGTCAACATTGCGCCGCTCTTATTGCGTCTGCAGATAACCGCCCTGCCGCCCTGTTTCGGGTGACCCGTTCCCTCTTGTTTGAGAGACCACGGGAAGCCCCTCTACAGGGCAGAGCAGAGGAGTTTGGGAATTATCTACAGGACAAAGTCGCTCAAATCCGGATGGGATGGACCCCTTTCAGTGGTTCAGTAGAGACGCCCGTTGCGAGTCTTGAGGGACCGCTTTGGGAGGAGTTTGACTCGGTTGCCATCGAGGATTTGGACAGGTTGCGTGGACGTCTGCGACCCACCACATGTTTATTGGACCCGTGTCCCTCCTGGCTTGTACTGGCATCCTGGGAGGTTACGCGCGACTGGCTCCTGGGCCTGGTGAACGCCTCGTTGGGTGAGGGGTCTCTACCGGCCGCCTTGAAAGAGGCGGTGGTGAGGCCCCTGCTCAAGAAGCCTTCCCTGGACCCAACGGACCTAGTCAATTATCGTCCAGTCTCCAACCTTCCTTTTTTAGCGAAGGTTGTAGAGAGTGTGGTAGCACAGCAGTTCCCACGTCACCTGGAGGAAAATGATTATCTAGACCCGCGCCAGTCCGGCTTCCGACCCGGGCACAGCACGGAGACGGCCTTGGTCGCATTGGTCGATGATCTCTGGAGGGCCAGAGATAGGGGTTGTTCCTCTATCCTGGTCCTATTAGATCTCTCGGCGGCGTTCGATACCATCGACCATGGTATCCTGTTGCACCGGCTAGAGGGGCTGGGAGTCAGAGGCACCGTTTTACGGTGGTTTGGCTCCTACCTCTCTGGTCGGACGCAACGTGTGTTGACAGGGGAGCAGAGTTCGACCCGGAGGCCACTCACATGTGGAGTGCCACAGGGATCGGTGCTCTCGCCTCTCCTGTTCAACACATATATGAAACCGCTGGGCGAGATCATCCGTGGTTTTGGAGTGGGATATCATCTGTATGCTGATGATACTCAGCTATACATTTCCACTCCGAACCACCCCAATGAGGCCGTCGAAATGATGTCCCGGTGTCTGGAGGCCGTACGGGTCTGGATGGATGGCAACCGACTAAAACTCAACCCTTCCAAGACGGAGTGGCTGTGGCTTCCGGCCTCCCGGTTCAACCAGGTGCTTCCATCTCTGGCCATCGGGGGCGTCCAACTAGCCCCCATGGAACAGGTGCGCAATTTGGGCGTCCTCCTGGATACCCGGCTGTCCATGGATAACCATGTAACAGCCGTGGCAAGGGGGGCGTTCCATCAGGTCCGCCTGATGCGCCAATTGCGCCCCTTATTGGACCGGGATGCCCTACGCACAGTCACTCATGCGCTAGTGACGTCTCGCCTGGATTACTGCAATGCTCTCTACATGGGGCTTCCCTTGAGATGCACTCGGAGACTACAGTTGGTCCAGAACGCGGCCGCGCGGGTGATTATGGGGAGGACTAGATACTCCCCTGTAACACCTCTCCTGCGCGAGCTGCACTGGCTGCCTGTGGTCTACCGAGTGCGTTTCAAGGTTTTGATTATGATCTTTAAAGCGCTCCATGGCACAGGGCCTAGTTATATGCAGGATCGCATCCTGCCCCACACATCCCTACGACCAATTCGCTCACACAGAGAGGGACTTCTCCGGGTGCCGTCCGCCAAACAGTGCCGGGGGGCGACACCCAGGAGCAGAGCCTTCTCTGTGATGGGCCCAGCCCTATGGAATGACCTCCCCCGTGACATCAGGATTACTTCCGATCTCCGCTCCTTCCGTGTACAGCTGAAGACCCACCTCTTTCAATTATCCGTCCTGGCTCAATCGCAATCGTAATTTTCCCATTCCTCCAAACTGTTTTTTAAATTGTTCCTAAATATTAATTTTATTGGGTTTTTACAATTGGGGTATTTTAAAGCAGATTTTTAACTGTCTATAGATGTAATTTGTTTCCTCCTCCGTGTATGTATGTGTGTGTTGTGTATGTATGTACGTTGGGTGTTGTTATATATTCTTTATGTTATATGCTCCATTGTACGCCGCCCCGAGTCCTACTTGGAAAGGGAGCGGCTAATAAATCCAAATTTATTATTATTATTATTATTATATGCCAGTTATCAGCTGCCTTCGGAGTCAGAGATCAGTGGGGCAGAAGAACAGCTGGAGCCTGTTCCCAGTGTGCGCATGTGCAGAGTTGCCAGACAAAGGGAACAACTAAAGAACAGTGGTCGACATAAGAGAAAGGCCACAGGTGGATGATGAATGGCCCTCCAGAGGAAATATAAGAGGAGCGAAAGGGGAGTGGAGTTTGCAGGAGACAATTAGTTCGCTTCATTGGTTTGTGACTCTCCGAGATTCCTTGCCAAGATTTGCAGATATTGGCTGGCAGCTCTCCAAGCCAGATAAGGTCTGTGACTGTAAATCCTCCCTTGAAAGACTTTGCTGGATGTGAATGAACAGAATTCACAGGAAATTAATAAAAGGGGTTTTTATCAGGACCAGGAGTTTGTTTCATGCTCTCGGGAAGCCTAGGTCAGAATAGATGTCTTTACCTCCATCATTTTCCTAAAGAATATTTCCGAGAACCAAGAAAGTGTTCTTTCTCCTTTAAGTCGGAGTTTTGTATCTTCTTGCCAAGCTATTTACACGCCCCACGAAAAAGTGACTCGGTTCCCCAGAGAACCAAGTTCTCTTCGGCTGTATTTAAAGCTTTCTTAATTTTCTGCTGCTAATTAATACCACTCGTTTGTCCGCCATCAGGTGGGGACGGGGAGGTAGCATCTTGGCGGAGAGGTGCCAGAGGCTGAGGTGGCGTCTCATCCGACTCGGAATTGGCAAAGAGATTTTTTTTATTTTTTGGCCCGCACATCCTCTACACCAGCTGCAGTTCCTACGGATGAGTGGAGAGAATGGGAAGCTGCAAATTTCCCTAACCAACTATATATGCAGTGCAACATATTTCTCAGATGTTTAATGGGACAGAAATTTTGATTTGAGTCGGTTCTTCCGAGGATTGTTTGTTCTTGATGGCGAACCCCAAGCCTGGACAATGAAAAGGGAAGAGGAAGATGAGAGACCAGGTGCAGAATGAAGCTGTCTCTGGTTTTCTTGCTTTTAAACCTAGAATTGTACCAGAGGTTGCCTTCTTAGAATGAACCCTTCTTAGGAAGATGAATATGATCATTACACAGATCGGTCTTCTCTTTGAGGTGTTGGTCTTGGTTAGATCTACCATGAATTTTCTAACTTTTCTTGCTTGCTTGCTTGCTCACTCTCTCTCTCTCTTTCTTTCTTTCTTTCTTTCTTTCCTTTCTTAACTTTTTTCCTTCTTTTTTTCTTTCTTCACATTCTTTCTTTTCTTCCTTCTTTCCTTTCTTACTATCTTACTTTTCTTTTTCCTTCCCTCTTTTTTTCTTTCTTATCTTATCTTTCTTTCTTTTTTCTTTTTCTTTCTTTCTTTCTTTCTTTCTTTCTTTCTTTCTTTCTTTCTTTCTTTCTTTCTTTCTTTCTTTCTGTCTATCTTTCTTTCCCGAGCATGTAAAGATGAAATGAGGAAAGCTAAGGCTCACAATGAAGAAAGGCTTGTGACAAAATTTAAAAAATAACCAAAGAAGCTTCTTCCAACATGTTAAAAACAAGAAACTTCCAACTCTATTCTATTCTATTCTGCCTTTCTTTCTTAGAATAGAATAGAATAATAGTTGGAAGGGACCTTGGAGGTCTTCTAGTCCAACCCCCTGCTTAGACAGGAAACCCTACACTGCTAGAGACAAATGGTTATCCAACATCTTCTTAAAAACTTCCAATGTTGGAGCATTCACAACTTCTGGAAGCAGGTTGTTCCACTGATCAATTGTTCTAATTTATCCTATGTTCTAAGTTGCTTCTCTCCTTGATTAGTTTCCACCCTTTGCTTCTTGTTCTGCCCTCAGGCATTTTGGAGAATATCCCTCCCTCTTCTTTGGAGCAGCCCCTGAGATATAGGAAGACTGCTATCATGTCTCCTCTAGTCCTTCTTTTCATTAAACTAGACATACCCAATTCCAGCAACCATTCTTTATATATTTTAGCCTCCAGTCTTTCTTTCTTTCTTTCTTTCTTCCTTTCTCTTTCTTTCTTTCCTTCTTTCTTTCCTTCCTTTCCTTCCTTTCTTCCTTCTATATATCAAGGCAAGTATGATTACCCAATACTTCTTCCTCCTTCTAGGTTGCTCACAAAAACCTTGAGAGGTAGGTAACCCAGTTGGATTTTATGCCTAACATGGGAGTAGAACATACAATCTCCTTATAATTGTCTCAAAATCATCCAGCTGACATCCATGTTTAAGGCAGGACTAGAACTCAGAGTCTTCTGGTGATTGGCCTGAAGTCCTCCAGATGGCTTTCATAGGTGAGGTGGGACTAGAACTCACAATCTCCTGGTGATTGGTTCATATTCATCCAGCTGGCTTTCATGTCTAAGGCAGCCCTAGAATTCATAGTCCCCTGGTTTCCAGGTCAGTACTTCTACCACTAAACCAAACTGGTTTCATTCGTGAATATGGTTGATTAGTTGATTTGTGACATTTCAAATCTGTATTTTTCAGAGTATAAGACGCACTAGAGTATAAGACGCATCACGATTTTGAAGAGGCAAATAAAAAAATAGTTTTTGCACTCTGCAGACCTTCCAAAAACAGCGCATTTTTCATGAAAGGCCCATTTGTTTTTAAAAAGGGGGGCATGAATAGCCTTTAGAAGGCTTGTACAGTGCTCCTGGGGGCTGGGGGGGCAAAATTGAGCAAAAAACAGCCTGCTTTTCACTCATTTTTGCCCTCCCCAGCCCTCAGGAGCACTCTACAAGGCTCCTAAAGGCGATACACAGTCATTTGGGTGAAGGGAGCAGGGTTTCTGGAGGCAAAAAAATGCTGTATTCAGTGTATAAGATGCATCCAGATTTTCAGCCTCTTTTTTGAGGGGAAAAAAGTGCGAATTATATTCTGAAAAATACGGTGATTGCTTCCAGGCTTAAAGGAAGACTTTATAGTGCTCCATTATTCAACCTGTGTACCCTTCAGACAGAATGAGACAATTGGTCACGACCATGGACAACTCGCGATGGAACAAATCTCCATGGAAAATGTTAATTTCTACGGGATCATGGCCAATAACAAATATGAAATCAAGCAGGCCAATGGAGAAATACAAGAGTTACAATCATTTCAACGAAAATGTGGTCACAAATAATAAAAGTACTGAATTAAATTATTAATGCAGATGTCAGGCCTGCAGCCATATTCCTCATGGATCTTTGGCTTGCTATACTTTCTATTATTCTGCTATGTCTTTTATATTGTGGGAAAATGGGATTGTATGGAGTTAGATGATATGTAGCCATAACAAAATTCTTCTAGAAAGCCAAGGTCATCCTTTGTCTCGGCACCTGACCGGAATTGGTTGGGTGGAACTGCCAGCATGGCAATGGAAGATTGGGCCATGGGATGGACTTGTGGGTGTGGGGGCAAGATCTTGAACTTTCAAGTGGGTGGGGAAAACCAGGAAGCTTTCAGATTCAGGTTTTCCCAGATGTGCCAGCATGGCTCTCTTAATAAATTGGAACTTTGAGTAATACTTTGCCCTGGACTCTGATTTACTTTTGGATGGTATTTGGAACCCTGACATCAGAGTTGAATCGTCACCTTTTCAGAACTGAGCTTATTTTGCAGGAATATTCGGGACTCTCGAGATCTTCCAAAAATGGGAGGAAATAAGCATAGCTATTTTCTAACGAGACTAACCGAGCACCTCGGGTCTAAAATTAAAGTTTAATAAAGAGCAGTGAGGTTCTTCAATCCTCCAGCTAGCAACAGGTGATTTAGAAGGTCTCCTTAATCAAAAATGTTCCAGAAGGAGGTTTCGATTATGTTTAATCCAAATCATCTAATGTCAGCCTACGTTCCAACCCAGATTCCTTTGTATTAGTTCTAACCTCAGTGATAATGTACATTTTATAAAGTAGAATATTTCTAGCTAAGGGTTGAAAAGAGGGATCCCTCATGCTCTCTGAGATTGGTGGTTTCCTTGAAGATGTCCTACTAACACTGGTAATGTTACTTAAGAAAGAAGAAAGAAAGAATGCTTTATTGTAATTGTACGTATACATACACAAAATATCCATACAACGAAATTTACATAACACCCAGAGACCAGGCCCAACACACATGACAATCCCCCGCATATACACACCAAAATTTCCCCGCCCCTAAACCACCCAAGCATCTACAGACCAAGCAATGCTTGTCCAACAGTTCACTGATGGTGGCCCTTTAGTTCATTGTTGAGTGCAATTGTAGCTCCAGGATAAAAACTATTCAGAAGACGTGTGGTTCAAGTTTTAATTGTTCTGTATCTTCTGCCAGAAGGCAACAATCCAAAAAGATTGTAAGCAGGATGGGAGGAGTCTCTGAGAATGTTGTGCAACTTCCTCAAACAGCGAGATGCGAAGATGTCATCCAGGGCTGCTAGCTGGAGCCCAATGATATTCTGGGCAGTTTTAATGTTTCTCTGTAGTGCTTTTTTGTCTGCTGTAGATCTACTCACATGCCATTCAAGAATGTGGGTAATGAAACATCTGCAAGAAATAAGACAAAAGATGTGGAGACTCTAGAAAGAGTGCAGAGAAGAGCAACAAAGATGATTAGGGGACTGGAGGCGAAAACATATGAAGAACGGTTGCAGGAACTGGATATGTCTAGTTTAATAGAACGAAGGACTAGGGGAGACATGATAGCAGTGTTCCAATATCTCAGGGGTTGCCACAAAGAACAGGGGGGTCAAACTATTCTCCAAAGCACCTGAGGGCAGGACAAGAAGCAATGGGTGGAAAATAATCAAGGAGAGAAGCAACTCAGAACTGAGGAGAAATTTCCTGACAGTTAGAGCAATTAATCATTGGAACAACTTGCCTCCAGAAGTTATGAATGCTCCAACACTGGAAGTTTTTAAGAAGATATTTGATAACCATTTGTCTGAAGTGGTGTAGTGTTTCCTGCCTAAGCAGGGGGTTGGACTAGAAGGTCTCCAAGGTCCCTTCCAACTCTGTTACTCCATTCTATTCTAAAACAACTAACCTCAGAGAGCACCAGGGATTCCCTCATTATATTTTTATACACCAGATGTACAGGGCCCTTCCAAAAGAGAGTGGGAGGGAGAGGGGGAGGGAGGAAGGGGGAGGACAGCAAGGGAGGTGAGCTCTTTCCTAATAAGCAGTGAGAAGAACTCATGAAGATCATGAAGAGAAATGATGCCTTCTAGCCAAACCAGACCAGATGCATCAGGGTAGTAAACAAACTAGCAAGAACGAGAGCAATTAAAAAAAACAAGGCCCTAAAAAGTAAAGGAATTAAAAGGAAGATGGATAAATAAACAGGAGGGTTGCCAGTTCATGAACTCACCCTCAAGGCACCATTAAAAGCTTAATGTGTGATGATCAGAAATGTTTGCAGTGTGTTTGGGCTTTCAGGAAAGAAAGAATAATATCTCAGCTTCTAATGAAGTGTGCTGGAGTTGATGTTTTGCCAGATCTTTTAGTGAGGGGTCCTTGGTGCTCTCTGAGCTTGGTTGACTATTGGCAGACATTTCATGACCTAACTAGGTAATATCATCAGTGCTAGTGGGGAGTGGGGTTTGCTCTCAATTTATATTCTAATGGTTTGCCCTATAAGTGTTGGTGAGAATGGTATTGGTAGTTCTGTTTATTATTTGCTTGCTTAGCAGTTCCTTGATTGGGGTATTCTTTACTTCTTGATTATTAACCTGATGTTAATCAAGGAATAATCTATGCTCACCTTCATTGATGGTGGGGAGTTATTTGGATATTTGTGTTTCCTTTTTGGCTTGTTGATTGTCCCTTTCAATAACATGTAGATGTCGTTTATTTCTACGTGCCTACTGATGGCCAACTTTTTAATCTTTATCCATGTCTCTTCTTTATAATGGATCTAGAACAATAGAATAACAAAGTTAGAAAGGAAGAATAGGGAACATATATAGAATATTAACTGAATTAGAAGAGCAGGCAAAAGGTTTAAAATTAATTTGGGAATCAGATTTGGGAGAAATAGATGATAATGATTGGAAAAATATTTCGAATAGAAGAGCATATAAGAATATGTCAGCTAGAGTTAAGGAAAATGGATATGAAGTGATATGGAAGTGGTACCTAACACCACGTAAATTAAATCAAATAGATGGTAAATATACAAATATTAGTTGGAGGTGCAAGAAAGAGCTTGGAACATATAAACCAAGGGTGGGTTCCTGCCAGTTCTAACCTCTTCTATAGAAGAGGTTCCACAAATCTCCAGTGCCGTTTAGAACCGGTTCCAGCTTCTCCCCCCCCCTGCCATCCACACATCATCAAGATGAAGAGCGAGAGGAGGAATTCTGGGAGTTGAAGTCCACAAGTCTTAAAGCTGTCAAGTTTGAACACCCCTGGGTTTCTTTTTTCTAAAGGGTTAGTGGTGCAAGGGTCTTGTAACTTGACAGCTTTAAGACTTGCACACTTCAATGCCAGAGTTCCTGAGCCAACATGACTGGAGGAGGAATTCTGGGAGTTGAAGTCCACAAGTCTTAAAGCTGTCAAGTTTGAACACCCCTGGGTTTCTTTTTTCTAAAGGGTTAGGGGTGTAAGGGTCTTGTAACTTGACAGCTTTAAGACTTGCACACTTCAATGCCAGAGTTCCTGAGCCAACATGACTGGAGGAGGAATTCTGGGAGTTGAAGTCCACAAGTCTTAAAGCTGTCAAGTTTGAACACCTCTAGGTTTTTTTTTCCTAAAGGGTTAGGGGTGCAAGGGTCTTGTAACTTGACAGATTTAAGACTTGAGTGCTTCAAATGCCAGAGTTTCTGAGCCAACATTTTGGTTGCTAAGCAAGAGCGTTGTTAAGTGAGTTTCACCGCATTTTACAAGTTAGCCACGCCCACCCAGTCACATGGCCAGCAAGCCACTCCCACCCGGTCACATGGCTGGCAAGCCACTCCCACAAAGCAGGCCACACCTACAGAAGAGGTTCTAAAAATAATTGAAGTCCACCACTGATATAAACATATGTGACGGGATTGTGATAGTGCACAAAAAATATGGGACATGGTGTTTAGAGAAATTAGAGCACTGTTGAATGTAAATCTAGAAATGTCTCTGAGGATTGCATTATTGTTGCTGGTGGAAAAACGGGATATAAATGAAACATAAAAAGAATTAATTGTAAATGTGATAACGGCAGCTAGATTACAGATGATTAAATATTGGGGATGAAATTGGGATATTCAAAGAAATGAGTGATATAATGAAATTTGGAGTTTTGCAACAAATGATAAATTAACAAAAGAAATTAAACTTTAAAAAGGGATGATCCAAGTAAATAATTATAATGAAGTATTGGGGGGATTTTATAAAATCAGTGTTGACAGAAGGCAAAGGGAATAAACCTAGTCAAGAATATATGTTGCTTTGGAGGGAATAAAGGCACAATTGGAATATATTGTATATCTAAGAAATATAAGGGGGGGAAACATCTCCAGTGGGTGAGGGGTGCAGCATAATATGTAGGTTTTTTTTCCTTTTTGTCATTCTTTTTTTCATTCAGTTGCATATGTACTGTTTGTATTATTTGTGTTTAAAGAAATGAAAAAAAATAAACAAACAGAGTTAGAAGGGATCTTGGAGATTTTCTAAGTCTAACCCCTTGCTCAAGCAGGAGACCCTATACCATTTCAGACAAATGCCTCTCCAATCTGCCCCAGAAAACCTCCAGTGATGAAGCTTCTGGAGACAAACAGTCCAATGAATAATTGTTTTAATTGTCAGGAAACTTCTTCTTATGTCTAGGTTGCTTCTCTCCTTGATTAGTTTCCATCCATTGCTTCTTGTCCTGCCTTCAGGTACTTTGGAGAATAGCTTGACTCCCTCTTTTTATGGCAGCCCCTGAGATATTGGAAGACTGCTATTATGTCTCCCCTAGTCCTTCTCTTCACTAAACTAGACCTACCTGTTCTTCATATATTTTACCCTCCAGTCCCCTAATCATCTTTGTTGCTCTTCTCCACACCCTTTCCAGAGTCTCAAAATCTTTTTATATGTTTAAATAAAGTTAATATTTTGGAGAAATTAACAAAGCATGTCTTCTTTTTCATTTCTCTTTCTGATCTATTAGTTTTTCTTCCTTTCAGCATCTGGGGGTCAATTTTGTTTTAACACCAGCCAGTTATTTCAAAGATAACGGTATAAAACCCAAAGTTTTGATTGCCAGATCCTGCTAAATTCTGTCTTTCTACTGGTTTTCATTAAGCTAGTTTGTGGTCATCTTCACTGCAGATGCAAAAGTTGCTTAAATGACCCACATTTGCCCCGAGCATGGTGGACAGCAGCCACCCATTCATATGGAGGGAAGTAAAAAAGCTTTAATGTCTAATTACCCAATTGTTTTTATATTATATCTTGATTCTTTAATAGCAACATTCCTTGGGGACATTCTGGGTAGAGAAGAAAAAAGGAGCCTCCATCTGCATTTTTCCCCACCTTCTTATTTTTGACAACTTTTTCCATTTTATGTTCCCATGACTTTCCAGATGTAGGTAAATTGTATTTTTTACATAATGACCAGTGGATTAATTTAGCAACTCTGTCATGTCTAGCTATGTAATCAGTTTGTGCAATTTTGCTGCGTTCCCGTATTAAATGCGAAACAGTTTTGACTTTGTCGTTGCAAAGTTGGCAGTTTGGATTGTCAGTGGATTATCTTCGCTTTCATGGCATTAATTGTTGCTGTTGTTGTTGTTGTTGTTATTATCGTTATCATTATCATTATCATTATTTACTTTATTCATTAAACATGAAATTCAGCCAACTGAACATTCAAAAATGCATTACAAATACTAGTGACTGGTGCTAATGGTTGATACAGTTTGCTGCCAATGTCCCATGTATCAACCAAGTAACTTCTTAAAATATACAATGTTCCGAGTAGCTCAGTTTTTTGCAGTTCCGCTGGTGTTATTGTAGGAAGCTGCAATTTGTTGATGTATCTTGTAAAATTCTTGGACATGGTGCCAAGTGCCCCGATGACAATGGGTATCACTCTTACATGCTTCATCCATAGCCGTGTAGTTTCGATGGCTAAGTCGCGATATTTCGTGATTTTTTCTCATTCTTTTTCTTCGACTCTGGCATCTCCAGGAACAGCGATATCAATAAACTGTTCACTTTGGCCCTCTACAACCGTGATATCTGGCGTGTTGTGCTCCAAATGACGATCCGTTTGTATTCGAAAGTCCCATAAGATCTTCACCTCCTCATTCTCGATAACTTTTTCCACTTTATGTTCTCATGACTTTCTGAATACGGGTAAATCATATTTTTTACATAATGACCAGTGAATTAATTTAGCAACTCGGTCATGTCTAGCTTTGTAATCAGTTTGTGCGATTTTGCTGCATTCCCATATTAAATGTGAAACAGTTTTGACTTTGTTATTGCAAAGTTGGCAGTTTGGATTGTCAGTGGATTTTTGCATCTTCGCTTTCATGGCATTAGTTTGTAGTGCTTGTTCATCCTCTGTGAGAGAAAAATGTTTTTTAATAAAGGCCTCTGCCTCATCCACTGTCTTAATTCTGATATGGCTTCCCTCCCAGAAAAATCAGCATTCCTTCTGGCAATAACCATCTAAACCAGGTTCCACTATTATATAGTTTCTTTGATAAGGAAGAATATTTCCTCCTTTTTTCTCTTATCTTTTTTGGAATTTGCTTTAGAATGGTAATTTCTTTATCTTGGTATTTTAAGGGTCCCTCCCTTTGGGCCCCTAGCACCTCATCTCTCGTGGTCCTCCTGAGAAATTTAACATGTATTTCTCTTGGAACATTATGGGTTCTGGCATATGCTGAATTAATTCTATAAACCAGGTCCATGTCCCACCACATCTGCTCTTTGTTTCTTTTAAGGTATTCTGCTAAAATTATGCTCATAATATCTTTAAGGTCTTCATTTTCTGTCTCTGGTAGATTCTGGAACCTGAGAAAAAAAGACATTCTTTCAAATTCTATTTTGGTCATAAAATTTTCCAATTCTAAATTCCCCTTTCGGACCTCCTTAACCTTTTCCTCCATCCCGGCTGCCCCCTCCTTCAGCACCACAATTTTCTGTTTATTTTCTGTTGTATTATATTGTACCCCTCTGAGTTCGTATTTGAGGTCTGCCACTTCCTTCCTCAGTTCGTTTTGACCTCTCATAATTTCCTGAAACATTTCGTTGACTGATAATTCTTCTGAACTCTCTCCAGCCGCTTCTTTTTGTAGCAATGAAGTGATCTTCGGCTGCTGGATATTTGGACTGGAAGTCGCTGAGGCAGGGGCCGAAAGTGACTTGCCCATTGGAGGTTTCTTAGGTCCCATTGTCTAAATTCAGAGATGGTAAATCTTTTACAAAGAAAATGGCATCGCTGGAGCGCGCAGCCGGGGTAGTCCAAGGTGGCAGCTGAATCTGAAAGTAAAAAGTTAGTTCTCCTTCACTATTCCAAGGCACAAAGGTACGCCAAGAAGGGACAAATCCAAAAAGTCTACGCAGCAGAAGAGATCCAGAGCACACTCAGGGGAGGTATTAAAAGATGCTAGAAATCATCATTTTCCCCCCGGGTGGTTTCAAAAGGCAGCTTCATTTATGAGTAAAAAAATGGGAATGGAGGGGAACCATCTTAACTCCTCCCTTTTGCAGGGAGAAGAGCAAAAGTTTTAATTTTCTTTAAAAACAGCTCAGCACACTCTCTTGCAACTGTGATTTCAGTCTTTCTCACATAATTAGCTCAAGTGGCAAGTCAGCCTTTGCTCTCTCTCCATTCCAGAGTGGAGAGTGAAAGTTTAAATGCCGCTTTGTACGATTAAAAAAGGAAAACTCCCCCCTCTAATCTTTTGTTTTAAATAGATTGAACAGAAACTTACGATAGCCTGCTGCTTATCAGTTACCGGTAGTTGAAGAGATTAGGAAGGATCTTCCATGACCAACATTTCAGCTACGCTTCCTTTGATTAGCTTATTTCCTCCAGAACCCATTTGGCGAAGGGGAAGTCATGCCCCCCCTTCTGCTCCGCAGGTCCTGGGGCGAAGCTGGAAAACCCCCCGCTGGCTGCCGCCAAGTCTGGGGGGTTCCAGCAAGCCGCCCTACGGCAGGAGATCCCCTCCAAGGCCCCCTGTGCTGCTGAACGGAGCCCACCGAGAAGACAAGCGGCAGACGAAACGTCCGTCGCCTGCAGGGACTGGAAGTCGAATGATCTGAGGATTTTTTCATGTTCCTTCTTGTTGACCCTGCCATCACCTGGTATTGCGATGTCTATGAGTGTAACCTTATTTTTCTCAATCAGTGTGAAGTCTGGTGTGTTATGCGCCAGTATTTTGTCTGTTTGTATACAAAAATCCCCCAGAATCTTGACCATCTGATTTTTGGTGACTTTTTCAGGCTTATGTTCCCACCAGTTTGTTGTTGTTTTAATATTATAATTTTTGCACAAATTCCAGTGGATCATTTGTGCTACTGAATTGTGCCGCAATTTATAATCAGTCTGTGCGATTATTTTACTGGAGCTGAGTATGTGGTCAACAGTTTCATCAACTTCTTTACAGAGTCTGCATTTGGCATCATCAGAGGATTTTTCGATTTTGGCCTTAATGGCATTTGTTCAGATAGCTTGTTCTTGCGCAGCCAGGATTAGTGACTCTGTTTCTTTCTTTAATGTACCTGTTGTTAATCATAACCAAGTTTTTTCACTGTCCACTTTATCTTTTATTTTTTCCAGAAATTGACCATGTAATGCTTTGTTCTTCCAACTCTCCATTCTTGATTTCATCACATCTTTTCTGTATTCTTGTTTCGTCTGTTGGACCTTCAGTAGATTTTTGTTCTTTACTTCAATTAATAGATGTTCTTGACTTTCTTTTAAATAATCAGCCAGTGCATGTTTTTCTTCTTCAACTATTTGCTTCACTTGTAATAATCCTCTGCCACCTGATTTTTGGGGCAGGTATAGTCTATCAGTGTCACCGCGTGGATGTAAACTGTAGTGCATTGTCATCAGTTTCCTGGTTTTTCAGTCCAAAATGTCCAAATCAGCTTGTGTCCAGTTAACTATACCAGCTGTGTATCTTATAGCTGGTATTGCCCAGGTATTTATGGCCTTGATTGTATTTCCACCATTTAATTTAGATTTCAAAATTTTCCTAACTCTGTTGGTGTACTCTCTCCTGACAGTTTTTACTTCTCCGTGTTTGATGTTATCCAACTGCAGAATCCCTAAGTATTTGTAGGCTTCATTTTCGTTGCATTTAATTAGTTGGCCATTGGGCATTTCTATTCCCTCACACGCAGTGATTTTGCCCCTTTTTATTATTATTGTTGTTGTTGTCGTTGTTGTTGTTATCATCATCATCATCATCATCATCATCATTATCATCATCATCATCATCATCAAACATGAAACTCATGTTGTCACAAATACCATTGACTGGTGCTAAGGGTTGATATGGATTGCTGCCAGCATCCTAGGTATCAACCAAGTACCTTCTTAAAATATACAATGTTCCGAGTAGCACAGTTTTATGCACTTCAGCTGGTGTTATTGCAGGAAGCTGCAATTTCTTGATGTGTTTTGTAAAACTCTTGGACATGGTGCCAAGTGCCCCGATGACAATGGGTATCACTCTTACATGTTTCATTCATAGCCACATAGTTTCAATGGCCAGGTTGTGATATTTTGTGATTTTTTTTCCAGTTCTTTTTCTTCAACTCTGGTGTCTCCTGGTGCAGCGATATCAATAAATTGTATGCTAACAGAGGTTAAACGTAGTTTGTTGAAAAACAAACAGAAGAAATGGGGACAAATTGGAAAATAAATTTGTGACCCCAAAGGATTACAAATCTCAGCTTAAAATCTGGCTAGCAAGTTGACTGCTACCTGTAATTACAATCCCCTCTATCCCAAAAAGGACCAACACAGGTGTGTGTTTGGGGGTGTGTGTGTAAATTAGATCAGATGTACTGTATAGCCTACCAAACATTCATTCCATGTTTCCAGACACAAACAGTCTTTAGTGGCACAGCATTGAAAGAGGAAAATGCAATTATTTCGACCATTGATTTTAATTATTAATTCCACTCGTTTTAATTGCTGTTTTAACTCTCTTATTTTTAAATGTTGCAATCTTCAATCTGTTTTTGGTTTGTGTTTTTTAATTGGAAACTGCCAAGGGGGCTTTAATCGTCATACATACCGCCAAATTAAATATAGGTGTACATATATTAATGTGCTTGACTTTAGCGGCTGTCTGAAAACAAAAAGGAAAGAAAGAAAGAAAGTTTGCTGATCATACATCCAAGAAAAGGTTGGAGTCATCCTACCTCATCCTGTCTCGCCATGTTGTGGCTCCCAATTTGTGCATTGACACTTAATTTAGGATTTGCAATATGGATACCAAAGGATTTTTGAATTAATCAGTGGGATGACTTGTCTCCAGAAGCTTTGGGTGCTCCCATCCTGGGGGTTATTTTTTTTATAAAAGTTTTTTTTAATTGTTAGTCTCATACATACCTTTACAAGTATACATTCTCCTATCACATTTTAACACTTTAAACCTTCATTTTTTTCCATATAAAAAAATTAAAATATATGACCGGGATTGCTTGGTTTACCATCCCATAAACTTTTGGTTTTACCTCCACCCTATTTTCCTTTCCTTTTCTCCCTCCCACCCCTCTCTACTTTCTCCTCCTCCTCTCCACTCCCTTTCCTTCTTCCCCTTCCTCTCCCCTACTCCTCTCTACCCCTTTCCCTTCACACTCTCTCTCCTCCTCTTCCTGTCCCACCCTGGAGTTTTTTAAGGAGAGAATGAAACAACCATTTGTCTGAAATGTTATACAGCAGGGGTGTCAAACTCAAGGCCTGTGGGCTGGATCCGGCCCACAGGGTGCTTAGATCTGGAAACAGCAAAGGACTGGCCCCTGGTGCCTCTGCCAGCAAAAATGGAGCTCCATTTCGGCCAGCAGAGGACTGCAGGAGGCCATTGAAGCCAAAAATGGGGCTGGGGGGGCACACACAGCCATCCTGAGCTTCGTTTTTGTTTTGTCGCAGCCAAAAATTGGACCACGGCGGCCTGCACGTGGCTATCTCGAGCTTCCTTTTCACTGGCAGAAGGCTGAAGGAGGCCATCGCGGCTGAAAATGGGGCCAGGGGGTGATGTGTGGCTGTCCCGAGCTCTGTTTTTGCCTGCAGAGGGCTGCAAGTGGCGGTCACAGCCGAAAACAGGAAAAAGAGAAGGAAGGAAGGAAGGAAGGAAGGAAGGAAGGAAAGGAAGGAAGGAAGGAAGGAAGGAGATTATGATGAGAGGGAGGGAGGGTCTGAGGGAAGTCCTGCCTTAGCACTTGACCACTACAGGTTCCCCTGGCATGAGTGACGTCGAGCTGGCCACATAATCTGCAGCAGAATGCGCCCTGGACTATGCTCTATGTGGATGATGCTTGCTTCCACCACCAGAGGAAAACTACAGCAGCAAGTTCAAAAGTGGAACAATTCCCTCAACCGTTTTGGTGTACCACCTCAAGAAAACTGAGTACTTAAGGGACTGTCACCACCTCTGGAACACTTTCAAATCAGTGGAGAAAGGCTAAAGGAGGTGGACATTTTTCTTTTTGTAAAAAGTTTTATTTTTTTTCTTTCCATATACATTCACAAATATACATTCTCATGAGTAGACAGTTAAAACAATTTATCAGTGGAACTCCTTGCCTCCAGAAGTTGTGAATGCCCCAACACTGGAAGTCTTTAAGAAGATGCTGGATAGCTATTTGTCTGAAACGGTATAGGGTTTCCTGCCTAGGCAGGGGGTTGGACTAGAAGACCTCCAAGGTCCCTTCCAACTCTACTATTGTATTGTATTGTATAAGTACTATTAATATTTATCTGTTGTCTTCTAGCATTTATCACAATCTGTTTAAAAATATTTTAAAAACATAATCAGTGTCACTTTCTTTCCCCGTACATCTATCTTATTTTCCAAGAACCCTACACCTTCTTTCTTCCCAACATCCCTTCTCTACCTTCTTCTTTCTTCCTCTCCTTCCTCTTTTCTTCTTCCCCTCCCTCTCCCACTACTCCTCCTCTCTTCTTCTCCTTCTTACCTTTTCTCCTACTCTTACTACCCCTCCCTTACTTCCTCTCCTTTACCCTTTCTTCTTTTCCCTCTTCTTTCTCTCTCCATGCTTCCCTTGCTTATTTTCTTCTAGAAGGTGGACATTTTTCATTGGTCATAGCTTCAACCAGGATTTTAGTCTCACCTTTGAACAATGTTTGCTACTTCCGAAGCTCACATCTGTCTCAAAAACAGCAGGAAAGCTACACATCTGCATACTCTTTCCAGGTGTTTCTTAGCTGAAACAAACAACAAACAGACCCAACGTGCTGCCTTTAATTCTTTCGATGGAAGAGAATATTTGTAGCTGGAGGTTGAACTGTGAAGTCCTTGGTGCTCTCTGAGCTTGGTTCTTTTCTTGATGATGTTTCATCACCCAACTAGCATTGATGATGTTACCTAGCTGGGTAATGAAATGTCTGTAAGAAAATAATCAAGTTCAAAGAGCATCAAGGACTCCATATTTCATTCTTTCCTTTCCCCTCTTTTGCATGTGTCTCTGCCACCTAAAGCCATTCTTCAGGCATAACACAGGATGAGCTTGGCTTGAATACTATTCAAAACAGATGAACAGCTGGCTTGCTAAAGTACAAAATACCAGGCAATAATCTGGCTGGGGAAAGAGATAATTTTGATAACGAATTAAAAATAGGTCAGAAATCTTAAATTGGGGAGTCAGAAGAGGATGACATTTTTCAATGATCACTTTTTAATTTATTTATTTCGATTTTAATCCCTGCTCTTATGACTTTTTAAAATAACTCACAGTGGTTAATTTACTCACTCCTCCTATTTTCCCCACAGCAACAACAACCCTCTAAGGTCGGAGGCGGTGTGCAGAGAGAGAGAGAGAGTGAGAGGAGAGGAGAGAGAGCAGCAGAGACAGAGAGAGAGACAGAGAGAGACAGAGCAGAGACGAAGACGACAGAAGACAGCACAGCAGGCACACAGAGACAGAGACACTGGCCCAAAGTCATTCAACTGACATTCATAGCTAAGACAGAACTAGAACTCACAGTCTCCAGCCGATTGGCCCAAGTCACCCATCTGGTTTTCATGCATCAGGCGGGACTAGAACTCACCGATTCCTAGTCATTGGCCCAAAGGAATGTAGACAGTTTTCATGATCAAGGTGGGACTAGAACTTTCAGTTTCTTTGCTGATTGGTCCAAAGTCATCCAGTCAACTTTCACACTTAAGGTGGGATTAGAACTCATAATCTCTTAGTGACTGGCCCAAAGTTAATCAACCAGCTTTGGTGCCTAAGGCAAGACTAGAACTCATAGTCTCCTGGTTTCTAGGCCAACACCTTAACCGCTAGACCAAACATGAAACTTAATTTCAGCTGGTTGTTTCTTCGTTGACTCTTTATAAACTCCATTCCTCATTATAGGAAGAACTGAGGCATTAAAATAGTTAATTTCTATTTCATTTTTTTAAAAAAAAAACACTTCGGTTTTAACCAGTTTTAAAGATTTCCTCAGGATCTTTAAAGTTTTTTTTTTATGCTCTCTTCCTTTCTTCCCTCCTCTCTTTTTTTCTCTTATATATGCAAAGAATTGGGAACCTCAATTTTAAAAATGACCATCTATTTCCCCACAATGTTTTTGTTTTGAATGCTTTTGGGTGCTCCGGAGATGATTACTGTTTTTAATAACCATGTAATTACTGTATTACTCAGAACTGTCCTAGGCTTTCCCATCTGCCATAGAGGGAGGGAAGGAAGTTAGAGGGACTGTTAAACTGCACCCTCTGACAAAGAGCATCATATTGCAACAATCCTGAACTCAGTTTCTTCCTCTGCTCCATTGGGATGTGCAAATATGCACTCACTGAGACTATATCTGGATGAAATCAGGGCTCATCTGCAGCAAAAACACAAACGAACACAAACAGGTGCTTTTGTGTCCCACCAGTGGTCAGTGGAGCTGGAGGCAGATTCGGACAGTGAGTAGGTTAGGGAGGAACATGGGCCAGTCCTGGAGTCAGGGGAAGACTCGGATGAGGGCTCTGTGTCAGATGCAGAGATGGGCCAGGGCTGCCTGACAGTTGTCAGCTGCCTTCAGAGTCAGACATCAGTGAGGCAGACGAACAGCTGGAGCCTGTTCCCAGTGTGCGCAAGTGCAGAGTTGCCAGACAAAGGGAACAGCTAAAGAACAGGGGTTGACTTGGGAGTAAAGCCAAAGGTGGACGATGAATGGCCCCTCCCAGAGGAAATAAAAGAGGAGCAAAAGGGGAGTGGAGTTTGCAGGAGAGAATTAGTTCATTTAATTGGTCTGTGACTCTCTGAGGCTCCTTGCCAAGTTTTGCAGATATCGGCCTGGCAGCTCTCCAAGCCAGATAAGGTCTGTGACTGTAAATCCTCCCTTGAAAGACTTTGCTGGATGTGAATGAGTAGAATTCACAGTCAATTAATAAAAGGGATTTTTGTTGGGACCAGGAGTTTGCTTCATGCTCTTGGGAAGCCTGGGTCAGAACAGGTGCTTGAGAAGACACGGGTAGAAGATAGGAGATGGGATATCTGAAGACGCTAATAAAAGACTTAAGCATCAAGGAAATATCAATCAACAGAATATTTGCCTCTCAGGATTGAACTGTGAGGTCCTTGTTACTTTCTGAGGTTGATTGTTTTCTTTCAGATGTCTCATTACCTAACTAGGTAACATCATCCATTTTAGAAGGGAGCGGGGTTTGCAGAAAGAAGGAGGACGAGGTTGTGGTCGTGGTCGTGCAGCAGCAGCAGCAGCAGCAGCAGGAGGAGGAAGGAGGAGGAGGAGGGAGGAGGAGGAGAGAGAAGAGAAAGAAGAAGAAGAAGAAGAAGAAGAAGAAGAAGAAGAAGAAGAAGAAGAAGAAGAAGAAGAAGAAGAAGAAGAAGAAGAAGAAGAAGAAGAAGAAGACTGTGGGATCCTTAGTGATCTCTGAGCTTGGTATTTTTTTTTTCCTTGCAGACATTTCATTACCCAACTAGGTAACATCATCAGTGCTAGAAGAGGGTTGGGTTTGTCCTCTATTTATATACAAGTGTCTTGCCTCGTCAGTGTTAGTGGGAATATTCTTGGTGGTTCTTTGATTTAAGATGTGGTTTACTGTTTGGTTTTTCATCTGAGTTGGCAGTTCCTTGATTGGAGTCTTGTTTAATGCTTGATTTTTGGTCTAGTATTAATGTTGGTATTAATCTATGCTTAACTGAGTGTCTAGAAAATGTACAAATTGTTATAAGAACAATAAGTGATCTCAAAAAGGAGGAAAAACTTTGAGAAAGATGGTAAAATTTGAAATACTTAATTTTTTTAAAAAAAAAACCCAAGATTTTCTATTAGCTGGCTTTCACTCCTAAGGCTAAACTAGAGCTTATACTCTCTTGGTAATTGGCTGAAAGTCACCCACCTGGCTTTTGTGCCTAAGGTGGGACTCGAACTCATGGGCAACGGGTGATTAACCCAAAGTCACCCAGCCAGTTTTCATGCCTACGGTGGGACTTGAACTCATATGGACATCATTCCAATTGTTATACTCCAGGCGTCAACAATCCCGATTCTTACCTACTTGAAATGGCCACTTTTACTTTGGAAAATAAAATTTTAATGAGTGGGCAAATCCTTGCCCCAAAGTATAGGATTTATTATCTGTTATGGGATTAAAAAGACTGGGATTAAGTTTGCTGCTGTCTTGTTCAATTGGATGGAATGTTTAAAAACTGTGTCTCTGCTCTTGGGCTATATTATTGCAACTTAATATTTTGTTGTTATTGTGTGTACTGGTGTGCATCTCTATGTCTCTATCTGTGTGTGAGAGACAGAACAGACAGAGACAGACAGAGAGACAGAGACAGAGACAGAGAGACAGAGAGAGAGAGAGAGAGAGAGAGAGAGAGAGAGAGAGAGAGAGAGAGAGAGAGAGAGAGAGAGAGAGAGAGAGAAATGGAAAGTGGGAGGGAGGGAAAGAGAAAGAGAAAGAGAGAGAAAGAGAGAGACAGACAGACAGAAGAAATAGATGATAGATAGATAGATAGATAGATAGATAGATAGATAGATAGATAGATAGATAGATAGATAGACAGACCAAATAGAGAGAGAGAAATAGAGAAATGGAAAGAGGGAGAGAGGGAGAAAGAGAGAGAAAGAGAAAGAGAGGGAAAGAGAGAGAGAGACAGACAGAAGAAATAGATAGATAGATAGATAGATAGATAGATGGATGGATGGATGGATGGATGGATGGATGGATGGATGGATGGATGGATGGATGGAAGAGAGAGATAGATAGATAGATAGATAGATAGATAGATAGATAGATAGATAGATAGATAGATGATAGGCAGGCAGGCAGGCAGGCAGGCAGGCAGGCAGGCAGGCAGGCAGGCAGACAAAATAGAGAGAGAGAAATAGAGAAATGGAAAAAGGGAGGAGGGAGAAAGAGAGAGAAAGAGAAGGAAAGAGAGAGACAGACAGACAGAAGAAATAGATAGATAGATGATAGATAGATAGGTAGGTAGGTAGGTAGGTAGGTAGGTAGGTAGATGATAGACAGACAAACAGACAGACAGATATGTAAATAGACAGGCAGGCAGGCAGGCAGGCAGACAAAAGAGAGAGAGAGAAATAGAGAAATGGAAAAAGGGAGGGAGGGAGAAAGAAAGAGAAAGAGAGGGAAAGAGAGAGACAGACAGACAGAAGAGATAGATAGATAGATAGATAGATAGATAGATAGATAGATAGATAGATAGATAGATAGATAGATAGATAGATAGATAGGTAGGTAAATAGACAGACAGACAAAATAGAGAGAGAGAAATAGAGAAATGGAGAGAGAGAGGATGGGAGGGAGGAAGAGAGAGAAAGAGAGATAGAGATTATTACCTCAATTCATGTTATTAGTCGCCCAGTAACCATTGGTGAGATATGCAAGGTTTATCATTTAAATAACATAAACATAGGTATGTTTTATTGTATTATATTTATTATATTTAATTAAAATATAAAAATATAGGAAGAGAAATCAGTCTGATTTGGGGTTTTTTTCCCCTCTCCTCTCATTCCTCCCTCCTCTCTTTTATCTTCTTTGGGTAAATTAGTAGCAGTAGAGGCCACAACTGTATGCAGGAGGAGCAGGAGGAGAATAACAGAGTTGGAAGGGACCTTGGTCCCAGGGGTGAAATGCTACCAGTTCAGACTGGATGGCCTGAAGCGGTAGTAAAAATGCTACCGTTTTGACCAAACCAATAGTAACAAAAATGTTACCGGTTCAGGTGAACTGGTATTTCCACCGATCAGCTGTGACACATAATTTATATTAACTGGAATTGTCAGATTTCCTGCTCTCTAGTTAATTTAAATCACATGGTACAGCGGATTCCCCCCCTCGTTATTCTACTTACTTTTGCAGACATACTAGGTAGCAGGCTCCGCCCACCCACCCGGACATCATCACGTCCTGTTTTTGACACTCTGCGCATGAGTGGAAAGTCCTGTGCATACTTACATTTGTGAACCAGTAGTGAAGGTAAGTTGATCTCACCCTTGCTGTGGCCCTATACCATATCAGACAAATAGTTTTCCCATCTCTTTTTAAAAACTTCCAGTGTTGGAGCATTTACAACTTCTGGAGGCAAGTTGTTCCACTGATTAATTGTTCTAACTGTGAAGAAATTTCTCCTTAGTTCTAGGTTGCTTCTCTCCTTGATCAGTTTCCATCCATGGTGTGAGAGGAGGAATATACCCATTGGAAAGCTGCAGGTAATAAGGCCTAGGAGTGAGCTTCCAGGCCTCACTGAACCAAAGTTCTAAACTAACATCATTGCAAAATGTACCCGGTGTATTTCTAATGTGCTCTCTTGTGTGCTGCATTTTCTGGCAAGTCAGGTACTTGCACGGATATATTTAGAGCAGGAAGAATGAGGCGGTGGGAATTGAGGAACAGAAATCAACAAGTGTCTGAGAGCTTCAAAAGCACACAGGGGTTTGCAGAGAGTGACAGTCAGTAAGGAAGAAAAAAGAAGGAAAAATATGGAATACAATGCAATACAATAGTAGAGTTGGAAGGGACCTTGGAGGTCTTCTAGTCCAACCCCCTACCTAGGCAGGAAACCCTATACCGTTTCAGACAAATAGCTATCCAACATCTTCTTAAAGACTTCCATTGTTGGGGCATTCACAACTTCTGGAGGCAACTTCTGTTCCACTGATTAATTGTTCTAACTGTCAGGAAATTTCTCCTCAGTTCTAAGTTGCTTCTCTCCTTGATTAGTTTCCACCCATTGCTTCTTGTTCTACCCTCAGGTGCCTTGGAGAATAGTTTGACTCCCTCTTCTTTGTGGCAACCCCTGAGATATTGGAACACTGCTATCATGTCTCCCATAGTCCTTCTTTCTCTTAAGCTAGACATACCTAGTTCCTGCAACCGTTCTTCATATGTTTTAGTCTCCAGTCCCCTAATCATCTTTGTTGCTCTTCTCTGCACTCTTTCTAGAGTCTCCACATCTTTTTTACATCGTGGTGACCAGAACTGAATGTAGTATTCCAAGTGTGGCCTTACCAAGGCATTATAAAGTGGTATTAACACTTCACGTGATCTTGTGTGTATGTCAGTAAAAAAAGAAGATATAAGAAATGTGGCTTGAGGTGAGAATAGCATCCTTTCCCCTATAGCAGTTTTTATAGGACCTGCTATGTGTCATTGAACCCCATTGCAATGGTTGGACAATGTGAGTTTTCTGTTCTTATATCTTTCTTTTGTTCCAAGTCATTAGAAACAATAAACCTCTGGTCTTAAAGTAATATTTATTGCTTGTGGCTTGCCTTTGTTTTTTTAATCAGAATATTTTTATGACAATGGCGACGAGCACCTGCCCTAGAGTTGGACGGATTGGATAGAGAAAGCATTATCTTTGACATCTACACCTTTTGTCTACATACCATATTTTTCGGAGTATAAGATGCACCTTCCCCCCCCCCCCCAAAAAAAAAGAGGATGAAAAAACTGGGAGCGTCTTATACACTGAATACAGCATTTTTAGCCTCCCGAAACCCCGCCCTAGGGCATCCCATTTTTTGCAAAAATGGATGTGCAGAGGGCTTCGGAGGCCTGCAAAGTGCTTCTGGGGCCTGGGGAGGGCAAAAATGAGTGAAAAGCAGGCCATTTTTTGCTCATTTTTGCCCCCCCCCCCCCCCGCTCCCATGAGCATTCTACAAGCCTCCCAAAGCCTATGCATGCCCTGTTTTTTTGCAAAAATGGGTCCGTTTTTGTGAAAAATATGGTGTTTTTTTCTCATTTTTGCCCCCTCCCCCAGCCCCCAGGAGCACTTTGCAGACCTCTCAAACTTTCTGCATGCCCCGTTTTTCCTAAAATTGAAGCGTGAAGAGGGTTTGGGAGGCTTGCAGAGTGCAAAAACTTTTTTTTTAATTTACCTCTTCAAAATCTTGGTGTGTCGTATACTCTGGTGTGTCTTATAGTTCAAAAAATATGGTAGGTATTCCAGTCTGAATTAAAACCAATTTCATTATCTCACTCAGAATCATCGAGTTGGAAGGCCCCTAACCCTGCCACCTGCTCTGGGCAGGATCCATACAGTACCTTGGACAAAGGATAATCCATATATCCATGTGATTGATATGGTCAGTTAGGTGTTTCTTCGTCAAATAGACAGCTGCCGTTCAATACATGTGAAGGCCAAGTCTTCTACTAAAAAACCCCAGACCATATGGGACATTTTTTCTCCATTAAATATGGGACATGAGAAGACTTTAAAAATATGAACTAGATCCACCCACTGTCAAATATGTATTACCAATTGATCTGTGTTTTGATTTGTTTTTCTGGGGAAGGATGGGTACCAATTTAGAATTTATTTCTTCGTTGGTTGGTTGGCATTTCCTAAACTTTAGATCCACAGCAGACAAAATATCATAAACTGTTTAATGAACTTCCATGAGAAAGGACATGGTGGGAAAGGAATAAAGAGAGGGAACAGGAAGAAATTCTCACCTAGAATCCTGCATCCAGTTTTGTTCACCACACTATAAAAAAGATGTTGAGAGTCTAGAAAATGTGCTGAGAAGAGCAGCCAGGATGAAGAGGGGACTGGAGACTAAAACAATGAAGAACTGTTGCAGGAACTGGGCCTGGCTAGTCCCAGGAGTCCCAGAAGAGAAGGACCAGGAGGAACATGATAGCAGCCTTCCAATGTTTGAGAAGCTGCCACAGAGAGGAAGAGGTCAAGCTATTTTCCAAGGCACCCAAAGGCCAGACAAGGAATAGTGGATGGAAACCGAACAAGGAGAGATTCAACCTGGAAATAAGGAGAAATTTCCTGACAGGGAGAACAATCAACCCATGGAACAGAAGTTGCCTTCAGAAGTTGTGAATGCCCCAACAGAGCATTTAAGCAGAGTCTGGATAACCATTTGTCTAAAATGGTAGAGGGTTTCCTGCCTAAGCAGGGGGTTGGACTAGAAGACCTCCAAGGTCCCTTCCAACTCTTGTTATTCTAAATTCTATCATCACACAGACGTTCACCAAAGACACTCCTCACCAGAATTTGGAGTTCCATTTTTATAATCGCAGGAAAAGAAAAAGAAAATTGCCTTTCTTGCTTCTTCCCAAGAAACATCCATGGCCAAATGCAGCCAGCTTCAACCGACAGCATCCTGTCAAGTAAGCTCTGTCGGGTGTATCGTAGTTCTACATGGCTGATCTAGCCAGATGTTGCAAAACAGGAGAAGCCAAGGATCACCAGATATTTTAATTTACTTTCTTGAACGACCGTCTGTTTCTCTGGGGCCTTTCCCTTCAGCTGTGGATCGGGTTGGAAGGGAAGGAATGAAAAATAGGGGAAAGTGGTGGAGGAAAAAATATGATAAATGTGAGCCATGCTAAATTAGACTCCTTCTTTCTCCGCCTGTGATAGGATTCGTACCTCTTTCACTTGTTATATAGCTTTTTTTTTTTTTTTTGGAGTATAAAAAGCTCCGGAGTATAAGACACACCTTAATTTTGGGGGAGGAAAATAAGAAAAAAAAATCTCTCCCTACCAGCATCCAGGGCATTCATCTGGCTAGCATCCTGTCAGTGTGTGAGAGAGTTGAGGGCTGTTTGGAAACAAACAGTATTTATTGTGTGAGCAACAAGGAAGGAGACAGCAAGGAGCCTGGGCGTGGCTTGTTCTGTATTAAAGCTGCATGCTGTGATGATATCTGAAACTGAAAGTGAAATTTCTCTCCTCTGCTGAACTACCACATTGGAAAACCTGCTTTTGGTATTGTATATTTACTTCATGTGTTATATTATATATAAAGAGACGTTGTTGAATCCTGCTGAATCAGTTGCTTGTGTCTGCTTTCTGGATGTGATTGCTGCTGCAAACTCTGACACCTCCTTGCAGCAAATAGCAAACAGCCAGGTCAGCTTCAGCACATTATTGCAGCCTGATTCAGCATGAGCAGCTGATTGGCGGGTGGATCGGCCTCCTTGCCTCCTGTTCCAGGCTGCAGGGATTTCCAGAGTCCATCACCTCCTCCGGGCTTCACGTTTTTGCTTACATTCAGTGTATAAGATGCACCCCAATTTTCACCCTCTTTTAGAGGGAGAAAAGTGCATCTTATACTCCAAAAATATTATGTATGTATGTATGTATGTATGTATGTATGTATGTAGGTAGGTAGGTAGGTAGGTAGGTAGGTAGGTAGGTAGGTAGGTAGATAGATGATAGATAGATAGATAGATAGATAGATAGATAGATAGATAGATAGATAGATATAGAGATAGATATAGATAGATATAGATAGATAGATAGATAGATAGATAGATAGATAGATAGATAGATGATAGATAGATAGATAGATAGATAGATAGATAGATAGATAGATAGATGATAAATAGATAGATAGATAGATAGATAGATAGATAGATAGACAGACAGACAGACAGACAGACAGACAGACAGACAGACAGACAGAAGGAGATCTGCTGAACTGCGTCCTATGCCATTAAAATATATACACCGTATATATCCTGCGTATTTGGATATCAGATATCACTCCAGCTGATGAAAGAGAAATTGCTTTTTTTTTAACATGTCTTTTAGGGAGTTATTTGGGAAAGAAATGGCTGAAAGGGGTATACGTGTGGATCTCTTGTCTTTTATTCTATACAGGTTAGTCCTCGACTTAAAACAGTCTGTTTAGTGACCATTCAAAGTTACAACAGCACTGAAAAGGTGAGTTTTGACCATTCTTCACACTTAAGAGCCCCATGTAGTGCCTTGCAGGATTCAAAACTGCAATTATCGTCATTGTCTTCATCAATCAGAATAGAGCTAGAAGGGACCTGAGAGGTCTTCTAGTCCAGCCCCCTAATTCAGCAGGAGAACCTATAACATTTCAGACAAGTGGCTGTCTAATCTCTTCTTAAAAGCCTCCAGTGATGGAGCAGCCACAACGTCTGGAGGCAAGCTGTTCAATCAATCCATTGGAATAGAACTGGAAGGGACTGTGGAGGTCCTCTAGTCCAGCCCCCTGCTGAAACAAAAGACCCTTTGCCATTTCACATAAGTGGCTGTCCAGTGATAGGGCACTCACAACTTCTGAAAGCAAGCTGTTTCACTGGTTTATTGTTCTCACTTTCTCCTTCTCCTTCCTCTTCCTCTTCCTCTTCCTCTTCCTCTTCTCCTCCTCCTCCTCTTCTTCTTCTTCTTCTCCTCCTCCTCCTCCTCTTCTTCTCCTCCTCCTCCTCTTCTTCTTCTTCTCCTCCTCCTCCTCCTCCTCCCCTCCTCCTCCTCCTCCTCCTCCTCTTCTTCTTCTTCTCCTCCTCCTCTTCTCCGCCTCCTCCTTCTCCTTCTGCTTCTCCTCCTCCTCCTCCTCCTCTCCTCTTCTTCCTCCTCCTCCTCTCCTTTTCCTCCTCCTCCTCCTCCTCCTCCTCCTCCTCCTTCTCCTCCTCCTTCATCAAAAACAACAACATCTATCACCAGTATGATGATGGCAGAATCATATGATTCAATATGATTTAATCTCCATCCAGCCTTCAGCATCCCTATTAGCTGACCATCTAACTCTTGAACATACCCAATCAAGCGGATCTCATCCTTTCTGAGGGATTGATTCCACACTCAGGTTGTTCTTATTATTCAGAACTTTTTCTTATCTTCAATTGGAATTATTTTTCTTTTTTAAAAAATCTAATATAGTGAAGATTGACTGAGCAAGAGAGAAGGTAGTGGGGGCTGTATATGAGCCATTGATATTAATTCCCAGTAAATAGGTGTTCTTAGCTCCTGAGTGAAGTGTAGAGGATGCACCTGCTACATCACAAACAAATAATTGCAACAGAGATATGAAAGATACACTTAGGTGATCAAGTCAAACTCCAGCACAATTGAGGAATCCAAATTAAAGTGTGGCAGATGTTGAGCTTTAGATCCTTTTTTTTTTTTTACCGTATCTGAGGACTTCCCTTCCCTGGATGTTTATTTAGACACATCCAGGGAAAGGAACTCTTCAGATCTCAAAAAGTTATTAGTTCCTCTTTGAATATTGTGGTAAATTTAGTAGCTGGAACAGTAAAGTGTAGAATGGTCCAGAGAATACAGTTGTGGTGTAAGTGTCAGGGGAGAAAAACGGGCCAGTGCCAAGCCTCACCAGGTCTCCCTCTTCCACAAGCAGCTGAGTAATTTACAAAGCTATTGATAACTCTACATGGGGCTTCCCTTGAGATGCACTCGGAGACTGCAGTTGGTCCAGAATGCGGCCCCGCGGGTGATCATGGGGAGGACTAGGTACTCCCATGTAACACCTCTCCTGCGCGAGCTGCACTGGCTTCCTGTGGTCTATCGGGTGCGTTTCAAGGTTTTGATTACGATCTTCAAAGCGCTCCATGGCACAGGACCTAGTTACCTGCGGGATCGCATCCTGCCCCATACATCCCTGCGACCAATCCACTCGCATAGAGAGGGACTTCTCCAGGTGCCGTCCGCTAAACAGTGTCGGGGGGCGACACCCAGGAGCAGGGCCTTCTCTGTGATGGGCCCAGCCCTGTGGAATGACCTCCCCCTTGACATCAGGATTACTTCCGATCTCCGCTCCTTCCGTGTAAAGCTCAAGACCCACCTTTTTCAATTGTCTGGCCTGGCTCAACCGTAGTTTATCCTATTCCTCCTGACAGTCCTTTTAAATTGGTAATTTTATTATGGGGTATTTTTAATGGTTAATTTTATTATTATTATTGTGATATATGTAATTGTTACCTCCTCCGTGTACGTGTACGTGTATGTATATGTATGTGTGTATGTGTATGCTTATATGTATTTATGTATGTTTTTATTGTACGCCGCCCCGAGTCCCTGTGGAGAGGGAGCGGCTAACAAATTAAATTATTATTATTATTATTATTAACTGACTGAAAACAATCCATGATTAACCCAAAACAAAAACCCAGGTGGTGGTTTGTTTTGGGTTACGAGAGGATGGGTGTGCACACAAGCAGGGTACAGGTTATCCTAATTACCAAGTAACTATAAAAGCTGGTGGGGAACACCGGGTGGCAACTCTGACAATTTATTTATTGCCTTAGTGTTCTGTTGGTCAGTTTGTGCCGGAGGAAGAATACAAACTGCATTTACAAACCGTTTCTGTGTTTGGCTGTTTTCATTAACCCTTTGGAACCTGATAGTTTGTCAGAGTTCCCACCAGAGTTTACACCAGAGCTCACACTATGGTGCTGAAGGTACAGTGCTTGGGTTGGAGGCTGTGGGTCTGGAGGAGTCTGCCGTGGCAACTGATACAAGCCAGACTCCCTCTCTCCCTCCTTCCTTCCTTCTGGTACTGATTATGTTTCCTAGATGGGTAGTGAAACATCTGCAAGAAAATCACCAAGCTCAGAAAGCACCAAGGACCCCATGCTTCTCCTCCTCCTCCTCTCCCTCTCCTCCTCCTCTCCACATACCCCACTCCCATCTAACACTGATGAAGTTACCTAGTTGGGTAATGAAATGTCTGCAAGAAAACAACCAAGCTCAGAGAGCACCAACCCCATGTCTCCCCCCCTCCACTGCTCTGCAGCTTGCGGTAGCATTTATCTCCTTACAGCAATCTCTGACAAGTTGGGCTTTTGTCAACATGTCAATATGTATATATATTTTCTTCTTCTTTCCACTCTCCCTCTTTCCCTCCTGCTCTCTCTCTCTCTCTCTCTCTCTCTCCTCTCTCTCTCTCTCTCTCTCTCTCTCTCTCTCTCTCTCTCTCTCTCGCTCTCTCTCCTCTCTCTCTCTCTTTCCAAACAGAAAGCAGAGTTCAGTAAATAAAGATAAATGATTCTGCTCTTTCTCTGCAAGCCCTGGAGCTAAACTGAGCAGGCCTCTTATGGTTGGGAGCTGCTTCATTGAATGTTCAGACAGGCCAGTAATACGACAGATGTACGCAGCCATTCCTTCTTCCCTGCTGTCCGTTAGATTATGTTCGTTTTGTTGGAGATGGCATTAGAAGTCTCAAGGTCAAAGGAGTCACGGGTTTTTGAATCCCTGCTGGACGAAGAGGCTTAAGAAACTTCTCGATCCATGCAAAGGTTGCCTTGTTCCTTTGGGGAAAGGAATGAGATTGGGGAACCCCGATATCAAAAGAGGGGGTGCGTGGCAATCCTAACTTCTTCGGGAATTATTGCTAGGGAAGATCACAATGGCAGAAAACTGGCAGTGGCTTTGAAGTTTGATTCCAAGGAATGGTATGAAAAGACAATAGAATTCACACTGGAGCCAATGTACTTACCTCTATAGAAAACTTCCTTCCTTCTTTCCTTCCTTCCTTTCTTTTTCTATCTCTTCCTTCCCTAAATCTCTCTTCCTTCCTTCCTCTTTCTTTCTTTCTTTCTTTCTTTCTTTCTTTCTTTCTCTTTCTTTTCTTTCTTTCTTTCTTTCTTTCTTTCTTTCTTTCTTTCTTTCTTTCTTTCTCTTTCTACCTCCTCCCTCCCTAAATACCTCTTCCTTCCTTCCTCCCTGCCTGCCTTCCTTCCTTTTTTTTTCTTTCTTTTTCTCTCTCTCTCTCTTTCTACCTCCCTCCTTCCCTAAATACCTCTTCCTTCCTTTCTTCCTCCTTCCCTCCCTTCCTTCCTTCCTTCCTTCCTTCCTTCCTTCCTTCCTTGCTTGCTTGCTTTCATTCTTTGGTTTTCTTTTGTTCTTTCATTCTTTCTCTCTTTATACCTCCCTCTCTCCCTAGATACTCCTTCCTTCTCTCCTTCCTTCCTTTCTCTTTGTCTTTTCTCTCCTTATCCTCCTTCTACTCCTAATCCTTCTTCTTCCTTCCTTTCTCTCTTTCTCTCTATCTACCTCCTTCCTTCCTCTTTCCCTCTTTATCTCTACCTATGCACTTCCTTCCTTCCTTCCTTCCTTCCTTCCTTCCTTCTCTTTGTCTTTTCTCTCCTTATTCCTCCCTTCCTACCTCACTAAATACCTTCTTCCTTCCTTTCTCTCTTTCTCTCTATCTACCTCCTTCCTTCCTTTTCCCTCTTTATCTCTACCTATGTACCTCCTTCCTTCCTTTTTTTGTCCTTTCTCTCCTTATCCTCCTCTTAATTCCTTCCCTTTCCTACTACTACCTCCTTCCTTCCTTTCTCCCTCTTTATCTCTACCTATGTACCTCCTTCCTTCCTTTCTCTTTGTCTTTTCTCTCCTTATTCCTCCCTTCCTCCTCACTAAATACCTTCTTCTTCCTTTCCTTTTCTCTCCTTACCTCTCCTTCCTTCCTTCTCCTATTACTCCTCCTTCCTTCCTCTTCCTCTTCCTCCTTCCTTCCTTTCTCTCTTTCTCTCTGCCTACCTACCTACCTCCTTCCTTCCTTCCTTTCCTTGACAATCAGCATCAAAATAATAGGATGCTCTTAGACACAGTCCCTTAGGAGGTAGCTGTATGTCTTCATTTCAGTGAGATCAACAAGATTCTGACACCTTCGCAACTATGGACCCACTGGAGCATAATTTTTCAGGACTGTACAAATCTCTCTTTTTTGTTATTATTACATCCATTGTTAATAGTAAAGGATTCCCCCTTTTAATGACTCCATTATATTTATGCCATAAAGTTCCTGCAATAATATTGTGGAATGGGGGGGGGGGGGAGGAAGATTGTCTGCTGATGCTTTGCGTTCATGCTTTCATTTGTTCCATTATCACTTGAAATGATGGCCACAAGCAACCGATTTTAGCAGGGTTTGTTTTTACTTGGGAATAAAACATACTTTTTTCCAGGACATTTGGGGGGTGGGGGGTGCTATATCATCCAGGCATTATTGTCTCACATATGCATTCCAGTACAAACAGATGACCCAGTTTTCTGCAACATATGGTGCAAATGGGATTCTATGCTATCAGAAGACATATTTTGTTTTTGCCTTTTTTTCATAGAACATAGAATAGCAGAGTTGAAGGGACCTCCCCTGTCCTCCACCATCTCCTGGGGCTTTCTCAAATTCATCTATTCTTTCTTTCTTTCTTTCTTTCTTTCTTTCTTTCTTTCTTTCTTTCTTTCTTTCTTTCTTTCTATCCATCTCTCTCTCTCTCTCTATCTATCTATCTATCATCTATCTATCTATCTCTATCTCTATCTATCTATCATCTATCTATCTATCTCTATCTGTATATCTATCTATCTATCTATCTATCTATCTATCTATCTATCTATCTATCTATCTATCTATCTACCTACCTACCTACCTACCTACCTACCTACCTACCTACCTACCTACCTACCTACCTACCTACCTACCTATTCATCTATTTATCTATCTACCTTTCTATCTGTAATCCTATCTATCTATCTATCTATCTATCTATCTATCTATCTATCTCTATCTCTATCTCTCATCTATCTATCATCTATCTATCTATCATCTATCTATCTATCTATCTATCTATCTACTTATCTATCTATCTATCTATCTATCTATCTATCTATCTATCTATCTATCATCTATCTATCTATCTATCTATCTATCTATCTATCTATCTATCATCTATCTATCATCATCTATCTATCTATCTATCTATCTATCTATCTATCTATCTATCTATCTATCATCTATCTATCTATCTATCTATCTATCTATCTATCTATCTATCTATCTATCTATATATATATATATATATATGTATGTTCCAGCATAACTCTGGAACGTCTCAAACAATTTCCCCCAAACTTGGTACACAAAAGACTTACTCTGGAAAAAAATACTGTAGTGGTAAGGCACCCCTAATACCCCTTGGGATATGTATTCTGTTAAAATACACCCTGCTGTGCCTTAAAATGGCTTCTACTGTACTGCCATCAAATGGCTTCTACTGTACAGTGCAGTGGAGTTGCCATGGTAACGGCTTCACAGCACTCCACAAGGGGACTCCCTCTGGTAAGGGGGAAAATCCAACATTAGAAATTACGTATGGCCTGGACATCCCCCCCCCCTATAAATAAATACCCGGGCAATGCCAGGTTATCGGCTAGTATTCAATAAGAAAGCAAGACTTTTAGCAAAAGGGAAAAGTTTCATCAGATGGAGAATTGCTTTGCCTCTAACAGAATAAGAGAGTTGTAAAGGACCTCAGAGGTCTTCTAATCCATCCCCTTGCTCAAGCAAGAGACATTATATCATTTCAGGCAATCTCTTTTGGAATGCCTCCAGTGTTAGGGCATTCACAACTTCTGGAGGCAAGCTGTTCCACTGGTTAATTGTTCATGCTGTCAGGAAATTTCTCCTTAGTTCTAGGTTGCTTCTCTCCTTGATTAGTTCCCATCCATTATTTCTCATTTTACCTTCTGGTGCTTTGGTAAATAGTTTGAAACAACCCACCCCCACCCCATCTTTGTAGGAGCCCTTCAAATATTGGAAGACTGCTATCACATCTCCCCTAGTCCTTCTTTTTGTCCGATTAGACCAGGGGTCGGCAACCTTAAACATTTAATGAGCCATTCGGACCCGTTTTCCACAGAAAAGAAAACTCCGGGCGCCACAAAACCCTTGCCCTGCCTGATTATTTCCTGAGTGGCCACAGAATGAGGATATGTAATTGAATTAAATGTTCTGTTTTCTTACGAAACTTTTTTTTTTCTTGGATTTATAAATGGTTAGCCTACTAAGGGTTGAAAGGCTCAATAAACCACGTGACAGCAGGTTTCACGCACTGGCAGTTGAGGTGCATATTTTGAGCAACAGAGAGCCACAGCAGAGGGATGAAAGAGCCACATGTGGCTCCAGAGCGCGGGTTGCTGACCCCTGGATTAGACATACCCAATTCCTGTAACCATTCTTTGTGTGTCTTAGCCTCCATCCTCCTAATCATCTTTGTTGCTCTTCTCTGCACACTTTCCGGAGTCTGACTATCTCCTTTATGTTGTGTGGCAACCAGAACTGGATGCAGTATTCCAAGTGATCAGGGGACTGGAGACTAAAACATATGAAGGATGGTTGCTGGAATTAGACACTGTTAGGAATGTAAGCTAACAGTTGGGTTGGCAATATATAAACCAGGGTGGTAGTACTGTTTCTTTAAGTACTGCTGTAATGTGATTGGTTGCTGTTACCTCAAGCAGCCATAAGAGGGAGCCAGAATGACTGTTAGCTCTCTGTTTGTTAGACGCTGATCGGTGTATTGTGAGTTACTGTGTTTTTGCTACTGTTAGCCTAAATTGGTTATTTGATACTGGACTGTGTTCGAAGGATCATTCCTTAATTGAGAACATTGATAACTGAATGACTGAACCGTGTATGACTTGGACTGTAAATTGAACTCTGAATACCTCTATATTTCCACATAGTAAACTACTATTATTTATACTATTCAGTGTCCCTGTATGGAAGAACACACACAAACCAGCACTCCCCCTCCACCCCCTGCATGCATGCGTTCCACCCTGCCCCTCCACCCATGCATGCACATCTCTTGCATGCGCCCCTACCCCATGCATGTGCGGCAGAGATCTGAAAATCAGCTGACCGGCAGGAGGCGCATGGTGGAGCTGAACTGGGGGAACGACTCATGTGCCTGCAGAGAGTGCTCGGCATGCCACCTGTCACACATATGCCATAGGTTCGCCATCAGGGGATTAAAGTGTTTTCATCGCGTCTTCTGACTCCTAGTTGGCGTTCATGGATGCCCTCTGCTACTCTGTGTGTCCTACGTAGTGACTGTTACAATTCTTACACTGTTGAGAAAAGAAAACACCCTATTTTGCCTTCCTTCTTTTCCATGGGAATTAACACGGATTTGTAGAACTCTCCGAGTAAGGATTTTCTCTGGATGAAAAAATAATAATGGTGCGATGTTCTGCTTTTGCCATTCTCCCACATTTTCATTTGTTCTACTGATGAAGACTAATATGACAATCTGGGAAATGGTGGGCAATTTCAGCTCATTTTTGAGATGCCAATTGCCTTTATTGCAATGGCTTTTTAATTGATAATCCAACTGAAGTTTTGCGTCCCGTCTCATGGCGGCTGCTACTAATTCTATTAATTTCCAGCAAAGCAAGCCAGGCATTGTGCAGAAATGTTGTATTTTCTTGGTAACACAGTTATCACAACAGACAGCCAACCCGGGTGGCGTATGGCAGATTGTTCCTTTTTTAGCGCTTTTATTGAAAATCAAGATACTGGATTTGCCCGATTAGAATAATGAAGCTGATGATTTCCAATCTGTTTAATAAAGAACTTATGGGTAGGAATATTTCTATTAAATTAACCAGCTGGTGAGATGGTGCTAATTTTTTTTTTTTTTTGGTACTCTGTTTTTTTTTTTTTTTTTTTTTTTAATAGCTGGGAAAAGAACATTCATTATTGAAAAGAAAGACACTGTTCGTAATCATTGATTAGTCTCGCACCTCGCCGTGATTTCTGTTTTAGAGCTTTGTATATGATAGGATAATATTTTGGGAATTTGGAGACTGAAAAAAAGAGATCGTGGCATTGAGCACTGTATCTGAAAAAAGAGAACGAAGAGATATGTTGATTTAAAGGGGACTCCTGGAAAAATCTGATGACACTACACAGGACATACAGGACACGGGAGGTGCTGGAGCTTTGCTGGTGGGGGGAGAAGAGGCAACATCGAGGAAACTTAGATCACAAAAATGAACTAGAAAATCTGTTTGATATAAAATGATTGAAATTACTTGAAGATAAAAGGCTAAAATATGCTGACAAAATATTACAGTAGTAACAACTTAATGTATTAACTAAATGAAAGTTATGAGAATGGGGGGGAGGGCCATTTCCTGCATAATGTAGCTGTCAAAATTTGTAACCTTATCCACCATCCCTTTTCCTGATTATTATTATTTTTTTTTGTAAAACCAATCAAAAATTTGTTTGAAAAAAAAGAAAAGAAGTTGCCTTCAGAAGTTATGGGAGCTTCATCACTGGAGGTTTTCAAGAAGAGACTGGACTGTGGTTTATCAGAAATGGGTCTCCTGCTTGGGGTTGGACTAGATGACCTACAAGGTGCCTTCCAACTCTGTTATTCTATTCCATTCCATTCCACTCCACCTATTCTATTCTGCTCTGCTCTGCTCTATTCTATTCTGTTCTGTTCTATTCCATTCCATTCCATTCCACCTGTTCTGTTCTATTCTATTCTATTCTATTCTGTTCTGTTCTGTTCTGTTCTGTTCTGTTCTAATCTGTTCTGTTCTGTTCTATTCCATTCCATTCCATCCCAACCCAACCCAACCCAACCCAACCCAAACTAATCTAACCTAACCTAAAGGCAGGACAAGACACAGTGGATGGAAATTAATCAAGGAGAGAACTAACCTAGAAATGAGGAGAAATTTCCTGATAGCGAGGGCAATTATTCAGTGGAAGTTGTGGATACTCCATCCCCGGAGACTTTTTAAGAAGAAACTGGACAATCATTTGTCTGAAATGGTAGAGGGTCTCCTGCTTGAGCAAGGGGGTGGACTAGAAGACCTCCAGGGTCCTTTCCAAATCCCCTTAAAGACAAATCAATTCTCCCTCTGATGAAACTTTTCACCATTGCTGAAAGTCTGCCTTCTTATTGACCACGAATTTGAGTAAACTCCAGGAGGAGGAGGTGGAGGACAAAGGAACTTGGTGTGTGATGATCCATGAAGTCACATAGAGTGAGACACGTCTTTGCAATTAAGAACAGCAACAACTACCTTCTTCTACAGACTTAGTGGCACTTAACAGTCACTTGATTTACTTTTGAGTAGACCCATATAGGATTGCACCCCGCCCCCCCCAAAAAAAAGTACAAAATGCATAAAACTGAAGTGTTTCCTTTGCAATTTTCTTCCACGGTGACTACAGTGTGGGAAGAGAAAGCCTTCTCTTGGTTTTTGTCTCCTGCTTCTGATTTGGTTAATAATAAAAATAATAACCACCACCGTATGTTTTGATACAGATTAGATTTAATGGTGAGTTCAAGGACTGAGTTAATTTTATATTCATACTACATAGATCATTTTATTAGGCAATTTTTCCCCTTCTTTGATGTTTAGGTTATTAAAATAAATGAATGTAGGGGTTTATTTAACTGCAGAGTCAGTTGTGTGTTATATAGTTGCTTGTATGCTGTATTTCAACAAAGTAGTTCTTTTTTTAAATAATCTCTCCTCCTCCTCCTCCTCCTCCTCCTCCTCCTCCTCCTCCTCCTCCTCCTCTCCTCCTCCCTGCCCATTTTTTACATGTTTGCATGGAGGAGGAGCTTCTTCTTCTTCTTTCTTCTTCTTCTTCTTCTTCTTCTTCTTCTTCTTCTTCTTCTTCTTCTTCTTCTTCTTCTTCTTCTTCTTCTTCTTCTTCTTCCTCCTCCTCCTCCTCCTCCTCCTCCTCCTCCTCCTCCTCCTCCTCCTCCTATTCTTCTTCTTCTTCTTCTTCTTCTTCTTCTTCTTCTTCTTCTTCTTCTTCTTCTTCTTCTTCTTCTTCCTCTTCCTCTTCCTCTTCCTCTTCCTCCTCCTCCTCTTCCTCTTCCTCGTCTTCTTCTTACAATACAATACAATACAATACAATACAATAGTAGAGTTGGAAGGGACCTTGGAGGCCTTCTAGTCCAACCCCCTGCCTAGGCAGGAAACCCTATACCGTATCAGACAGATGGCTATCCAACATCTTCTTAAAGACTTCCAGTGTTGGGGCATTCACAACTTCTGGAAGCAAGCTGTTCCACTGATTAATTGTTCTAACTGTCAGGAAATTTTTCCTCAGTTCTAAGTTGCTTCTCTCCTTGATTAGTTTCCACCCATTGCTTCTTGTTCTACCCTCAGGTGCCTTGGAGAATTGCTTGACTCCCTCTTCTTTGGGGCAACCCTTGAGATATTGGAAGACTGCTATCATGTCTCCCCTAGTCTTTCTTTCCATTAAACTAGACATACCCAGTTCCTGCAACCGTTCTTCATATGTTTTAGCCTCCAGTCTCCTAATCATCTTTGTTGCTCTTCTCTGCACTCTTTCTAGAGACTCCACATCTTTTCTACATCATGGTGACCAAAACTGAATGCAGTATTCCAAGTGTGGCCTTACCAAGGCATTATAAAGTGGTATTAACACTTCACGTGATCTTGATTCTCTCCCTCTGTTTACGCAGCCTAGAACTGTGTTGGCTTTTTTGGCAGCTGCTGCATACTGCTGGCTCATATTTAAATGGTTGTCCACTAGAACTCCAAGATCCCTCTCACAGTTACTACTATTGAGCACGGTACCACCTATACTGTACCTGTGCATTCCGTTTTTGTTGCCTAAATATAGAACCTTACTCTTTTCACCATTGAATTTCATTTTATTAGCTAGTGCCCAATGTTCAAATGTTCTTCTCTTCCTCCTCCTCCTCTCAATGTTCTCCTCCTCCTCCTCCTCCTCCTCCTCCTCCTCCTCCTCCTCCTCTTCCTCCTCCTCCTCCTCCTTCCCTAACCCATAAGCACCAGTTGTCTGGAATTAAATATCTTTCTAGCACTGAAACATCTGTGAGAAGAAAAAAGATCACCCTATCCCTCATTTCAACCCTGAGCTACAAATATTCTTCTTTATTGAAAAATATCGTTCTTTTCCCTTTAGTTTTCCTTCCTTTTCTGGTCATACCTATAAGAGCCAACCTGGGGAAAGAACATAATACAAAATTCAACTTAGCTAGTTATTTCTACGAAGCCTCTAAAAAAAAGAGTTTGAGCTTTACAATTCCTTAAGATTTCTAAATTTCTCCTGCCCTAAACCCCTGCATATTATACCCTTTGTTTTACTAAAACCTAACAATGCACTGTTTTGTTTTGTTTTAAGGGGGGAAAATCATATGGTACTATAGTTTCGAGAGCATTTCTATCTGTATTAAAAAGAAAATACTTACGGAATGGCGAGTAGTTACAAATTTTACTCCTTTTTTTCCCCTGTAAGCCTCTGAATGTTTATTATTTGATCTTATGGCTTCGCTTTGTGTTGACATTTTCAAGTTTTAAAAAAATTGCAATGTTTGACTAAAGGAAAGTGCCTATCAGGAGAAACAGTTCTACAGTTAGGCTTCATTTGCCTACAGGTAGCCTCAAGTGTGCAGTCAGAGAAAATAATGTGTGATGCAATATATAACCTGAGGGTGTTGTTATCCAGCGTAGGAAGAGAGACCTGAAAAATTAAAAGCCTTCCATGGCACCAGTCACTGCCTGGAAGATGGAGGACTCTAAGAGGATGAAGCAGAAGACATGACTGGCTAAAGAGAACAAAGAAGCCTATCTCTGTGGGTTTCATATAGAACCAGTGGTGGGTTGCTACTGGTACAGTCCAGTTCAGCCGAATAGGTAGTAACACAGGTAGACACCTGACCGTACCGGTTCTGTCCTCAGCAGTATAAAGTTAATTCCTCTCCAGCGAAGTCCCAGCCCATAGTCTTTCTAGAGATTTCACAACCACAGACCTTTATCAGGCTTGGAGAGCTGCCAGGCCGATATCTTCCAAACGTCACGCTGTAGCAGACAATCCTTGGCAAGAAGTCAGGAACTTCACCCTAATGAATTGAACTAATTGTCTCCTGAAAACTCCCCTTTCACTCCTCTTTATTCCTTATGGGAGGGGCCATTCACCATCGACCTGTGGCCCATCCTTGTTCCTTAGCTGTACCCTTCCCCTGGCAGCTCGGTGCACGTGCACACTGGGAACAGGCTCCAGCTGTTCTTCTGCCCTACTGATGTCTGACTCCAAAGGCAAATAACTGTAAGATGGCCCTGGTCCAGGGCTGGGTTGTTGCCGGCATTACTGCAGGTTTAGTGCACAAAAAATTTATCAACTAGTAAACAAAAAACAACCTGGATAACTTAAACTCCCCAAATTTCCTTATCAGAATTGTAGATACTGAAAGTTTCTAGTGTTGAACTTTGTGCATCTGGAAGACAGAAGAATCTGCACTATTCAACACTGTAGGTGGATGATGTGGGCAGCCCCCCCCCCCCCAAGAAGAATGAAATATTTTGAGGAATATTTTTTTTAAGAATATTGTATTTCCCTAAATGAGAAATAGAGAAACATGTTTTTTTAGAGGCAGGAAGCAGCCCCCAAGTCTTTCTTAATAGCCCACAGCAAATGCTATATCTTAAGAGATAAAGAGCTTATTGAAAGAAAAAGCCAACTATCTAGATGACTCTAGTCATAAACAAAGCAACTACTGCAGGTGGAAATCCATTGAAGGCAGGATATTTCGAAATGGCTTGCAGCAAAATTTGACAGCGAACAAAAGGAGAGTGATAGGATTAGAAGCAGCCCCTCACCAGGATCCAACAGAAGACCAAAGCCATTCACCACAATAGGAATTGTCCAACTCCCTTCATTACAATCCAAACTTCAAAGTCACAGAAATCTGGGAGCTCAGATAAACAATAAGCCAGAAGTTGACCAGATTAGCTCAGACAAACACCTGGAATTTGCATTTCCTCTTTTGCCTGTAGAGCCAACTATGATGGGGACTGAGCCAAGAGATTAAAAGACACTTGCTCCTGGGGAGAAGAGCTATGGGAAATCTAGACAGCATTCCCAAAATCAGAGACATCACCCTGCCAATAAAAGTGCATATAGTCAAGGCTATGGTTTTCCCAGTTGCAATGGATGGCTGTGAAATTTAGACTATAAGGAAGGCTGAGCGCCAAGGAATGGAAGCCTTTGAACTCTGGTGCTGGAGAAGACTCCTGCATTGAGTCCCTTGGACTGCAAGGCGATCCAACCGGTCAGTCCTAGAGGAGATCAACCCTGACTGCTCTTTAGAAGGCCAGATCCTGAAGAGGAAACTCAAATACTTTGGCCACCTAGTGAGAAGGAAGGAGAAGAGCCTAATGCTGGGAATGACTGAGGCCAAAAGAAGAAGGCGATGACAGAGAATGAGGTTGCTGGATGGAATCACTGAAACAGCAGGCATGAGCTTAAATGGACTGCGGAGAATGCTAGAGGACAGGAAGGCCTAGCAGAACGTTGTCCATGGGATTGCAATGGGTCGGACACAACCTCACAACTAACAACCACAACATGACCCTTATATGACCCCCTAGGAATCTGACAATGGCCAATAGAATACATGGTCTTGCACAGAAACAGGAAGCTCAAAATATATTTTGGGGTATAAACAGAGTGTGCATAGAGTATATGTACCCGCTGCCCCTCATAAAGGATATGTTGGCCCATTTATCCGAGGGAGTGATTTTCACTAAGTTAGATCTAAGGGAAGCTTATTACCATGTCAGGATCTGAGAAGGGGATGAGTGGAAGACAGCCTTTAACTGCCCCCTGGGGAGCTACCAATATCAGGTGATGCCATTCGGGTTACAGGGGGCACCGGCGGTGTTCATGCAGTTAATAAACGAGGTACTGCATGAACATCTCTACAAAGGTGTACTCATTTACCTGGATGATATTTTAATTTACACGAAGAGCATGGATCAGCACGTAAGATTAGTAAGGGACGTTCTGACCAAATTGTTAAAAGCTCAATTGTATGTCAAAGTATCTAAATGTGAGTTTCACTAGACCCGTTTGGATTACTTAGGCTATAGAGTTTCTCAGGCAGGAATAGAAATGGATCCGGCAAAGGTACAGGCGGTAATGGACTGGCAGGCTCCAAGAACCCGGAAACAATTACAGAGCTCTTGGGGTTTGCCAACTTCTACCGTCAGTTCATTCCATCATTTGCCAAGGTCGCTTTACCCCTTACTGATTTATTGAAAACAAGACACCTTACTGGAAAGCCTCATCCAAGTCAACCCTTACAGTGGGATCTGGTTTGTCAAAAAGCGTTTGAAACATTGAAGGGATTGTTCACACATGAGCCAATATTGAGACATCCTGATCTGGCCAGGAAATTTATAGTACAGGCAGATGTGAGCAATGTAGCTGTGGGAGCTGTCTTACTCCAACTAAATGAAAAAGGAGAGCTGCAGCCAGGTGCCTATACTTCCCGCAAACTAAGTGACACTGAACAACAATGGCTATATGGGAAAAGGAGGCTTTTGCGGTGTGGTGGGCGCTGCTTACATGGAGGCATTTACTCAAGGGGGCTATGGTCCCCTTCGAGGTATGGACTGACCACAGGAACATGGAGGCTCTACAATCTCCCGGAAGTTGTCACCCAAGCAGGTATGATGGGCGCTCTACTTCCGTAGGTTTGACTTCCAGCTGAAATATATTCCTGGTGGATGAAATTTTATGGCAGATGCTTTGTCACGGAAGCCACAATTTAATGGTGATCGAGAGCAGACCTTCCAGCCTATGTTTCCCCAGTCAGCGAATATAGCTTTTAGCAGCCAGCAGCCAGGGCAGAAAGCCTCCAGCTGATATCACACAGTCTATGAGAGATGCACTTCCACTAGACCCTTGGTTCCAGGTGAATCAGCAGATTCTAACCAAAAGAGATGGGTTAGCCTGGAAAGGGTCCAAAATATATGTTCCAACGGAACAACGGATAGCAGTTTTACAGTGTTGTCATGATGCACGGGTAGTGGGACATTATGGATTCCTGAAGACACTGCACTTGACAAATCGGCAGTTTTGGTGGCCCAAGATGAAGCAGGATATTGAGGAATGTGTTTATGGTTGTAACGTTTGTGCAACTATGAAAAGTAGGCCAGGAAAGCCTCCTGGCTTGTTACAACAAGTAGCAAAGCCCACTCGGCCCTGGGAAGACATAGCGATGGATTTCATTGTGGAGCTGCCGGAGACCAGGGGGAATACTGTTATCTGGATAGTAGTTGATTTGTTCTCGCAACAGGCACATTTCATTGCCTGTCCAGGGCACCCGTCAGCTAAAAAATTGGCCAAGGTATTCCTAGTACATATTTACCCTTTGCATGGTGTAGGTAAATGTATAATTTCAGATCGTGGGGTACAGTTTACTTCTCAATTTTGGCACAGCTTCCTGAAGAGGGAAGGGTTTGAGTTCTGTGTTCCATCCGGTTACCAATGGCACAACAGAGAGGGCTAATGCTGCAGTGGAACTGTATCTCCATTGTTATGTGCAATATCAGCAAACTGACTGGGTGGATCTACTGCCATTTGCTGAAGTTGCACAAAACAATGCAGTTCATAGTAGTACTGGGTTTACCCCATACCGTATTGTGAATGGGTTTGGTTTCATGGCTATACCTGAATGTCCCCAAGCCACTGCTGATCACGGAACCATCAAGGAATGGATAGACTACATGCACCCAGTGTGGGAAAATGTCCGAAAAGCATTGCGGGTAGCAGCAGAAATGTACAAGAGACATGCCAACAAGAAACTTAGTCCACAACCAACATTTTGGGTCCGGGATAAGGTATTTTTATCTACCAAGTATATATGCCTTAAAGTGCCCTGCCGTAAGCTGGGTCCCAAGTTCATAGGTCCATTCCCAATTGTCAGAGTAATTAATTCAGTCATGGTAGAACTAAAGCTGCCTCCGATGTTGGGGAAAACCCACCCAGTGTTTCACAGCAGTTTACTCAAACCGGTGACCACCACTGAGCTACGTAATCTTCCAACACCACCATCTCCGGTGCAGGTTGATGGTGAATGCCATTATGAAATCAGACAAATAGTAGATTCCCATTGTCATCATGGCACTTTAAAGTATTTAGTAGTTTGGAAGGGATACCCATTTACAGACGCATCGTGGGTGAGGTCATCTGAGGTGCGCGCACCACACCTGATCGCTCGGTTCCACCGTCGATACCCTGATAAACCCATAGAGGATACTGCTAATAGGCCTTTTTGTCTTCCAGAATCCTCTCCAGTGGTAGGGGGCAGCTGCCATTCAAAGGGGAGCCTGTCCATCGCCACGCCTGCTCAGCCATGCTTACATGCCACCACCGCTGCCACATTGATGTTGACTCTCTGATGTTGGCGGAGCCTGTAGCTGCTTGTGGCTCTGCAAGGCTTCCCTCAAGGCTCTGCAGAGTAACTCTTCTACTTGGGTGCAACTGCCTCCTCAGAAGTAACTCTTCTACTCAGGTGCAACTGCCTACTCTGACATAACTCTTCTACTCGGGTGCAACTGCCTCCTCAGAAGTAACTCTTCTACTCGGCTGCAACTGCCTACTCTGACGTAACTCTTCTACTCGGGTGCAACTGCCTACTCTGACATAACTCTTCTACTCGGCTGCAACTGCCTCCTCAGAAGTAACTCTTCTACTCGGCTGCAACTGCCTCCTCAGAAGTAACTCTTCTACTTGGGTGCAACTGCCTACTCTGACATAACTCTTCTACTCGGCTGCAACTGCCTCCTCAGAAGTAACTCTTCTACTCGGGTGCAACTGCCTACTCTGACATAACTCTTCTACTCGGGTGCAACTGCCTCCTCAGAAGTAACTCTTCTACTTGGGTGCAACTGCCTACTCTGACGTAACTCTTCTACTTGGGTGCAACTGCCTCCTCAGAAGTAACTCTTCTACTCGGCTGCAACTGCCTCCTCAGAAGTAACTCTTCTACTCGGGTGCAACTGCCTCCTCAGAAGTAACTCTTCTACTCGGGTGCAACTGCCTACTCTGACATAACTCTTCTACTCGGGTGCAACTGCCTACTCTGACATAACTCTTCTACTCGGCTGCAAATGCCTCCTCAGAAGTAACTCTTCTACTCGGGTGCAACTGCCTACTCTGACATAACTCTTCTACTCGGGTGCAACTGCCTCCTCAGAAGTAACTCTTCTACTCGGCTGCAACTGCCTCCTCAGAAGTAACTCTTCTACTTGGGTGCAACTGCCTCCTCAGAAGTAACTCTTCTACTCGGGTGCAACTGCCTCCTCAGAAGTAACTCTTCTACTCGGGTGCAACTGCCTCCTCAGAAGTAACTCTTCTACTTGGGTGCAACTGCCTCCTCAGAAGTAACTCTTCTACTCGGGTGCAACTGCCTCCTCAGAAGTAACTCTTCTACTCGGGTGCAACTGCCTCCTCAGAAGTAACTCTTCTACTCGGGTGCAACTGCCTACTCTGATGTAACTCTTCTACTCGGGTGCAACTGCCTACTCTGGCGTAACTCTTCTGCTTGGATGCGGCTAACCAAGAAGGAGGCTATGATGACACAGAGTGCAGGTGTGGCTGAGGTTGTGGGTCATAGTGATTGGTGATGGTGATTGGGTGTCATCTGGGTGGAGTTGTGGGTGGAGCTGGGTAGGGTAATATATATATATATATATATATATATATATATATATATATATATATATATATATATATATATATATATATATATATATATATATATATATATATATATATATATATATATATATATATATGTGTGTGTGTGTTTGTGTTACAACCCCTGGTATGACCTAATATGGGAGGGAGATCATTAAAAAAAAAAAAATATGGGTTTCTGCCTGGATGGTTTTCTGTGATGAGCCGAAAGGACAGAAAGAGGGAGGAGTGATCTCCCTCCCATATTAGGTCATACCAGGGGTTGTAACACAAACACATATTTATTTCCCTGGCTCAGCTGATAAAGGAGGAGAAGCCTGTGGCATAGTGGTTAAAACTCTTGCCTAGTGTATAATACAGCCCAGGTTCGAATCCCAGTAAGGGTATGGCTAGCTGATGAGAGCTAAATAGCTCGAAATGGATCTATACTAGTCTCCCTTTATTTTATCAGCACAAACACAACACAAATATAAAAAGGCAACATTAAAAAAAAATAAAAATATGGGTTTCTGCCTGGATGGTTTTCTGTGATGAGCCGAAAGGACAGAAAGAGGGAGGAGTGATCTCCCTCCCATATTAGGTCATACCAGGGGTTGTAACACAAACACATACTTATTTCCCTGGCTCAGCTGATAAAGGAGGAGAAGCCTGTGGCATAGTGGTTAAAACTCTTGCCTAGTGTATAATACAGCCCAGGTTCGAATCCCAGTAAGGGTATGGCTAGCTGATGAGAGCTAAATAGCTCGAAATGGATCTATACTAGTCTCCCTTTATTTTATCAGCACAAACACAACACAAATATAAAAAGGCAACATTAAAAAAAAATAAAAATATGGGTTTCTGCCTGGATGGTTTTCTGTGATGAGCCGAAAGGACAGAAAGAGGGAGGAGTGATCTCCCTCCCATATTAGGTCATACCAGGGGTTGTAACACAAACACATACTTATTTCCCTGGCTCAGCTGATAAAGGAGGAGAAGCCTGTGGCATAGTGGTTAAAACTCTTGCCTAGTGTATAATACAGCACAGGTTCGAATCCCAGTAAGGGTATGGCTAGCTGATGAGAGCTAAATAGCTCGAAATGGATCTATACTAGTCTCCCTTTATTTTATCAGCACAAACACAACACAAATATAAAAAGGCAACATTAAAAAAAAATAAAAATATGGGTTTCTGCCTGGATGGTTTTCTGTGATGAGCCGAAAGGACAGAAAGAGGGAGGAGTGATCTCCCTCCCATATTAGGTCATACCAGGGGTTGTAACACAAACACATACTTATTTCCCTGGCTCAGCTGATAAAGGAGGAGAAGCCTGTGGCATAGTGGTTAAAACTCTTGCCTAGTGTATAATACAGCCCAGGTTCGAATCCCAGTAAGGGTATGGCTAGCTGATGAGAGCTAAATAGCTCGAAATGGATCTATACTAGTCTCCCTTTATTTTATCATCACAAATACAACACAAATATAAAAAGGCAACATTAAATAAAAATAAAAAATATGGGTTTCTGCCTGGATGGTTTTCTGTGATGAGCCGAAAGGACAGAAAGAGGGAGGAGTGATCTCCCTCCCATATTAGGTCATACCAGGGGTTGTAACACAAACACATACTTATTTCCCTGGCTCAGCTGATAAAGGAGGAGAAGCCTGTGGCATAGTGGTTAAAACTCTTGCCTAGTGTATAATACAGCCCAGGTTCGAATCCCAGTAAGGGTATGGCTAGCTGATGAGAGCTAAATAGCTCGAAATGGATCTATACTAGTCTCCCTTTATTTTATCAGCACAAACACAACACAAATATAAAAAGGCAACATTAAAAAAAATAAAAATATGGGTTTCTGCCTGGATGGTTTTCTGTGATGAGCCGAAAGGACAGAAAGAGGGAGGAGTGATCTCCCTCCCATATTAGGTCATACCAGGGGTTGTAACACAAACACATACTTATTTCCCTGGCTCAGCTGATAAAGGAGGAGAAGCCTGTGGCATAGTGGTTAAAACTCTTGCCTAGTGTATAATACAGCCCAGGTTCGAATCCCAGTAAGGGTATGGCTAGCTGATGAGAGCTAAATAGCTCGAAATGGATCTATACTAGTCTCCCTTTATTTTATCAGCACAAACACAACACAAATATATATATGGGTGATGGTGTTAACTTGGTTAGAATTTACTTGGATTTGCTTACCTTTGTATCATTGTCATTTAGTGCTGGTTATCATGTAATATTAGATAGAGATAAAGTTTTTCACCAAACAAACTGACTCTCTGTTTGCATTCAATGTGAACGCTGGAACGTGACACACAACATGACTCTTATATGACCCCGTAGGAATCTGACAACTGCCAATAGAATACATGGTCTTGCACAGGAACAGGAAGCTCAAAAGTGAAGCCCAAAGAAGATATAAAAAAACCACCCACTCTCAACTCCATTTTGTCAACTGTACCAGAATCACATGTGATTCTGCTTCATCAATAAACCATCTTTCCAATTAGCCTCCATGTTGTTTCCAGCGTCTTTCTCCCAGCTTGGAAGTGAACCAGTTGGATATTTCTTCCAACAATGGTTTCCAGTTTTGAATTTTCCTGATTCTTAACAAAAAAAAATGGGGGGGGGGACACAATAATACGTGGTAGGTACAGTTTAGCCAGTCTGCAATTTTTCTCTTGTGTGCAAATTTTCCTAGGGAGCGCTCATTTTGATTTAATATGATGCTTAGTGTTCTTCAAAAAAAAATATGAAATTATATTGCTCCCCTGATGTTCTCAACGTTCTGACATATTATTTTTCAGCATGGGAATGCTACATCTCAAACACAACTGCTAGCAAGAGCTTCTAAACAAGCCTCAGCATCTCAAGGTGAACAGCAACGCAGGTCTCTGTCAGATATTTTATCTTCCCCCCTTTTCAAGCTGAGACATTGGAAAACAAGATCAAGTGTTTGAAATGCAAAAGAGAAATGACTTCCAGCAGAAGCATCTCTCGCTGTTCACTCTGGGAGACCAGAACTTAAAATGCTTGCTTTGTGGCAAAACATCAGCCTGAGTCAATACATGTTTGTTTGTTGAGCTTTATTTTGGTTTCTACTTTTTTTTAATGCTGTCTTTTTTTCCCTTTTCTTTCTTTTTTTGTGCTAAAATGGCATAGTAGTTGTTGGTGATGCTGAAGAGTTGGTAAAATGAAATGAATAACATTTATTGAATGGCAGAGTTGGAAGGGGCCTTGGAGGCCTTCTAGCCCAACTCCCTGCTCAAGGAGGAGAACTTAGAACCATGCCAGACAAATGGCTGTCCAAGAAACAATGGTTGGAAACTAATCAAGGAGAGAAGCAATCTGGAATTAAGGAGAAACTTCCCAAAAGGGAGGACAATTAACCAGTGGAACAGAAGTTGCCTTCGGAATTTATGGGCGCTCCATCACTGGAGGTTTTTAAGAAGAGACTAGATAGTCACTTGTCTGGAATGGTATACCTTCTCCTGCTTGAATATAACTCCACACCATTCCATTCTATATTCCATTCCATATTTTCTATTCCATTCCAATCCAATCCAATCTATTTCTTCCATTCCATTCCAATCCAATCCAATCCATTTCTTACATTCCATTTCATTCCATTCCAATCCAATCCAATCCAATCCATTCAATTCTTTCCATTACATTCCATCTATTCTATTCTATTCTATTCTATTCTATTCTATTCTACTCTACTCTACTCTACTCTACTCTACTCTACTCTACTCTACTCTACTCTACTCCACTCCACTCCATTCCATTCCATTCCATTCCAATCCAATCCATTTCTTCCATTCCATTTGATTCCATTCCATTCCATTCCAATCCAATCCAATCCATTTCTTCCATTCCATTTGATTCCATTTTCTCTACTCCACTCCATTCCATTCCATTCTTCTTGAAAGCCTCCAGTGGTAAAGCATGACTCTCACTGTTTGAGTAGGAGCCGTAAAAGAATCCAACAATGAGAGGTGCTGCCATCATCGTATCATCAACATCAACACCATGCAACTAACGTAATTACATTAATCAGATGTATGATGAAAATCCATAGTTCTGACGTTTGCATAGTGGGGTCACTGCCTGCGCGCTGTCATTCCGACAAACTTACAAGTTGTGCAAAGATTGGATCACACCATGGCAACTAGTATCTTAAACTTTTTTTTTTAACCATAATCTGCAAGTAACCCTGCAGCCAAGCACGCCGGCAGAAAGGCATAGTTTCTTGGATGGTTTGAAGAGAGGGGTTTCCTGTGTATTCTTTCATCTGATTTGCATTGCCCGGTAAAATACATTTATACGTATATAACAATTCAGAGAGCACAAGAATGGGTGATACAGATGGATAGATATATGCATAAAATCCTGTGAAACACCAAGATAATCTAATGGATGTACACACCACTTTCTAAGACTGCAAATCAAGTTTGAAGTGTGCCTGAGATTGAACAGGTTGCCCCAGCTGCTCAATTTCATGAGTTAGGGACAATACCTAATGTGGAACACTGTGGAGAAAATGGACCTAAGTGAAAATTGGTCTAGGAGTGGAAAACTACTTGATAGATCATCCTCATCCTCATCATATCTTTTTATGTGTGTTTCAAATTTGATCCATTTTTGCCATTTCACCGTAAGAAAGGAAGGAAGAAAGGGGAAAAGAAAGAAAGAGAGAGAGAGAGAAAGAAGGAAAGAAAGAAAGAGTGGGGAGAGGGGGAGGGAGGAAGGAAGGATGGATGTAGATGGGTAGGTAGAGAGAAAGGGAGAAAGGAAGGGAAGAAGGAAAGAAGAAGGGAAGGAGGGAGGGAACGAGAGGGGGAAGGAAGGAAGGAAAGAAGGAGGTATTTAGCAAGGGAGGAAGGGAGGTATAAAGAGTGAAAGAGAGAAACAAAGAGAAAGGAAGGAAGGAGGGAAGGAAGGATTATTTCAGGAGGAAGGGAGGTAGAAAGAGAGAAAGAACAAAAAAATGGAAGGAAGGAAGGAAGAGGTATTTAGGGAGGGAGGGAGAAAAAGAAAGAAAGAAAGAAAGAAAGAAAGAAAGAAAGAAAGAAAGAAAGAAAGAAAGAAAGAAAGAAAGAAGACAGACAGACAGACAGCCAATAAAGATCCAAGTAGTCTACCCTTACCAACTGATCTGTTTCAAAGTTCTAATGGTCACAGCCTCTCCCACACCCCTATGATCAAGTGATTTATTTTACCTTTATTGATCGCCATGACTTATGACTATAATTCTGGGCTCCATCATGGTCAAATATTGAGGAATACCTTTATGGAGAGAGAAAGACACAGACAAAGACACATATATGTTGTGATTCCATTTTAGAAATTCCTCCTCCGCGGGAATCTCCAGCAAAAGAAACGACTCTAATGGCTGCAGTGGGGAGTTGATCAGGAATGGAAAAGGATCCTATCATTCGATGAGATGGAGAAGAGCTTTCTAAAGCCAGAACTTGGCGACTGCTGATGGTGTTAAAACGGTAACCTTACAAGCTGGAAGAAGCAGCATTTTTTGGATCCAGAATGCAGTTTCCATCCGCTCTGTTGTTTTCCTCCTGAGGCCCATTTAGAAAGGTCAATTATAGATGAAAGATGCTTCTATTTTGCCAGTTCTTACAGCTCTGCCAGCATTCCTCATTTTTAAAGCCGGTCTCCTGCTTTCAGATGTGATCTCTCGGCCTGGCCTGTCTCCTGGCCAGCTACGCTTTATTTTGGCTGGCTAGAAACAGAGGCCGGTGCTAAAAGTCGGGATTGGAAAAGGCCACGTCCAAACTCGACTCTTTTGCAGAGCAAACTCTGCTCATTTGCAAACTCTTTCAGATTCATTAGAAAAGATGGCATCAGCTTCCAAGTAATGGACCGTTCACCCTAATATAAGATTCAGTTTCTCAGGTTTCCAAAAACAACTGTCACATTGTCCAACCAAGATGGGAGCTGGTTGCTAGGCGACACCTCTCCTCCTCCCTCCCTGCCTCCCTCCTCCTCCTCCACCTCCACCACCTCCTCCTCCTCCTATCAGCCAGACGTTGAAATGTGGTTGACTTAATGGAGTGGAGTGGAGTGGAGTGGAGTGGAGTGGAGTGGAGTGGAGTAGAGTAGAGTAGAGTAGAGTAGAGTAGAACAGAACAGGGATGGTGAACCTTTTTCGTATGGCGTGCCAAAATTGTGTGCACGGGCTATCACACACATGTCCATGCCCACTCAATCTCCACACCCACCTATGTATGAGTGCGCACCCCCCCTCCCTGTGTATGCAACCACACACACACACACACCCAGGTTCCGGAGGCTTTCCTGAAGCCTGGAGTGGAAGGATATGGCCTCCCCCGGCCCCCTTCCAGAAGCTGGAAACAGATCATTCCCGAACTTCCCGTTGGGCTGCTGGGGCCATTTTTCACCCTCCCCAGCCTCCAGAGGCTTTCATGAAGCCTGGGGAGGGTGAAAATGGCCTTCCCCGGCCTTCTGGAAGAACGAAAAATCATCTGGCCAGCATGCACATGCGCGCCAGAGCAGACGGCTAGCGTGCTACCAAATATGGCTCCATGTGCCACCTGTGGCACGAATGCCATACGTTTGCCCTCACGGCCATAGCCCATCACCACTTCTATACGTAACGTTTTTGGCCTCCACACAGCCCGTTTTTGTCTTCAGTGCACCCCATTTTTGGCCTCCGTGCGATCCCCGCCACCTGGAACGGTCCAAAAACAGGACACGCAGAGGGCGAAAGCGGTTGAAGGGTGTGGCTCTGGCAACGTTCACACTATAAGACACACTGGCATTTCCACCCACTTTTTTTTGGTGTGTGTGTGTGTCTTATAGTGCAAAAAATATAGTATATTAAAAAAACCAAAATCTTCTATTAGTTGGCTTTCACTCTGAAGGCGAAACTAGAACTTATACTGTCCTAGTAATTGGCCAAAAGTCACCCACTTGGCTCATTCAAGAAGAAACTTGGATGAGAAGCAAAACTCTTCAAAAAGAAACCAGAAAGTCCAGTGGCTTCCTGAAAAAGAACCTTTGGGACAACCATTTCCAGGATGACTGAGAATCTCTACAGACATCCAGCACTAGAGGTTTTTAAGAAGAGATCGTCCAAACCTTTCAGATAAAAATGAAATAAAAGCATAGGGTCCCCTGCTTGGACAGGGGTTGGGACTAGAAGACCTTCAAGGTCCTTTCCAACTCTGTTATGTGTACTTGCCTCCAGAAGTTGTGAATGCTCCAACACTGGAAGTTTTTAAGAAGATGTTGGATAACCATTTGTCTGAAGTGGTGTAGGGATTCCTGCAGGGGGGTTGGAGTAGAAGACCCTTCCAACTCTTGTTATTCTATTATTATTTTACTTGGGAAAGAAACTTTTGCTTTTACCCGTAGTAGGAGGGTGAATCACAAAATAAGATCTGTTAATCTGTAAAGGGACTATCAAACTCCTCATTTTTCATTGTAGTTACACAGGAAGTAGGCTATTTCCAGTAAGTAAATTCATCAAATTCATTTGGGGTGACTTCTGAATAACCAAGTTTAGGATTGCTCTATACACTTCATCTTTCACTTGGTTAATAGGAATCAGTTCCTGGGAGGGGAGGGGATGCACATCTTATTGAAATTCCTTTTATAATGTAAAAAACAGACAGCTCAGGATAAAGATTGGCTGGAACGAAAGAGGAATAAGTATATCTGTTTTTCTTTCTGTAACATTCCTTTTTTCTCAAATTTATCTCTTCCTCTGTAATGCTAACAGAGGGAGATGGGGGAAAGAGCGGCTTTGTAAGTAAGTCAAGTGTCAGGCCTTCAGCCATCATTTCTTTTGGATCTTTGGCCTGCTACACTTTCTGTTATTCTACTATGCATTTTCTATTGTGGGAAAATGGGAGGGGGGATTGTGCGGAGTTAGATGATAGGTAGCCATAACAAAATTCTTTCTAGAAAGTCAAGGTCATCCTTTGTCTTTCGACATCTGTGTCTGACCGGAACTGGATGGGTGGAACTGCCAGCATGGAATGGACTTCTGGCTGTGGGGGCAAGTTCTTGAACTTTCAACTGGGTGGGGAAAACTGGGAAGCTTTCAGATTCCATTTTTTCCAGATGTGCCAACATGGCTCTCTTAATAAATTGGAACTTTGAGGAACTTCTTGCCCTGGAGTTTGATTTGTTTGAGGATACTATTTGTAACCCTGACATCAAGGTGGCAAACAGCCCCAGTACTCTGTTGAATGTCTGTGGGGATCCTCAGTCATGGTTGTTCCAAAGGTGCTTTTTCAAGAGGCAACTGGACTTACTGGTTTTTCTTTGAAGACATTTCACTTCTCATCCAAGAAGCTTCTTCAGCTCTGGCAGGGTAGTGGGGAATGGAAGGATTTATATTCATTGCAGACAGCTGGTCATTTGCATTCTTTAAGTGAGTCATTAAAGTCATCTGGAGACTTATCTCTGTCCTCAGGATCACCAGAGTGGTGCAAATGGGTGTGGCGCCTTCTTGGAACTGTTGAAAGGACTGTATTGTAGACTGGAGATAGATGATGTTATCTCTCTCTCCCTCTCTCCTTCTTTCTTTCTTCCTTTTTTTCTTTCTTTCTTCCTTCCTTTCTTTCTTTCCATTCTTTCCTTCTTCCTCCCCCCCTCCCCCCTCCCTCACTCTTTCCTTCCTTCCTTCTTTCCTTCCTTCCTTCTTTCCTTCCTTCTTTCCTTCCTTCCTTTCTTCCTTCCTTCCTTTCTTTCTTTCCATTCTTTCCTTCTTCCTCCCCACCACCCTCCCCCTCCCTCCCTCACTCTTTCCTTCCTTCCTTCCTTCCTTCTTTTCTTCCTTCCTTCCTTCCTTCCTTTCCTGCTGTTTATGCATCCACAACTTTCCATGATTAGGGTACAAGGGGAGACAAAACTCTGAATGATATGAATATAAACATTATGCAAAGCATCAGTACAATACCTGAACTTAATACCTTGCTTGGATTCACAAAACATGCAACCTTAATGATCAATTAATTTCTGCCTTCCCAGGAAAGCATAAAGAGAAAACCTTTAGCAAAAAAAAAGAATAGATGGAAAAAGCAAAAGAACAGAGAGCCATTTGTTCTAGTGGCTAAAGGCGCCATACTAGAGTCCAGGGGACTGTGAGTTCTAGTGCAGCCTTAGGCATGAAAGCCAGCTGGGTGACTTTCGGCCAGTCCCCCACCCCCTCTCTCTCAGCACAACTGACTTCATAGGGCTGTTGTTGAAGGAGAAGAAATATTGGCTGATGGGATGGGATGTGCACCTGCAGAAGGATTGGGGTGCAATTTCATCAGCACTACAGTTCCCCAGTAGGAGGCAGCACATTCCAGAGAGGAACCCAAGATAAGAGATTGTCTAGTCCTGAACTGGATGGGGAGAGAGGAAAAGGTTTAAGTAGCCTCACCCTAGAATCTCTCAGGGTATATCTAGGAGGTTAGAATCTTATAGCTTTACTCTGACAAGATTCTGTCCATTAGGTGTAAGCAAATAAAGAATTGGACTCAGTTAGATTTCAATGTGTGGTTTTTGGGCTCCAAATTGCCAATAACACACTCATTCTCATCATTCCTATCACCCATCTCCTCCCACTTATGACTGCAGGTGTCAGCGTTCCAAATATCATGCAGAATTAAAATCAGAGTCCAAGGCAGAGCTATCCTTAAAGTTCCAATTTAATAAGACAGACATGTTGGCAACAAACTGTGGAATCCCAAATCTAAAAGCTTCCTGGGATTCCACCCAGTTGAAAGTTCATGATCTTATACCCACACTCATAAATCCATCACATGGTCCAATCTTCTTCGGCCACTCTGGCATCTCCACCCAGCTGGTTCTGGTCAGGTGCAGAGGTGCGGAGACAAAAGATGACCTTGAGCTTCTAGAAAAGAATGACAACAACACATTCCACAATTCTACTCCTTTCTATTCTCCCCTCCCAACTACTACACTAATGAAACAGCACAATGAAATAATAGAAAGTATGGCAGGCCAAAGATCCTAAAAGGAACATAATTACAGGCCTGACAGGAGGACTGTAATTGTGTTGCTCGTATCCTTATGATTTATATTAATATAGATTGTTTTCTGATTGCTTATTTGTACCCTATGACTATCATTAACTGTTGTGCCTTATGATTCTTGACGAATGTATCTTTTCATGTCTTTTTATGTACACTGAGAGCGTCTGCACCAAAGGCAAATTCCTTGTGTGTCACACTTGGCCAATAAAGAATTCTATTCTAGTGTTTCTTCCAAGCAAAAGTGAGACTTCATCAGTGGGATGGACCAAAACATTTCAAAAGCAGAATTTTGAAAGAAATAATAATAATATCATTTTAAAAGAAGAGAAAAAAATGAGTTGGAAGGGACCTTGGAGGCCTTCTGGTTCAAACCCCTGCTGAGGCAGGAAACCCTATATCATTTCAGACAAATGGCTATCCAACATCTTCTTAAAGACTTCCAGTGTTGGGGCATTCACAACTTCTGGAGGCAGGTTGTTCCACTGATTAAGTTCTCTAGCTGTCAGGAAATTTCTCCTTAGTTTTAGGTTGGTTCTCTTCTTGATTAGTTTCCATCCATTGCTTCTTGTTCTACCTTCAAGTGCTTTGGAGAATAGCTTGACTCCCTCTTCTTTGTGGCAGCCCCTGAGATATTGGAAGACTGCTATCATGTCCCCCTTAGTCCTTCTTTACATTAAACTAGACATTTCTACCCAGTTCCTGCAACCGTTCTTCATATGTTTTAGTCTCCAGTCCCCTAATCAGAATCAGAAAAACAGTGTTGGAAGTGTAGGACGTTAGCACCCACCCCTCTCCTAGGAAAATGAGATTTTTAGGAAATATTAAAATGGCAGAATATTTCCCCTAAAAGGGAGGCAGAAAACTCATCCCGCACACCTTTGTCAATCGGCCATTAAGGCCTGAGCCAGTCTATTCTACATAACCAAGATTTACCTCCTTCCATTACATCATCACCCAGCAAGAGTCAACCAAGCTTGGGACTCAGGACAGCCCACAGTGTTGCCCCTGCATGGCCCCATGGGACTCTGACAACCAATCAGAATACAAGCTCAAATTCAAAGCCCAACAGAGGGTATAAATCTCTCTCTCTCTCTCACTCACCCATGTGCCTTTTTTGCCCAGGACCTCAAGCCATGTGGTCCTGTCCACCATTAAACCATCTTTCCAAACAGCCACCATTGTTTCCAGTGACTTTCTCCCCACTTGGAACTGAACCCAAGTGGACATTTCTTCCAACAATTGGAACTTTGGAAGTATTCTAGTCCAACTCACGCAGGAAACCCTATACCATTTCAGACAAATGACAATCATCTTTGTTGCTCTTCTCTGCACACTTTCTAGAGATGCTCCTGAAATCCAAGTATTTCTGGCTAGGATTTATCAAGGTTTGTTGTAAAGGGAATAAACTAAATCCTCCTGAATCCATTCTCAATGTTTTCTTCTGTTTCTCAAGATTCCAGAGTTTGGAGAAATGAACAACAACCCTGTACTTTAGGCTAGGAGACGAAGGGGCCTCCGGTTCAAAGTAACCCAAAGAGTTTGATGGCAGAACATGGGCTGGACCCTCCTCCTTCCCCAGAATGAAGCTACCCCTCACTCTGCTCCACCACACTCCATTAACTAGGAAAGCGAACGGCGGTGGCTGCAAGAAGCAGATGGGAAGAGCAGAAGGTGAGGGCGAGACCATTATGGCATGCGTAATAAGCACAAATCCCAAATATTATCCAGGGAATTTAGCCCACATGGAGGTAATATTAACCAGTTGTCTAAAGTAAAAACCATAAAAGTTTCAAGGACAATGGTTTAGTTTCATGTAGGGGTTTGATTATGATGGATGTCATCAGCATCTTTCTTTCTTTCTTTCTTTCTTTCTTTCTTTCTTTCTTTCTTTCTTTCTTTCTTTCTTTTTCTTTCTTTCCTCCTTTCTTTATTTTCTTTTCTTCTTCATTTCTTTCCTTCCTCCATCCCTCCCTCCCCTTTCCTTTCTTCCTTTTTTCTTCTTCCCACCCTTCCTCCCTTCCTCTCAAACTCGTTTCCTTCCTCCTCCTCCTTCCTCCATCCCTTCTTTCCTTCCTTTCTCTCTCCCTCTCTTCTACCTTCCTTCCTCCCTCCCTCACCTCTTTCCTTCCTTTTTTTCTTCTTCCCACTCTCCCTTCCTCTCCCTCTTTTCCTTCCTTCCTTCCTTCCCTCCTTTCTCTCTTCGTCTCTTCTACCTACCTACCTCCCATCTTTCCTTCCTTTTTTCTTTTTCCCACCCTCCCTTCCTCTCCCCCTCTTTTCTTCCTTCCTTCCTTCCTTTTTCTCCATCTCTTCTACCCCCTCCCTCCCTTCCTTCCTTTCTCTCTCCCTCTGTACCACCTTCCTTCCTTCCTCTTTCCCTCTCCTTCCCCTCTCCTTCCCCTCCCCCTTCCTCCCTCCCCTCCAAAGACTTATTTTGTCTTTCTTATCACCAATTGCAATATTATGGCAGGTGCCTACCTGTTTAAATTCTAAAGCCCCAGACTACTGGGACTTATGTAGATTTATTTGTATAACTCAACACAACAAACATATCAACACACTTTCCTTCTCATATTTTCCCCACAACAATAACCCTGTGAATTGTTGGGCTGAGAGAGAGAGAGAGAGAGAGAGAGAGAGAGAGAGAGGCCCAAAGTAATCCAGTTGGCTTTCATGCCTAAAGTGGGACTAGAACTTACCATCTCCTGTTGATTGGCCAAAATTAATCCAGTTGGTTTTCATGCCTAAAGTAGGACTAGAACTTACCATCTCCTGGTGATTGGCCCAAAGCCATCCAGTTGGCTTTAATGCTTAAGGTGGGACTAGAACTCACCATCTCCTGGTGACTGACCCAAAGCCAGGGGAAGGTGGGAAAAGCTGGCTTTCATTTCTATGGTAGGACTAGAACTCACTGTCACCTGGTTCCTAGCCTGCTCCCTTAATTTCTAACTGTGCCTCTTCTGATCCAACCACATTCAAGCTTTTCACGGGAAAGGAAAACCGGAAGGTGACAGAATTACAGCGGGAACTTGGTATGCAAGAAGCGTGAACATGGGAAAATTCAGCAGAGTGGAATATGAAATGAATTGACGGCACATTGATAGCTGAGGATTCCATGAATTGAAGTAGACACTTTCAGCCGAAAGATAATACCGGTTACTACGCAGAGCAAAAAGATACTTCAGAAGCACAAGAAAACAAAAGAAGTTATGAGGTTGTTTTCATCGTCGGGAAGGATATAGGAAAGACCGTACTTGGATGTAATAAAATCAATTAGTTTTTTTTGCAGACGGTCCTTCAATATGATGGTTATCTGGGTTTATGCTCCAAGCACTGATGCAGAAGAGAAAAAAGCGAAGGAGTTTTATAGCCAAGTTCAATCTGAGCAAAGATGTGACTGGAAAGGAAAACGTTCAAGTTTGAAATTCTGTAGAGATCCTCAGTCATCCAGGTCATGGTTGTCCCAAAGGTGCTTTTTCAGGAAGGAACTGAACTTTCTGGATTATATTTTCAAAACGTTTCGCTTCTCATCCAAGAAGCTTCTTCGCCTCTGACTTGGATGGTGGGGAATGGAAGGATTTATATGCCTTGTAGACAGCTGGACCTTTGCATCCTTTGAGAGGGTGGCTGAAGCACTTGGAGGTTTCTCTGTGTCCTCAGGGTCACCTGAGTGGTGGAAATAGTTCCTGTAGTCTGCAAATTATTTCCTCTGGAAATCCATTCCTACTCCCACACCATTCCAAGGTTCTTCATCCCAAACTGTATAGCTAAAAAAGTCTGTAGAGATTTCTCAGTTTTATAGCCAAGTTCAATCTGAAATCAGCAGAACATGTGAGCAAAGATCTGACTGGAAAGGAAACCGTTCAAGTTTGAAATTCTGTAGAGAATTTAGTCGTTTATTCAATCATCCAGGTCATGTTTGGCTCAAAGGTGCTTTTTTTACAAGAGGCAACTGGACTTTCTGGTCTTCTTCTTTTGAAGACGTTTCACTTCTCATCCAAGAAGCTTCTTCAGCTCTGACTGGATGGTGGGGAATGGAAGGATTTATATGCCTTGCAGACAGCTGGTCATTTGCATCCTTGTAGAGAGCCGTTGAGGCCACTTGGAGGTTTGTCTGTGTCCTCAAGGTCTCTTGAGTGGTGCAAATGTTTCCTGTAGTCTGCAATTTTTCCTCTGTAAATCCATTCCTATTCCCACACCATTCCAAGGGTCTTTATCCCCAATTGTATAGCGAAAAGTCTGTAGAGATTCTCAGTCCTCCAGGACATGGTTGTCCCAAAGGTGCTTTTTTTACAGGAGGCCACTGGACTTCCTTGTTTTTTTCTTTTGAAGATGCCTCGCTTCTCATGAAGAAGCTCCTTTAGCTCTGACTGGATGGGGGAGGATGGAAGGAATTATACTCCTTGCAGACAGCTGGTCATTTGCATCCTTTTAGAGGGTTGTTGAAATACTTGGAGGTTTATTTGTGTCCTCAAGGTCACAGGGTCAAATTGTATAGCTAAAAGGAATGAAATTGGGATGAATTCAGGATGAACTCACCTTGAATGGTATTCTTCTCCTCCTTTCTTCTTCTTCTCTTTCTTTCTTCCTTTCCTTCCTCCTTTCTTTTGTCTTTCTTCCTTCCTTCTTTCTTTCTTCCTCCCTCCTTTCTTCTTTCTTTTCTCTTTCTTCCTTTCATTCTTTCTTTTCTTTCTCTTCCTTCCTTTCTTCCTGTGTGTCTGTCTGTGTGTTTTTCTTTCTGTCTTTCTCTTCCTTCCTTCCTTCCTTCTTCCTTCCTTCCTTCCTTTTTTTCTTCTCCCCTCCATCTCAACCAACTAGTTTATTGCAGTCTTAACTCCCTGACACCCAGTTGCTTATGCACATGCACAACTAACGGGAAACGGGCCAACGTTAAAATTTCTTTCTTTCTCCCTCCTTTCTTCTTTCTTTCTTTCCTTTTTTCTTCCTTCCTTCCTTCCCCTTCTTTCTTTTCTTTCTTTCTCCCTTTCTTCTTTCCTCCCTTATTCAATCCCTCCCTCCTTTCGCCTTTTTTTCTTTCTTTCTTTCTTCCTTCCTTCCTTCCTTCCTTCCTTCCTTCCTTCCTTCTCCCTCCCATCTCAACCAACTAGTTTATTGCCGTCTTAACTCTTTGACACCCAGTTGCTTATGCAGATGCACAACTAACGGGAGACAGGCCCACGTTAAAATTTCAATATGAAAGATATCTGTTCCTACAGCACTATAAAACCCATCTGCACCAGTCATTTCCATGAAATTGTCTCTCCTTTATTTACTCGTTTATCCTCTCCTTCCCTCCCTCCCGTTTTCCTTTCTTTTTATAGCAGGTATAAAATTCCCCATGATTCTTAAAGCAGCTTTGTGGTGAGATCATTAAAAAAATCAAAAGCTCTCTCTCTCACACACACACACACACACAAACACACACACACAACCCCAGCAGCCTGGGTGACAGATGGGGGTCAGGCTATGTTAGCTCTCAGCTCTGTGGACCTGGAAGCTGATAGACTCCCTTTGCTGGGTGTGTTCAAGCAGAGAGCAGCGGCCATCTGTCACAGATGCTTTAATATGGATTCATGCACTCGGTGGCCTAAACAAGCATCTTCTAGCAATTTTTTGGATTTTAAAAACATAGGGGGTCTTTTTTAAAGTACTGGGGGGTGCGTGTGACCTGATCACGGTCTTCCAGTATTTGAGGGACTGCCACAAAGAGGAGGGGGGTCAATTTATTTTGCAAAGCACCAGAAGGCAAGACAAGAAACAATGGATGGAATCTAACCAAGGAGAAAAGCAACTTGGAATGAAGGAGAAACTTCCTAACAGTGAGAGCAATCAACCAATGGAACAGAAGTTGCCTTCAGATGTTGTAGACGCTTCATCAATGGGAGCTTTTAAGAAGACACTGGAAGCCATCTGTCAGAAATGGTAAAGGGTCTCCTGCTTGAGCAGGGGGTTGGACTAGATGACCTACAATGTCCTTTCCAACTCTGCTATTCTATTCTATTCTATTCTATTCTATTCTATTCTATTCTATTCTATTCCATTCCATTCCATTCCATCTTTTCTTTTCTTTTCTTTTCTTTTCTATTCTTTTCTATTCTATTCTATTCCATTCCATTCCATTCTTTTTTTTTTTTAAGAAAGTTTTATTGGGTTTTTTAACAATTTACAGGGAAAAGGGTAAAGGAAAGGTTACAAATTTTGGCAGTTGCAGTGTGCGGAAGGTGCCCCCTCCCTCCATACTCATAGTATACATTTACACAAAATTCATTACTAAGTAGTAACATATAGTCAGCATGTGGATTCAGTTAATAATTTCGATCAATTTATGTCAAGTAAATTTTCTTGTTCATTTTTGTGATCTGAGAATTCCATTCCATTCCATTCCATTCCATTCATCACTGGAAGTTTTAAAGAAAAGACTGAACAGCCACCTATCTGAAATGGTATATGGTCTCCAAGTGGAGGAGGGAGTTGGACTTGAAGACCTCCACAGTCTCTTCCAGCTCTATTCTGATTGATTGATTGATTAACAACCAGATGATTGCAAAGAATATAAATCCTTCCATGTTCCACCACCCAGTCAGAACTGAAGAAACTTCTAGGATGAGAAGCAAGGAACCTGGTCTCTCTCTCAACTATGGGACAGAGCATTCTGCTTTCACTTTTGCCTTTCAGTCCCAATCCAGGAGCCTTTGCAGGCAGCCGCTTCTGCGACATTTATTTATTTCTTTGTCAGTAAATTTAAATTTAAAACAAAATAGCTTGTCACAGAAGCCACTGCTTGCGAAGGCTCCTGGATTGGGGCTGAAAGGCGAAAGCAGAAGCAGTATGCTCCGTCCCATATTTGGATAGACCTTAATCTCCTCCCTGGTACAGCCAACAAAGCAAGGAGAGCCATGTGGCCTAGAGGTTAATACATCTGCCTAATATGCAAGTGGCCCAAGTTCGAATCCCAGAAGGCTATGGCTAGCTAAAGAGAGCTAAACAGCTTGAAATAGATCTATACTAATCTCCCTTTGTTTCTTTGTCAGTAAATTTAAATTTAACACAATCAAGGTGAGAAGCAACTTGGAATTAAGGAGAAACTTCCTAAAAGCCTCCCGAAGTTGTAAGTGCTTCACCACTGGATGTTTTTAAGAACAGATTGGACAGTCACTTGTCTGAAATGGTATGGGGTTGAGCAGGGGGTTGGACTAGAAGACCTCCAAGGTCCCTTCCAACTCTGTTATTTTATTATCTGCTATAATATTTGAAACACTACATCAGGAAGATTTGTGCCACACTAATCCTCCATCTCTAGGAATGGAAGTTTATCCTTGTGGGTTTTGATGGAAACTTTCCTGATTGACAACTGGAGGTGCTTGATTCATGACCAATTGATTAGTGACCATTTGAAATCCCAAGGGGTACTTATGATGGAATTGCTTGCAAGTTTTACCCTCTTACCACCATCATGGGGTATTTCCAAAGAATAGAATGACTGTTCTTAGAAAGAAGATCAGAAACCTTTATGTTCTCAAGAATACTGTGTTTCCCTGAAAATACAACCTACCCCGAAAGTCCTAGTTTGATATTTACGCGTGCACCCAATATAAGCCCTACCCACAAAATAAGCCCTAATTAAGACCCCACCCACTCCAGGGTGCACAGGTAAAACTTAAGCTAGGGTGGGGATGGGGGATAATAATAATAATAATAATAATAATAATAATAATAATAATAATAATAATAATAATAATAATAATAATAATAATAATAATTTTATTTGATTAGCCGCAACCCTCTCCCGAAGGACTCGGGGCGGCGTACAATCAAACGGATAAAAAATACACATAAGACAAACATATATACAAGAGAACAGAGACATATACATATGTGCATGGAGGAGGATGGACTTAAGTGAAAGACAGTTAAAAATACAATTTAAAATCCCCTAATAAAATTACCAAATTAAAAAACCCATCAGGAGCATTACGAAGTTATGGTCGAGCCAGGCCAGCTATTTGGAAAAGGTGGGTCTTGAGCTTGACACGGAAGGAGCGGAGGTCAGTAGTAGTCCTAATATCCGGGAGGAGGTCATTCCACAGGGCTGGGCCCGCCACAGAGAAGGCTCTGCTCCTAGGCGCCGCCCCATGGCACTGTCTGGTAGACGGCACCTGGAGAAGTCCCTCTCTGTGCGAGCGGATGGGTCGTAGGGATGTATGGGGCAGAATACGATCCCGCAGGTAACTAGGTCCTGAGCCATGGAGCGCTTTAAAGATCGTAATCAAAACCTTGAAACGCACTCGATAGACCACAGGAAGCCAGTGCAGCTCGCGCAGGAGAGGTGTCACATGGGAGTACTTGGTACTCCCCATAATCATCCGCGCGGCCGCATTCTGGACCAACTGCAGTCTCCGAGTGCATTTCAAGGGAAGCCCCATGTAGAGAGCGTTACAGTAGTCCAGGCGAGACGTCACCAGCGCATGGGTGACTGTGCGTAAGGCGTCCCGGTCCAATAGGGGGCGCAATTGGCGCACCAGGCGAACCTGGATAGAGCTGCCCTACTACTTCCTGTATTTTTTGGAGTATAAGATGCACTTTTCCCCCCCAAAAAGGGTGAAAATCCTGGATTGTACACTGAATACAGCATTTTTCACCTCCTGAAACCCCGCTCTCTTGCAAAAATGGCTGTGCATAGCCTTTAGGAGGCTAATAGAGTGCTCCTGGGGGCTGGGGATGGTAAAAATGAGTGAAAAACAGGCCATTTTTTGCTCATTTTGGCCCCCCTCCAGCCCCCAGGAGTACTCTGCTAGTCTTTTAAAGCCTAGGCATGCCCTTTTTTTGGTAAAAAATCAGGCCTGTTTTGGTAAAAAAATGGCCCATTTTTGGAAGGTCTGCAGAGTGCAAAACATTTTTTTTTAATTTGCCTCTTCAAAATCTTGGTGCATCTTATACTCTGAAAAATACGGTACCTTTGGGCAGTTGCAGCCAGGACTCGCATATCCCAACACTTGCCTTGCCAGCCTTTTCTTCTGCAGCTGGCAAGGTTGGCAAGACCACTTCAAGTTCCTGAAGGCCTCTGCAGCCGATACGAGAGCTCCAGATTGATCCGGATTGATAGAGGCTACTGAGCAAAGGTGAGTTCCTACCGATTGGGACCAGTTCAGCCAAGTAGGTAGTAACTTGGCTGGCCACGCCCCTGAACTGGTTCAATCGGCAAGGCTGCAAGCCTCACCATTTTGTTATTTGCTTCTGCGCATGCGCAGGAGCATTTTTTTTACTATTGTGCACATGTGCATGCCCCTGCTACAGAGGCCTTCAGAAAATCCTTACCGGCAAAAGAAGTTTATATTTTTTTTCCAATCAAATTTTTATTTTTTATGTTTTTTATACATATCAATGTGTGAATGGTGTATTATCTGGGTATTACAGTACATATAAACATAATCTTATTACTCCTAAATATTACGTTTCATTTCCATTATTTCCTCTTATTTATACACCTATTTTATTATCACCTTTCATTACTAAACCTTATTTCTCTCTTTTGCACATCTTAACATATATATAACTGCTATTTTTCCCTTATATTTCTATCCCTATTTTAACTTTTTTTCCCCTTTCATATCACTATAATATTCAAAGATGTGTTTTTTCACCTCTTTTGTTATTCATGTTTCCTTAATTAAATCAAAATGTCACCCTTCATTCTTCCATTCAATATCTCCGTATACAATTTTAGAACCAATCACAATTATTTATATATTTAGAATACTTCTATTCCTGTTCTTTCCAGTTCTTCAATCCCTATTATTCTACGATTAGTACACATGTATGTGTGTGTGTGTGTGTGTGTGTGTGTGTACATACATACATACACAAACACACACACACACACACAGACACACACACACATACATACATACATAAATATAGATATGCCTTGGTAAGGCCACACTTGGAATATTGCATTCAGTTTTGATCCCCACATATAGTTACCTGCGGGATCGTATTCTGCCCCATACATCCCTACGACCCATCCGCTCGCACAGAGAGGGAGTTCTCCAGGTGCCGTCCACTAGACAGTGCCATGGGGCGGTGCCTAGGAGCAGAGCCTTCTCTGTGGTGGGCCCAGCCCTGTGGAATGACCTCCCCCCGGATATTAGGACCACTACTGACCTCCGCTCCTTCCGTGTCAAGCTCAAGACCCACCTTTTCCAAATAGCTGGCCTGGCTCAACCATAACTTCGTATCGCTCCTGATGGGTTTTTTAATTTAGTAATTTTATTTAAGGGGATTTTAAATTGTGTTTTTAATTGTCTTTCACTTATAAGTCAACTCTCCTCCATGCACATACGTATATGTCTCTGTTCTTTTTGTATATATGTTTGTCTTATGTGTATTTTTATTTGTTTTGATTGTACGCCGCCCCGAGTCCTTCGGGAGAGGGTTGTGGCTAATCAAATAAAAATTATTATTATTATTATTATAAAAAAGATGTGGAGACTCTAGAAAGAGTGCAGAGAAGAGCAACCAAGTTGATTAGGGGACTGGAGGCTAAAACATATGAAGAACGGTTGCAGGAACTGGGTATGTCTAGTTTAATGAAAAGAAGGACTAGGGGAGACATGATAGCAGTCTTCCAATATCTCAGGGGTTGCCACAAAGAAGAGGGAGTCAAACTATTCTCCAAATCACCTGAGGGCAGGAGAAGAAGCAATGGGTGGAAACTAATCCAGGAGAAAAGCAACTTGGAACTAAGGAGAAATTTCCTGACAATGGGAATAATTAATCAGTAGAACCACTTGTCTCTAGAAGTTGTGAATGCTCCAACAGTTTTTAAGAAGATGTTGGATAACCATTTGTCTGAAGTGGTGTAGGACTTCCTGCCTAGGCTGAGGGTTGGAATAGAAGACCTCCAAGGTCCCTTCCAACTTATTCTATATATAGAAGTAGTTTCTGAAGCACTCTGACAGCTAAAGGGAGGATAGGGGTGACACACGCAAGTGAGATGAGTCACTTGGATGACACCCCCCCCCCAAAAAAAAATAAGACCTGGTGCCTTGTTTGATGGCAAAAATAATATAAGACAGAGTCCAATTTTCAGAAAAAAACACGGGCAGTTGTGGTGATACATTTAATCTAGAACAGTAGTTCTACTTCTAGCTGAGGACTTCTGAAGATGTCACTCCAGGTCAAGTGATGGAAATCTGTGGTTAACCCTCCAAGCCATCTATCATGAGCTGTGAGTCTCATTTCCCAGCCATGTGAGTCTGGAGTGAGATATTGATGTCGATTGAGAATTTCCTCATTAAAACGCTGGCAAGGTTGAAGCCAAAGATGACAGTTGCTCTGATTCCAGGCCAAAAGAGTTTGCCATGACCTCAGAAAACATTTTCCTTTGCCAAGTCCACCGATTCTCCAAAGCACCCGAAGGCAGGGCAAGAAACAATGGATGGAAACTAATCAAGGAGGGAAGCAACTTGGAATTAAGGAGAAACTTCCTGACAGTGAGAACAATTAACTAGTGGAACGACTTGTCTTCACAAGCTGTGTTATTCCATCACTGGAAGTTTTCAAGAAGAGACTGGACAGCCATTAGTCTGAAAAGATATAGGTTCTCCAACTTGAACAGGGGTTCGACTAGAAGACCTCCAAGGTCCCTTCCAACTCTGTTATTCTTTATTTTGTCAGGCCTCCAGCCATATTCCTTTTGGATCTTTGACCTGACACACTTTCTATTATTCTACTATGCATTTTCAATTGTGGGAAAATGGGAGGGGGGGGGAGTTGTACGGAGTTAGATGATATGTAGTCATAACAAAATTCTTTCTAGAAAGCCAAGGTCATCCTTTGTCTTTGCACCTCTGCACCTGACCGGAACTGGATGGGTGGAACTGCCAGCATGGCAGTGGGAGATTGGACCATGGGATGGACTTGTAAGTGTGGGGGAAAGATCTTGAACTTTCAACTGGGTGGGGAAAACCGGGAAGCTTTCAGATTCGGGTTTTTCTGGATGTGCCAACATGGCTCTCTTAATCAATTGATCCTTTGAGCAATTCTGTGCCTCGGACTCTGATTTACTTTTGGATATTATTTGGAACTCTGACATATTTATTGTGTTAAGTGATAACCGCTGGTAGAACTCTCTAGGAGGGTACACAACTTTATGTGTAAGGTCACAATCTTAAAATCCGTGTCTTAAATACTTCCAGATATTATAAAGAGAAGCTGATGAGATGTTCATACAATGATCAACTCTTACATTTATCAGCTGCCCTGAACTGGTGTAATTATTTCCTAGGAACTGGGTGCCACATTTCTGCTAAGGCAGCCTAAAGGCCATATTAGTTGTTACGTCCTATTGCTTACTAGGGGATTACTTAATAATGTAGGAAGTTAGCACCCACTTCTGTCCTAGAAAAATGAAATATTTTAGGAAATATTAAAAGGGCAGAATATGTCTCCTAAAAGGGAGGCAAAAGCTCACACACACACACCACACCTTTGTCAATGGGCCATTAAGGCCTGAGCCAGTCTATTCTACAGAACAAATTTCTCCTTAGTTCTAAGTTGCTTCTCTCCTTGATTAGTTTCCACCCATTGCTTCTTGTCCTGCCTTCAGGGGCTTTGGAGAATAGCTTGACTCCCTCTTCTTTGTGGCAACCCCTGAGATATTGGAAGACTGCTATCATGTCTCCCCTAGTCCTTCTTTCTATTAAACTAGACATACCCATTTCCTGCAACTGTTCTTCATATGTTTTAGTCTTCAGAATCAGATTAACAGTGTTGGAAGTGTAGGAGGTTAGCACCCGCCCATCTCCTAGGAAAATGAGATTTTTAGGAAATATTAAAAGGGCAGAATATTTCCCCTAAAATGGAGGCAGAAACTCATCACCACCCACGCACCCTTTGTCAACGGGCCATTAAGGCCTGCACCAGTCTATTCTATATCACAAACTGGAAGCAGGAACTGGGTATGTCTGGTTTAATAGAAAGAAGGACTAGGGGAGACATGATAACAGTGTTCCAATATCTCAGGGGTTGCCACAAAGAAGAGGGAATCAAGCTATTCTCCAAGGCACCTGAGGGTAGGACAAGAAACAATGGGTGGAAACTAATCAAGGAGAGAAGCAACTTAGAACTAAAGAGAAATTTCCTGACAGTTAGAAACAATTAATCAGTGGAACAGAAGTTGCCTCCAGAAGTTGTGAATGCCCCAACACTGGAAGTCTTTAAGAAGATGTTGGATAGCCATTTGTCTGAAGTGATGTGGGGTTTCCTGCCTAGGCAGGAGGTTGGACTAGAAGACCTCCAAGGTCCCTTCCAACTCTGCTGTTGTATTGTATTGTGTTGTGTTGTGTTGTGTTGTGTTGTGTTGTATTGTATTGTATTGTATTGTATTGTATTGTATTGTATTGTATTGTATTGTATTGTATTGTATTGTATTGTATTGTATTGTATTGTATCAAGCCAAATCCTCCTATTCTTGATTTATGCATTTGCTACTTTCTTTCCAGATTTTGCACGCCACATCCATGAATCCTCATGTTGGTGAAACACCAACAATTTAAGCTGGTGGTGTTTATCATATCAGACATTAATTGCAAACATTAAACCACAACCAAATCAAGGAAGTACCAAGAAGAAAATGTCACTCCCACGAACACCGACAGGACAAAGACACTTGCACGTAAGTGAGCACACTCTACACCCTTCTAGAACTGATGATGTTACCTAGTTGAGTAATGAAATGTCTGCAAAAAAATAACCAAGTTCAAAGTACACCAAGGACCCAGTCCTTCTCCCGTTCTCTTGCACTCTGCAAATGCCACTCCTTTGTAGCACTGATGGTGTTACCTAGTTGGGTAATGAAATGTCTGCAAAAAAAACAACAACCCTCAGAGCACACCAAAGCCCCCACTGTTCTCCTCCTCCTTCTCTTCCTCCTTCTCTCTCTCTCTCTCTGCAAAGCCCACTCCCTTCTAGCACCGATGATGTTACTTAGTTGTGAAATGAAATATCTGCATGAAAATGTCTAGTTTAATGAAAAGAAGGACTAGGAGAGACAGATAGCAGTCTTCCAATATCTCAGGGGTTGCCACAAAGAAGAGGGAGTCAAGCTATTCTTCAAAGCATCTGAAGGCAGGACAAGAAGCAATGGGTGGAAACTAATCAAGGAAAGAAGCAACCTAGAACTGAGGAGAAACTTCCTGAAAGTTAGAACAATTAATCAGTGGAACAGAAGTTGCCTCCAGAGGTTGTGAAAGCCCCAACACTGGAAGTCTTTAAGAAGATGTTGCATAGCCATCTGTCTGGAATGGTATAGGGTTTCCTGCCTAGGCAGGGGGTTGGACTAGAAGACCTCCAAGGTCCCTTCCAAACTCTATTATTCTATTCTATTCTAAAACAACCAAGCTCAGAGAGTACCAAGGACCAACCCCCTCCCAGTCCCATTCCTCTCCTTCTCTTCCACTCTGCAAACTCCACACTCTTCTAGCACTGATGACATTCCCTAGTTGGGTCATGAGACATCTGCAGGAAAGCAAACAAGCTCCGAGAACATCAAGAACCCCACGGTTCAATCCCCGAGTTACAAATATTCTTTTCTATTGCTTATTTGTTTCAATGGGTTTCTATCTTGAGCGCCCTCGACACAAGACAGATGGATAGAAAGATAAACAGAAGCCACCTTCTCTTCTCTCTTTCCAACAGAATTTGTAAGTACCACATTATCTAGGAGTCCCCATTGTAGCTTGTTTCCATTATTTTACCATGCCATGGAAGTTAAAGAGTTAGGTTGACCTAGAACCAATAGGTAACTATTGCTTGTTAAATTTTAAGTACGCTCATCCTTCGCTTAATATCTCCCCAAGGCAGCCATACCGAAAGCTTTATTATACGCCAGTTTATTTTAATTTAATCAATTATTTGATTGATTTTTGCTGTAAAAGGTACGTAATTGCTCGCCTAACATTCTTTAATTGTTAAAAATACGGCAATGAAGCATTTTAAGTTTCCCTCAATTTTTTTCTCTGACCTTGTTGGATGGATTTTACAACTTTTATTGCAATGCGTTTGAAAGCTTCGGATTCCGAGCACAGCTCTTCCCAGCTTCCACAAAACCTAGTCAGGGCAGCTGAGAAATTTTTCTCTTCTTTGCTTTATTTGCTTTGCTTTATTATGGGCCTGATCTAACATATACATATACATATACATATACATATACATATACATATACATATACATACACACAACACACACACACACACACACACACACACACACACACACACACATATATATATATATATATATATACCGTGTTTCCCCGAAAATACGCCAGGGGCTTATATTTTTTTGACCCACGAAATATGGCCTTGGGCTTATTAAAGGGGAGGGTTTATTATTTTTGGGTTGCCGGGCGGCTGCTCCCTTGTGACTGGGTTCCCGAAGAGCCGGGCACAGCCTCAGGGTCGAATGGCTGTGTTGCGCTGTCGCAGCAGCAACGCAGCAGCCATGAGGTGACCAAGCTTATGAGCAGCCGCCCGGCAACCCCCCTTTCCAGCCGGGTACAGCGCCGCTGACCGACCTAGCAGTACCCGGAAGGCACCAAGCAACGCGAGCGCCTGTTCGCCGCCCTCCGCGTCCCGTGGCTCGGTGCCTTCGGAATGCCCCTAGGTGAGTGAATGGGGCTCTGCATGGCTGGAGGGGAGTTTCGCAGCGGCTTTTCCTCTCCCCGCTCGCGCGAAGGGCATCTGCGCTGCTGGCGCCGTCCGCCGCTTGGTTTTTTTTTTCAAAGCACGGAGGATGGATGCCGCTCTGGAAGTACGCTCTATGGTTGTGGGCTGCAGATTGTACAACCATAGAGCGTACTTCCAGAGCGGCATCCATCCTCCGTGCTTTGAAAAAAAAAACCAAGCGGCGGACGGCGCCAGCAGCGCAGATGCCCTTCGCGCGAGCGGGGAGAGGAAAAGCCGCTGCGAAACTCCCCTCCAGCCATGCAGAGCCCCATTCACTCACCTAGGGGCATTCCGAAGGCACCGAGCCACGGGACGCGGAGGGCGGTGAACAGGCGCTCGCGTTGCTTGGTGCCTTCCGGGTACTGCTAGGTCGGTCAGCGGCGCTGTACCCGGCTGGAAAGGGGGGTTGCCGGGCGGCTGCTCATAAGCTTGGTCACCTCATGGCTGCTGCGTTGCTGCTGCGACAGCGCAACACAGCCATTCGACCCTGAGGCTGTGCCCGGCTCTTCAGGAGCCCGCTCGCAAGAGAGCAGCTGCCCAGCAACCCCCCCTTCTTCAGCTGGGCACAGCGCCGCTGACTGACCTAGCGGTTCCCCGAAAGCACCAAGCAACGCAAGCGCCTTTGCCCCCACCTCATTCCCGTGGCTTGGTGCCTTCGGGATACCGCTAGGTCGGCGAGCGGTGCTCTGCCTGGTCGGAGGGGGGGGGATTGTCCAGAGGGTTTATTTTCGAGGGTGGGCTTATATTTTTGTGCACGCGAAAAATGTCGCAAGGGTTTAGTTTCAGGACATGGTGTATTTTCGGGGAAACACGGTATATATATATATTTGTTTTCGTAGATTTTCACGGGTGTAGGTATGCTGGTTTTGTTGTATTCGGGTCTTTTCCCGTGTAAAGTTGAGATTGTCTTTGCAACGTTTCGGCAGGATCGCACCTGCCATCTTCAAGCGTGCGATCCTGCCGAAACGTTGCAAAGACAATCTCAACTTTACACGGGAAAAGACCCGAATACAACAAAACCAGCATATATATATATATACATACATACATACACACACATGTATATATATGTGTGTGTGTGTGTATGTGTGGGTATATATATTATATATATATATATATATATATATATATATATATATATATATATATATATATATGTGTGTGTGTGTGTGTGTGTGTGTGTGTGTGTGTGTGTGTGTGTGTGTGTGTGTGTGTGTGTATTTGTATATATATACATACACACACATGTATATATATGTGTGTGTGTATGTGTGGGTATATATATATATATATATATATATATATATATATGTGTGTGTGTGTGTGTGTGTGTGTGTGTGTGTGTGTGTGTGTGTGTGTGTGTGTATTTGTGTTGCCTGGTATGCCCAAACCCCTGGTATGCCCAAATATGGGAGGGAGCTCACTACTCCCCCTTTCTGTCCTTCGGCTCATTACAGAAGACCATCCAGGCAGAAAACCATATTTTTTATTTTTAATGTTGCCTTTGCTATGTTTGTGTTGTATTTGTGCTGATAAATAAATAAAGGGAGACTAGTATAGATCTATTTCAAGCTATTTAGCTCTCATCTAAAGGAGGAGAGCCTGTGGCTTAACTTTAACTTTATTTACATTTATAAACCGCTCCCTCTCCCCGAAGGGACTCGGGGCGGTGCACAGTCAGAGTAAAAAACACCATACATACATATAGATAGAGGAGGCGATATACAAACTGTACAGTAATATTAAAATTAAAAACAACAATAAAATCTACCCCTAAAATCTACCCCAGAATTAAAAATAACTGCCAGGAGGATAAGAATAGAACTATAAATGGGCTAGGCCAGCTAATTGGAACAGGTGGGTCTTGAGTTTCTTACGGAAGGAGCGGAGGTCAGTAGTAGTTCTAATATCGGGGGGGAGGTCATTCCAGAGGGTTGGGCCCATCACAGAGAAAGCCCTACTTCTGGGCGCCGCCCGTTGGCATTGCTTGGTGGACGGCACCCGGAGGAGTCCCTCCCTGTGAGAGCGAATTGGTCGCAGGGATGTATGGGGTAGGATGCGATCCCGCAGGTAACTAGGTCCTGTGCCATGGAGCGCTTTAAAGATGGTAAACAACCCCTTGAAACGCACCCGAAAAACCACAGGTAGCCAGTGCAGCTCGCGCAGGAGAGGTGTTATGTGGGAGTATCTGGTACTCCCCATGATAGCCTGCGCGGCCGCATTCTGGACCAACTGCAGTCTTCGGGTGCATCTCAAGGGGAGCCCCATGTAGAGAGCATTGCAGTAGTCCAAACGGGATGTCACCAGCGCATGAGTGACTGTGCGAAGAGCGTCCCGGTCCAATAAGGGGCGCAATTGGCGCACCAGGCGAACCTGGTGGAACGCCCCCCTCACCACGGCTACCACATGGTCATCCATCGACAGCCGGGCATCTAGGAGGACGCCCAAATTGTGCGCCCACTCCACGGGGGCCAGTTGCTTGCCCCCAATGGCCAGCGATGGAGTCCACTGGTTGAACCAGGGCGCCGGTAGCCAGAGCCACTCCGTCTTGGAGGGGTTGAGCTTGAGTCTGTTGTCCCCCATCCAGACCCGCACGGCTTCCAAGCACCAGGACATCATTTCAACAGCTTCTTTGGGGTGGTTCGGGGTGGAAATGTACAGCTGCGTATCATCAGCGTACAGATGGTATCCAATCCCAAAACCACAAATGATCTCACCCAGTGGCTTCATATATGTGTTGAACAGGAGGGGCGAGAGGACCGACCCCTGCGGCACCCCACAAGTGAGCGGCCTCAGGGTCGACCTCTGCTCCCCTGCCAACACGCATTGCGTCCGGTCGGAGAGGTAGGAGCAGAACCACCGCAAGACGGTGCGCCCCACCCCCACCCCCTCCAGCCGGCGCAATAGGATACCATGGTCGATGGTATCAAAAGCCGCTGATAGATCTAATAGGACCAGGATAGAGGAACAACCCCTATCTCTGGCCCTCCAGAGATCATCCACCAACGCGACCAAGGCCGTCTCCGTGCTGTGACCGGGCCGGAAACTGGACTGGCGTGGGTCTAGATAATCGATTTCCTCCAGGTGACGTGGGAACTGTTGTGCCACCACACTCTCCACAACCTTCACTAAAAAGGGAAGGTTGGAGACAGGACGATAATTAGCTAGCTCCGCCGGGTCCAGGGAAGGCCTCTTGAGTAGGGGCCTCACCACCGCCTTTTTCAAGGCCCCTCACCCAATGAGGCATTCACTAGCCCCAGGAGGCATTCACTAGCCCCAGGAGCCAGCCTCGTGTGACCTCCCAGGATGCCAGTACAAGCCAGGAGGGACACGGGTCCAATAAACATGTAGTGGCTCGCAGTCGCCCACGCAAGCTGTCCATATCATCGACAGCAACAGAGTCAAACTCCTCCCAGCGTGGTCCCTCAAGACTCGCTTCCGACGTCCCCCCTGGTCCACTGAAGGGGACCCATTCACTCCGGATCTGAGCGATTTTGTCCTGCAGATATTCCCCAAATTCCTCTGCTCTACCCTGCAAGGGGGCTTCCCGCGGCCTCTGTAATAGGAGGGAGCGGGTCACCTGAAACAGGACGGCAGGGCGGTTGTCTGCGGACGCAATAAGAGCGGCACAATGTCGATGTTTGGCCACTCTTAATGCCACAAGGTAGGTCCGTAAATAGGCTCTTACCTGTGTTCAGTCAGACTCGGAGCGTGAGGACCTCCATCTGCTCTCTAGTGGCGTTTCATCACCCTTAGCTCCTCGGTAAACCAAGGGGCCAGGGTGGTTCGTTGCCGCAGGAGAGGCCGCAAAGTCGCAACCCGGTCCAAGGCCCCGGCAGCCACATTATTCCACCAGATCCTCCATCCGGGAGCGGGTCAGGGCTACAGGAAGTGGCCCAAGCTCCTTCTGGAACCTATCCGGTTCCATCAGGCGCCTGGGGCGGAACCATCTAGGACAATCTGGTTCCGCCTCCCCACGGTGGGGGGTAGCGCCAGGGAAGTCGAGCCGGAGAGATGAGTGATCTGACCATGACAGGGGTGTAATAACCAAATCCCCTATTCCCAGATCACTCGTCCACTGTCCAGAGACAAAAATAAGGTCCAGCGTGCAGCCACCCTCGTGTGTGGGGTCCTGAATTAGTTGGGTCAGGTCCATGGCTGTCATGGAAGCCATGAACTCCCGAGCCACCTTGGATGCTTCACCCGTCGACGGCAGGTTGAAATCCCCCATAACCAGAAGTTTGGGGGTTTCAACCGCCGTCTCTGCGATCAGCTCGAGGAGGTCAGGCAGGGCCGCTGATGCATAGCGAGGAGCCAAGTATACATTCAGCAAGCCCAACTGCCTCCCTGGGCCCCATTTCACACCAAGAGACTCACACCCGGATATCTGTGGCACAGTGAACTCCCTCGGTTCCAGACTCTCCCATATAATTACCGCCACCCCACCACCCTTACCCAGGGCCCGCGGCTGATGAAATGCACGGTAGCCCGGTGGGCACATTTCCATGAGGGGTAAACCACATCTGCCTAATATGTAATACAGCCCAAGTTCTAATCCCAGTAAGGGTATGGCTAGCTGATGAGAGCTAAATAGCTTGAAATAGATCTATACTAGTCTCCCTTTATTTATTTATCAGCACAAATACAACACATGTGTGTGTGTGTGTGTGTGTGTGTGTGTGTGTGTGTGTATACATATACGATTGTGGGGATGCTGAGATAAGTGTGAAAAAGTGATTGTAAGCCATGGTTTTCAGGGCTGTTGTAACTTTAAACAGTCACTAAGTGAACTGGTGTAAGTCAAGGACTTCCTATAAGTTCAAGTGAAGACTACACAGCCATCTAAGTTGGATTCCTACGTTGAGTAGAGGTGGGACTTGATGGTGTGGTGAGAAGGAATGAGAACTTGGGATGAATTAATATATAACACAGTCTATGATTGATTACATCAATATTTCACTTAACTTTAGACATATGTTTATTTCATGGTCTCCAGAACCCATCCCAATTGTAGAATTCTATGAACTAATTTTGACCTACCTAAAATATATATAGCCATGAGATTTCACTACATAAATATAAGTCTTTTAAGGAATACTAGCTGGATACCCGTGCTTCGCTGTGAAACTATGTGACTGGGCTCCTCTCCCCTTCTCTCCCTCAGGCTTGCCCCACAGAAGCCTCTCCTCTCCTATCCCCCTTCTTTCCCTCAGGCTGGCCCTATTGATCCTTTTGTAATGTCTTCTTTCCCTCAGGCTTGCCCCACAGAGACCTCTCCTATCTTATCCCCTTCTCTCCCTCAGTCTAACTCCTTAGCATCAGAGCATTTTTCAGGTGGGGAGGGTGAGTAGAATGCCTAAACTGCCAGCCCACAGGCTAGATGAGTCATGTGCTAGCCATGCCCACGCCCAAGTGGCAGTTTGAACAGAGTTCTTTTGCGGTGGGGAGGGGGAGTAGAACATCTAACTCCTGAGCATCAGAGCGAGTTAATAATAATATAAGAAATACTAATTATCTGATGTTCATTTCAAATAATCCTTTCTTAGCGAGCACCTAGAAGCCAAGAGAAACATACCTGCCAAATTTCAAGTTTGTAGACCTTACGGTTCTGGAGATTTAGTGATGCTGCATGAGTGGTCTTTTGCTTATATATAGATATAGATTATGCACAGACAGACAAAGTATTACAAGTGTTTTCTCGGTTATACCGCGGAACTAAAATAGGCCTTCGTTCGCAATAAATGTATACATGATGTATGCTATGTTCAGCACATTAGAACATGACTTTTACTACAGTTAATGAAATGGTGCACATGTTACTTATTTTAACAACTGTTAGCATGTCTCTGGGATCCTTATCAATCTAAACTACAAGCAGAAAGAATCACACAACCGAGTTTTAAATGTATTAGTAATGGTTAAATTAGCATTTGCTAATGATTTGAAAATTCAACATTACCACCAAAAAGAGAATGGCTAACGATGGTTTGGGAGTTAATAAAAGTGGTTTAACAAACTTTACGAGTAAGAGGATCATGTAAGAAATATGCGGGGGCCACTTTTTGCAGGAAGCAGTAATAGAATATCTGATGAAATGAAATTATGCAACTGATTAAGGGAAGTTGGAGGACAACTTCAATTTTAAAAGGCTGCTCTAGAAATACGATGCCATTAACTGAAGACTGTGGTGATTTCTCAATTCCCGTTTTTTTTTTTTAATCAGAGCATTTTAGAATTGCTCTACTTCTTGCAATATTTGATATTGTCAGACCTACTATGACTTAAACTTCTATGTAAAGACGATCCTTGGCTCTGTTCAATGAGAAAGGTATAGTTTTATTAGAGATCAAGTATAGTGCAGCAATGCAAAGCCAGAACTGAGAATTGCGCACCAAATCCACCAAATTCTACTTTTTGTCTGGGTTCCAAGTAACATACCCATAGCAAACAAAACTCTGAGGCAGGCAGTTTCCTCAAACAATACTTTACTTTATTCTTTACTTTATTCACACTTATAGACCGCCCCCTCTCCCAAAAGGGACTCGGGGCGAACAATAGGTTTATTGGATATGTCATATTGGACCAAGCTGGTGAAAACTGACTCTGAATATTCCCATGGTTTTCACGTAATTAAAGTAAAACTTTCCCACTTTCTCAAAACAATTAGTCACATGGTCCAATCAGGATACTGTCCAGTTGCTGGGTGACTCCAGTCCCCTCCTTCTGAGCACCTGCAGGAATGTCCTTGGTTCCCAACAGAAAGTGTTTTGTTTTGACTACACCACTGCAACTAGCTCTATTTCCCCCTCCCTACCCCTCTTCTCCAGTGTGTCAGCACTGAAGTCCCAAAATGGCCTCAGTCAGGACATCTTCAGGATTGACACTCCCCCCCCCTGCTGACAGCCACATGACAACCAATCAAATTCATGCAAGATGTTTTCACAACGGTCAGACCGAGCGCTGAGTGGTATGCAGCTCTCTCCTTTTCCCAGTTAGGTGACCTTGTAGCGTCGTCTTGAGGTGCCATGACTTCTACTTTCGTTTCCCCCCCAAGCATCCCCCTGCCTTCCTTTCTTCTCCCCACAGTTCGTGCAGACGGTCACCACAAAACAGTGAAGCACAAGCAAGCTTAAGGTGGCAGCTGACAGATCTCAAAACTGAAGCCCAAATATGGAGAGGTACAGTCCAGGAAAACCTAAACTCTATTTGCTCACCACTATAAAGATCCTGACAACCATTTATGCTGGCAAGACTGGAAGGTGTCAGCAGATATTAACAGGAGACCGGGTGTCTTCTGTTGGAAGAAATATCCATCTGGTTCAGTTCCAAGCAGGGAAAAAGACACTGGAAACATGGAGGCTGAATGGAAAAATGGTTTATTGGTGAACGGACCACATGGGTTTGAGATCCTGGGCAGCTGACCACATGGAGTTGATAGTGGGTGGCTTTTATACCTTCTCTCAGGCTTTGAACTTGAGCTTCCTGTTCCTGTGCAAGAATATGTATCCTATTGGCTGCTGTCAGACTCCCATGGGACCGTGTGGGTTCATGTTTGTCTGAATCAAGTTTGGTTGAAGCCTGGAGGGTGATGCAATGTCCCCAGGTGATTGTGCCATGTGGTAAGCTCTGGTGCCAGCTGTGTTAACCCTATGATGTCCTGGAAGGTCATGTCTTAATCCCGTCACCCTGGAGCTGAAGGTCTTTTGTCTTGTAGATAGGCTGGCCCAATCTTTCTCAATGGCCACTAACTATCTGCTGAGGTCAGGGAGCTGAAGCGGAGTTTCAGCTCCCTGACCTTTAGGGGAAATATAATATTCTGCCTTTTTAATACTTCCTAGTATATTTCATTCTTCTAAAAGAGGGGTGGGTGCTAACTTTCTCCACTTCCAACAAAGATGCTTTTGTTGAATCCTAAAGATTCACTAACACAACAGAATAATAGAGTTGGAAGGGATCTTGGAGGTAGTCCAACCTCCTGCTCAAACAGGAGAATATGCCTATTATGGCGAACCTGTGGCACGCATGTCACAGGTGGGACATGGACCCATCTCTGTGGGAACGCGAGCCATCATCCAGGTCACTTCCACTGCACATGCTCACCCGCCTCCTACTGGCCAGCAGATTTTCGGATCTCTGCTGGGAGAAGTGCATGCATGCACAGGGGTGTGGTGGGGTCATGTGCGATGCGCAGAGGGATGCAGCACACACACCACTCCCCATTTTTGGTCCCAGGAGACTTCAGGGAGGCCTGTTAGCACCAAAACAGGGATCGCGCTTGCATGCACAAGGGGCAGAGGAGAGCAGGGAGTCTGGTGCGCATGCACTGTGGGGAGGGCTGCGGGGGGCATTGGATTATGGATGCTGGCACACTCATGCGTGATATCGCCCGTGCTCACGCACTTTAGGCACCGAAGGCTAAAAAAGATTCGCCATCACTGTCCTATGCCATTCTAATCAAGTGGCTGTCCAGTCTCACTTTAAAAGCCTCCAGTGATGAAGTGGGTTCCTACCAGTTTCGACTGGCTCAACCGAACCGGTAGTGATTTGTTGGCCTGGGTCGATGGAACCGGCAGCCACCCAGGCCTGCCATGCCCCCAAACCGGTTCTCCGGGCACTGCCATAGGTGCTGCCATCCTTCTTTTTGCTTCAATGTTTATTGTACTGTGTGTGTGAAGTGCGCCTGTGGCGCAGCCACGAGCGAAGCAGCAGTAGTGACTGCCAGGACCCAACCCTGTGGAGCACCCACAACTTCTGGAGGCAAAGTAATTCCGCTGGTGGATTGTTCTCAGAGTTAGGAAATTTCTCCTTAGTTCTCGGTTGCTTCTCTTCCTGCTTAGTTTCTGCTGTGGCCCAGCAGGATCCGGTTCAGCTGCTGATGGACTCGGATAGTGAGGGATCATTTCAGTCTGCCCTGGATGATGTGGAAGACCCTGTGCAGGTTGCATATTCAGAGCAGGGACCAGAGGGGCTGCTTGGCCACCAAGAGGCACCTGAGGCATTGAGCAGTGGGGAAGATGAAAGGCAGTCAGTCCCTGATGCTAGAGTGAGAAGGGCTGAGAAACGAAAGCAGCAGCTTCATAGGCAGGCTCACAGATGATAATTAGCACAGGTGGTTGTAGATTGGCCCAACCCCAAGAGAGCATATAGGTGAGGCGTTGGGAGGGGACATTTGCAGGAAACAACCGTTCAAAATTAGCAGTGAAGAAACTCGATGTCTTAGAGCCGTGTTTGAATATCTGGTTTGTTTTTCTTGTATTTTGAGTTATCTGGGCCCTCGTACAAAGAGTTTGTTATCTTGCAATTAAACAGTGGCAAACAGCCAAGCCTGTGTTTTGGCTTGTTCACAGCCGTGGAGAGAGGGAGGGTCAGAACAAGTTTCTATCCATTGCTTCTTGCTATTTTGATCCTATCACTAACAAAGGAGTGCTCCCCCAAAAAAGTTTCTCCTGCAAATTACATGACATTGTTGCATGCATATCTACTTGGCATAGTGTCTTCATGGAGCACAGTTGAATTCCCCAAATTTCAATGAGATGGACCCCACGGATTCTAAATGACCAAGAGAACACTTTTGGAATGTATGGTGAAGAAGACTCGAAAGGTGTTGTTTAGGAAGGTGCTTAAATACAGATTGTCCTCAACGTACGACCACAATTGAGCCCAAAATTTCTACTGTGAAGCAAGACATTTATTAAAGGAGCTTTGTCCCATTTTATGACCTTTCTTGGCATAGTTGTTAGGGGAATCACTGCAGTTGTTAAGTGAGTAACCCAGCCGTTAAGTGAATCTGGCTTCCCCTTTGACGTTGCTTGGCAGAAGGTTGCAAAAGGGGATCGTGTGACCCCAGGACACTGCAACCGTCATAAATGTGGGTCAGCTGTCAATAATCCAAACTTTCATCACGTGACATGAGGAAATTGAAGGAGGCGTGAGTGTGAAAAATGTTTGTAAGTCACTTTATTCAGTGCTGTTGTAAATTTCAACGGTTGCTAAATGAACTGTTGCAAGTAGAGGACTATCTGTACTGATCCAAGACTGCAAATGCATATTGGGCAGCAAAATCCCTCGCTGCACAATACGCTCCAAAGCATGGGAGGATCTAATGCTACCCCTAACAACCAGAAGAACATCTAAAATTAAGAAAGTGTTGGTCTTTAGAGGGCCTATCCAAGAGTGTGAAGATAAAAAGTAAAGATTCCCCTCGCGCATATGTGCTAGTCGTTCCCGACTCTAGAGGGCAGTGCTCATCTCCGTTTCAAAGCCAAAGAGCCAGCGCTGTCCGAAGACTTCTCCGTGGTCACGTGGCCGGCATGACTAAGCGCTGAAGATGCACAACTAACGGGAAATGGGCCGACGTTAAAATTTCTTTTTCTCCCTCCCTCCTTTCTTCTTTCTTTCTTTCCTTCTTTCTTTCTTCCTTCCCTCCTTCCCCCTCTGTTCTTTCTCTCTTTCTTCTTTCTTTCTCCTTTCCTCCCTTACTCAATCCCTCCCTCCTTTCGCCTTTCTTTCTTTCTTTATTTTTCTTTCTTTCTTTCTTTCTTTTTCTTTCTTTCTTCCTTCCTTCCTTCCTTCCTTCCTTCTCCCTCCCATCTCAACCAACTAGTTTATTGCCGTCTTAACTCCCTGACACCCAGTTGCTTATGCAGATGCACAACTAACGGGAAACGGGCTGATGTTAAAATTGCTTAGGCAGGAAACCCTACACCACTTCAGATAAATGGTTATCCAACATCTTCTTAAAAACTTCCAGTGTTGGAGCATTCACAACTTCTGGAGGCAAGTCGTTCCACTGATTGATTGTTCTAACGGTCAGGAAAATTTCTTCTAGAAGGATAACAAAGTCTTGAATCTTTGTCCTTCCTCTTTTTTTTCTGCCATTCAATAAACCCGAGTTATCGCGCTTGTTCTCCTAAGCTTTTGAGAGTTAGAGTCTGTGGGACCTCGTGAAGTTTTTGGTGATTTATGATTTGCTATTTTCCAGGTTGCTGGGATTTGGGTTTTAATTGGTTTTAGCTGTTTTATTGGTTTGGAAAACAGTTGTTGAAAAGCAGTTAAAATCCATAAAACGCAGGAAGAAAGAAAGCAAACAAAGGAAAATCAGATGTTTGGAAAGGTGTTCTAGGTGGCAATTCTGCACAGGTAGGGCCCCCTCTGCTTTATAGACTTGTTTGTATGCAAGACTGAACAAAGGAGGCTCCAAGTCTTGCATTCAAAAAGCAGGTGTCAAACTCTTTGGAGCCTGTGCCTTGTGGGAGTCTCTCCATCTTCTTCCAGTAACAGTTGCATTTAAATCTGTTTCCCAACGCAGGGAGCTTCATCTGTGGCTTTCGTACAACTGTTCCCATAAAGTTCTCACGATGTTCCAGGTAAAGGTAAAAGTTCCCCTCGCACATATGTGCTAGTCTTTCCCGACTCTAGGTGCGGTGGTACTCATCTCCGTTTCAAAGTCAAAGAGCCAGCGCTGTCCGAAGACGTCTCCGTGGTCATGTGGCTGGCATCAATGCCGAAGGCACACGGAACACTGTTACCTTCCCACCAAAGGTGGTCCTTATTTTTCTACTTGCATTTTTTACACGCTTTCGAACTGCTAGGTTGGCAGAAGCTGGGACAAGTAACGGGAGCTCACTCCGTTATACAGCGCTAGGGATTTGAACCGCCAAACTGTTGTACTTTCTGATCGACAAGCTCAGAGACTTAGCCACTGAGCCACCGCATCCCTCAAATTACAAGGAGTCAACTCACTTTAAATGAGGCCTCTGTTACACTATATCCTATTGAATAGAATAGAAAGAATACAATACAATACAATACAATACAATACAATACAATACAATGGAATGGAATGGAATGGAATGGAATGAACAGAACAGAACAGAACAGAACAGAACAGAACAGAATAGACTAGAATAACAGCGTGGAAAGGGAACGTGGAGGTCTTCTAGTCCAACCCCCTGCCTAGGCAGGATACCCTATACCGTTTCAGACAAATGGCTATCCAACATCTTCTTAAAGACTTCCAGTGTTGGGGCATTCACAACTTCTGGAGGCAACTTCTGTTCCACTGATCAATTGTTCTCACTGTCAGGAAGTTTCTCCTCAGTTCTAGGTTGCGTTTGTCCTTGATCACGGAAGAAGAGGGCAAAAAATGGCCAAAAAACAAGGTCGGAAATCAGCTTGCCAGCGCATGCATGCACACTGCAGCTGACAGGGAAACACCTCATGTGCCCTCATAGATGGCTCAGCATGCCACGTGCGCCATAGTATCGCCATCTCGGACCCATAATATATCTCTGTATTTGGATTTTTTTCCTTCAACTAAATGTAGAACCTTACTTTTTTCATCATTGGATTTCATTTCGAATGGCATTCTGTCCATTTCCTCCAAAATATGTTTGAAGAAAAAGCTCAAAAGCCTCACTGAGAGAAATGCAAAAAAAAAGAGCGCATCTTGGCATCCAGGTAGGGGAAAAAACAAAACAAAACAGAGAGGCCCCTTCAACAGATATCAAATCTCCTTTCTCAGGACTGTGTTTCATGAATCCAGTGGAGAAGAACCATGATCTATGACAGCTTATGCCGCAATAAATTAAGATGCTGCCAGCCTCTTTGCTGTTTTTAATTCTTTAATTAACTCCCGTTCTTTGCCACCCCAGCAAGTCACTTCTGGGGAGTTAGTATGCTTGGGTAGGCATTTGGGGGGGATGACTATATTTTGACGTCTATTTCTTTGGGGAAGGGAAAATAAAACAACCACAAAGACAATGAGAAAAAAAGAAGAAAAGAACAGGAAGAAGGAGGGGAAGGGTTGATTTAATTCTTGCCAAGAATTCAGGAGCGCACACTTCTGTCATTGCCCCAATGAATTTCTCGTTTTTCCCCCAAGGGGCATTGCTTAAATTTCTTTACATTAAAAAAAGAAATAAAGTCCACCGAGACTCCAAATTCCATTTCGATTTTTTTTTTTAAGCGGAGGCATAATTTTCCCCTTTTATCAAATGCTCAGTGCTGTAATGTGATAAGGGCCCCGTGCAGCCTATAAAACTAATTTATCATCTGCAAGGTGTACAAAGAAAATGAAAGCTGCCTCCTTGTCTGTTTGACATACGAGGTCATTTTTGCCGCTAGCTCTCCTAATGTCGAGCCATTTTTATCCGCTATTTATATACATTAATTGCAGGCACCCATATGGTTCTTGCTGTATTTAATAATGCAAGGCGTTGCATATGCATTCCTTAAAGATTTCGGCGAGCCGCCTGCAGATTTTATTCCATTGCTGTTGTTGTTGTTCTTGTTGTTATTGTTGTTGTTGTTGTTGTTGTTGTTTTCCTGTTAAAGCCCATTAAGCAACGTAAGAACAGTTATGATGGATTGGTCAAAACTCGGCATAGTCCCGTGTTTCCCACCCCCACATGTAAACAACTAGATGCCTCTGAGATGAACAGATTAAAAGAGTTTTAAAAGGGACCTTGTAGGTCATCTAGTCCAACCCCCCACCCAACCAGGAGACCCTACACCAAGATGCTCACAAGGAAGAGTTTGAGACATAGTCCTTCTTCTGCCATAATGTGTCAATGTCAGGTGCGAAAGATCAGATCCGTATATGAAGATCTAATTCAACTCATTTGTTGCTAAACACTCTGGAAAGGCATTTACTTATAGGGGGAGATTGAAACCCCCACAAAGTGCATCCCCTGGTGGTGGATTGGGGGAAGGCAGGCCATCCAGTATGACTTTATGCTGTAATGGCAGGTTGGAGGGCATCAAATCCCTCTCGTGGACCTGGTGAGGGGCAGCTGGCTCATCAGTAGCAACTGAAGGTAGAGGCCACATTGCAGGGATGGATAACCTTTTTGTTGTTGCGTGCCAAAAAGGCCAGGGCGCATGCGCAATAACCTGTGTGCATGTCAGCATCCATAATGCAAAGCATGCCCCCATATGCGTATCAGTGGTGGGTTTCAAATTTTTTTAGAACCTCTTCTGTAGGTGTGGCCTGCTTTGTGGGAGTGGCTTGCTGGCGTTGTGACCGGGTAGGACTGGCTTGCCAGCCATGTGACTGGGTGGGCATGGCCAACTTGTAAAATGTGGTGAAACTCACTTAACAACGCTCTTGCTTAGCAACCAAAATGTTGGCTCAGAAACTCTGGCATTTGAAGCACGCAAGTCTTAAAGCTGTCAAGTGACAAGACCCTTGCACCCCTAACCCTTTAGAACCCACCCCCCCCAGGGGTGTTCAAACTTGACAGCTTTAAGACTTGTGGACTTCAACTCCTAGAATTCCTCCTCCAGTCATGTTGGCTCAGGAACTCTGGAATTGAAGTGTGCAAGTCTTAAAGCTGTCAAGTTACAAGACCCTTGCACCCCTAACCCTTTAGAAAAAAAAAACCCAGGGGTGTTCAAACTTGACAGCTTTAAGACTGGTGGACTTCAACTCCCAGAATTCCTCCTCTGGCTCTTCATCTTGATGATGTGCGGACGGGCGGGGGGAGGGAGCTGGGACCGGTTCTAAACGGCACTGTAGATTTGTGGAACCTCTTCTATACAAGAGGTTAGAACTGGCCGGAACCCACCTCTGATGCATATGCATACAAGCTACACGGCGTGCATGGGGGATGAGCATGCCCCATGCTCATCCCCCATGCACTCCATGCTGCTCACCTCCCAGCTGAGCTTGGTATTTATGGGAAAGCCTCCAGAGCCTTTGAAGGGTGAAAATGGCCTTCCCCGGCCCTCTGGAAGGCCAAAAATCAGCTACCCGCCACACGCATATGCGCTAGAGCTGACTGCTCGTGTGCCAGCAGATACGGCTCTGCGTGCCACCTGTGGCACGTGTGTCATTGGTTCGCCATCACAGCCATATCGGTCGGAAGGGCTTCATGAGAACAGCACATGGTGAGGTGGCTGCCACTTGAACGGCGTGTGCACAGCGTTGTAGAAAGCGAAAGGAAGACTACTACGCTAGATATTTCCCAGGAAAATCATGGTGATGGCAGCAAAACCTAATAATGCCCTCGAGTACGGACACCCCTTAAATGGGGCAAGGGTGTTAAGAATCTCCCGGTCCACTAGAAGCATGAAAAATAGGATTGCCAACACAATCGCCAATGTCCGATGATGGATACGGCACAACAAGAAGAAGACTGCTAAAAAGATTATGTACAGGAATCTTCTGAAGAAATGGTTAACACCTGCTTAGAGTGCTATAAGCAGGAGGGGGATTGAAAAAAATGTAGCAACCAGTTCTCTGCCCAGTGGCTGGGTTGGTATGGCCATGAGGGCATGTCCTAGTTGGCTTCCTGCACCACAGCAGGGGGGCATTTTGGCCCTCTCCAGACTCCGGAGGCTTTCCTTGAGTCTCCAGGAAGGTGAAAATGGCTTCCCCGAGGCTCCGGAGGCTGGAAATGGGCCTGTTTCTGAACTTTTGGTACTTCCTATAGAAACATTTTTCGCCCTGCCAGAACTTTTGCACGGGTTCTGCACTTACCTGGCATCGAAAATGGGCCACATGGAGACTCCTGGGAGAGGCGGAGTGGGGTGGGTGGGATCAGCCAGTCCTTGGAACTACCAGTTCGGTGAACCAGATTAAAATTAACACCCAGTTCACCCAAACCGGTCTGAACTGGCTGAATCCCACCTTTGGCTATGTCTGCTGGTGTCTACATAGGAATGCTAGGCTGATCCCTCTTTTGACTCTGACTCTTAGGTTCTCACACTCATTTCCCCCACGGTGGGTTACTTAAGGACGGAATTGAAAATAATATCCTGCCTCAGTTTTTAGCAGCACACACAATGCATAAAAGTGCCTGTCTTTCTACACTGTGTAAATGTGTTGTACGTCTAAGTTTTGTGTGTGTGTGTATTTTATATGTTTGTTAATAAAATATTTAAAAATTAAAAAAAAAGTGCCTGTCTTTCTAAGACCCTTTCAGAGGGAAGATACGATAATAAAGAAAAGATTAAAAATGCAGCCTTGTCTAGAATCATGTCGTGTGTACAGATATTTTTCTACGAACATTTCCCAGTTAATACCAAGCCCACGGATCACTGAATCGGAAAACACATTACATTATAAAGGAGTTGCAAACAAGAAGTAGGGGGCAAGGGGAAAGGCAGGAATAGCCACACAATAAATGCACAAGCGCTGTTTTATATCCGTTGTTTTTCAATATCAATAGAGTCTCTGTCATAATTAAATAAGGGCACCCCAGAGCGATAAATACTTCTATTGATAGCAACTCAAAACACTTGTCTGGAGGCTAAAACATCTGAAGAACGAGTAGAGGAATTGGGGTGGCTCAGTGACTAAGATGCTGAGTCTGTCGATCAGAAAGGTCAGCAGTTCGGACGGTTCGAATCCCTAGCGCCGCGTAACGGAGTGAGCTCCCGTTACTTCTCCCAGCTTCTGCCAACCAAGCAGTTCGAAAGCATGTAAAAAATGCAAGTAGAGAAATAGGAACCACCTTTGGTGGGAAGGTAACTGCGTTTTGCGCGCCTTCGGCGTTTAGTCATGCCAGCCACATGACCACGGAGACGACTTCGGACAGCGCTGGCTCCTCGGCTTTGAAACAGAGATGAGCACTTCCCTCTACAGTCGGGAACGACTAGCACGGATGTGCGAGGGGAACCTTTACCTTTACCTAGTCTAATGAAAAGAAGGATTAGGGATGACTTCATACCCAGTTCTCCAATATTTGTGAAGTGTGTGTGTGTGTGTGTGTTTCAACCTATTCTCCAAAGCACCAGAAGGAAGCAATGCATGGAAACTGATCAAGAAGAGAAGCAACGTAGAATTAAATAGAAACATCTCAACAGTTGGAGCAATAAATCAACAGAATGATTTACCTCCAGAAAGTGTAAAGTGCTTCAGCACTGAGGTTTCTATGAAGAGACTCTATAACCATTTGTCTGAAATGGAATTGGGTTTCCTGCATGAGCGGGGAGTTGAATTCGAAGACCTCCACGGTCCCTTCCAACTCTGCTATTCTGTTTCTTGATTTTTCTTCTTCTCTCATATAGGAGGAATCTATGTTGCAAAGGTTATTGGTGTCTTCTGTTTTGAGACCTTAATAATGCTGAGAAGGGCGGAAGGAAAGAGAAGAAGAGTTATGAGGAGCAGAAAAAAATGACCTGACAGTAGTGTAATCTAGAATGAAGGAGAAATTTCCTGACGCTTGTTGGAAGAAATGTCCTTCTGGGTTCGGTTCCAAGTGGGGGGAAAAGACCCTGGATTCATGGAAGTTGCTTGGAAAGATGGTTTTAATGGTGGACAGGATCACACGAGTTCCTGAACAGAAAAGGGGGACCACGTGCTTCCAGATGTTGGATGAAGAAGAAAAGAGAACGAGATGCTGAAAGCCCCTGGTTTTATGCCCTCTCTGGCCTTTGACCTTGACCTTTTATTCTGATTGGTTGTCAGACTCCTATGTGGCTGTGTAGGGGCAACTCTGTAGGCTCTGCTTTGAGTCCAAGTTTGGTTGCCTTGCTGGCTGATGTAGCTTTCCCAGGTGCCTTGTGGTGAGTTTCTGTGGATGGCTAACCCTACCTTTGTTATGTAGAGTAGACTAGATCAGGTGGAGGGGAGCAGGGAGCTGCAGGGACCTTCTTTGTCCTTAAAAACATGTTTCTCCCTTTTCACATCCAGGGAAATATAATATCCTGCCTATTTTAATACTTCCCAGGATAGTTCATTTTTCTAGGAGAGGGGTGGGTTTTAACTTCCTACACCCTGAGAACAATAAACCAGTGGCTTATTGGCTTGCCATCAGACGTTGTGGGTGCTCCATCACTGGGGGCTTTTAAGAAGAGATTGGACAATCCCTTGTACGAAATGATGCAGGGTAATTTGAGCAGAAGACACCCAAAGTCCCTTCCAACTCTGTTATTCTGTTATTATCCTGAGGTTTTCCTATGAGTCTGTTTTCAGTGGTCAGGAACTTTAAGATGTGTTGCTGGACTTCAACTCTCAGAATTCTCCAATCGTAGCTGGCTGGGGAATTCTGAGAATTGAAGTCCACACGTCTAAAACTGTTAAGGTTGCGAAGCTCTGGCCTTAACTATTATACGGATGAACAGAAGAAACAGAAAGTGGAAAACGATGTAGAATCAATTCAAAGGACATATCTATTGGCTTATTTTGGCAATATTCTTTCTTTGTACGATTGTTTTTTGGTCAGAACAGAACAAAAGCAGAACAGTGGAAGAGAAGAGAAGAGAAGGGAAGAGAAGGGAAGGGAAGGGAAGGGAAGAGAAGAGAAGAGAAGAGAAGAGAAGAGAAGAGAAGAGAAGAGAAGAGAAGAGAAGAGAAGAGAAGAGAAGAGAAAATATGGAAGGGAAGGGAAGGGAAGAGAAGAGAAGAGAAAATATGGACTGGAGTGGAGTGGAGTGGAGTGGTGGAGTGGAGTGGAATGGAATGGAATGGAATGGAAGAGAAGAGAAGAGAAGGGAAGGGAAGGGAAGGGAAGGGAAGGGAAGGGAAGGGAAGAGAAGAGAAGAGAAGAGAAGAGAAGAGAAGAGAAGAGAAGAGAAGAGAAGAGAAGAGAAGAGAAGAGAAGAGAAAATATGGAAGGGAATAAATGGAAGGGAAGGGAAGGGAAGAGAAGAGAAGAGAAAATATGGAGTGGAGTGGAGTGGAGTGGAGTGGAAGGGAAGAGAAGAGAAGAGAAGAGAAGAGAAGAGAAGAGAAGAGAAGAGAAGAGAAGAGAAGAGAAGAGAAGAGAAGAGAAAATATGGAAGGGAATAAATGGAAGGGAAGGGAAGAGAAGAGAAGAGAAAATATGGACTGGAGTGGAGTGGAGTGGAGTGGAAGGGAAGGGAAGAGAAGAGAAGAGAAGAGAAGAGAAGAGAAGAGAAGAGAAGAGAAGAGAAGAGAAGAGAAGAGAAAATATGGAAGGGAATAAATGGAAGGGAAGGGAAGAGAAGAGAAGAGTAGAGAAGAGAAAATATGTAATGTAATGTAATGGGAGGGAAGGGATGGGAAGGGAAGGGAAGGGAAGGGAAGAGAAGAGAAGAGAAGAGAAGAGAAGAGAAGAGAAGAGAAGAGAAGAGAAGAGAAGAGAAGATATGGAAGGGAAGGGAAGGGGAGAAGGAGAAGGAGAAGGAGAAGGAGAAGGAGAAGAAAGTAAATATGGAATGGAATGGATTGGAATACAAAGAATACAATACAATGGAAAATAGAATCATAAAGCTGGAAGGAGTCTCGGAGGACAACTAGTCCAACCCTCTTCCCAAACCAGGAGTGTATACATCCAGGCCAAATCATTGTCCAATCTTTTCTTGAAAAGTTCCAACAATGGAGCACACATCCCTTTGCAATGGACTCCCCATCCGTATTCTAACCAAGTCTTTCCCTGCTTAGGTTTTAAGTGTGGCTAGATCCATCTGCTTTCACGAGTCTTTTTTTTAAAAAAAGATCTTGGTCAAAAGAAGGCAGAAGAGAGGAAATGGATGGCTTTGCAAAGAGACAAAGACAGAGAGGGATTTTCAGTGTTTATGCTCAAGTTTGGATTTTTCATTTATTTCTTTATTTTGCAAGATTCCTGAGCTGCAGCTGCCATCTAGTGGACCAGAACACACACTCTCTGCAAACACACTGGATTTTCTTTCCCAAAAGAGGATGAGGTAACCGTTTTCAACTAAATGTGTTAACTTAGCAATGTTGCTTGGTGAAAAGGAATTCATAAACGCCACTTCCCAGGGGTGAAATTGAGCAGGTTCTGACCGGTTCTGGAGAACTGGTAGCGGAAATTTTGAGTAGTTCGGAGAACTGGCAAAAAGGCCGGCCCTCTGGCTGGCCCCAGAGTGGGGAGGGAATGGGGATTTTGCAATATCCTTCCCCCAGGAGTGGGGAGGGAATGGGGATTTTGCAGTATCCTCCCCCCAGGAGTGGGAAGGGAATGGGGATTTTGCGCTATCCTTCCCCCAGGAGTGGGGAGAGAATGGGGATTTTGCAGTATCCTTCCCCTGCCACGCCCACCAAGCCACACCCACAGAACCATTAGTAAAAAAAAAATTCACCACTGCCTCTTCTGGGTGCTGGAGATTACTATACATACATACATTAATAGATTATTTCTCTCTAGTTTGGGTTGGCATTTGAGTCTTGTCCTGAAACAAAAATAAAAATAACAAAGCACAGCTTTAACAAATAGAGGTGACTACGATGTCTTTTCTTTTCTTTTGCGGATACTGTGAGAAATGTTTTGCTTTTCTCTCTTGGGGTTAGATCGAAGGCGTCCTCAGCAGTGGTGGTCTTGAGCCGATATAAACCACTTTGGGCAAACTGGTACTGTGGCCCTGCTGGTGGGCCTGCCCAACTGCCCTGGCAGTATGCCATCCTATTTAGCCACGTTTTCTAAACCGTGGGCATGCGGGCGACCTGTGTGCATGAGCAAAGCGCATCTACAGAAGGCCGCGCACTCACATTTTCGGTGCGCATAGATCCGGTGGTAAAATTATGTGAAAGCTACCTCTGGTCCTCAGAGCTTCTATCAGAAAGAGACAGAGGAAATTCAAAGGGTACTCACATGGAGCAGCACATTTGAGGAGTTGCCACAAAGAAGAGGTTGGTCAACTTATTTTCCAAAGCATCAGAAGACAAGACAAGAAAGAATTTATGGAATGTGACCAAGGAGAGAATCAACCTGGGATTAAGGAGAAACTCCCCAACAGGGAGAACAATGAGCTATGGAACAGTTTGCCTCCAGAAGCTCTGCCTGCTTCATGACTGAAGGTATATAAAAAAAGCCAATTGTCTGAAATGGTATTGCTGGGAGAAAAATCCAGGTCTATTTCCAATCCAGGAATCAAGATCTATCACTTCCTTTCTTCTATCTAATGGCTCTGTCCGTTCGCTGCTGACCCGAGAGAGTGAGAGCTTTGTAACGTCTGCTCCCCCCCTTTCTTCTGCCACTTTCTCTTCAAAAAGCTTTAATCGGAGGTTTAAAAGTTAGCTTACAGGAATGTTGCACTTTCAAGCACTCTTATTATCTTCCCCCCGAAACTCTGTCCACGTTGATAAGGGTGCTTTGTCTGGACTTCCAGCTGCGATAGCTCACATTGGCTACCTTTCCTGCTTTGGGTCCAAGGGCAAAAGCAGGCATTTTAGGGGAGTTGTGGGTTCCCCAACTACGCCCAATTGTGCCCCCCCCTTTCACTGTCTCTCCAGGACAGCTATGGTGGGCTTACAGGTCACCCCTCCTCTGATACAGCAGGAATCTGACAGTTCTTCAGAGAGCCCTCCGGGGAACATGTCCTGTTGCTGGAATTCAGGCCACACACACTCATCTTTTTTATTTCTATGGGGTCATGTAGGGGTCATCGCTGGCTCTATAGGCAAAAAGGGAAAAGCAAACCCTAGGTGTTTTTCTGAGCTAATCTTGTCTTGCCTAATTACTTCTCTAGAGTTTCTGTCTGACTCAATCTGCCTGACTGGATTACCAAATCTGCATTTCTAAAAGGTGGCCTCCTCAGTTTCTGCTTGGGGGCAGGGAGACTGGTGCTGGTTTCTGCCTCTCTTTAAGATTTTTCCCATCTCTTCTTTAGGGGAAATATTCTATCCTACTATATATATATATATGTCAGCACAAATGCAACACAAATGTAACAAAGGCAACATAAAAAATATGGTTTTCTGCCTGGATGGTCTCCTGGAGTGAGCCGAAAGACAGAAAAGGGAAGCAGTGTGTTCCCTCCCATATTTGGGCATACCAGGGGTTGTGACACAATACATACATACATACATACATACATACATACATACATACATACATACATACATACATACATACATACTCCCCAAAATATGTCATTCTCTAGGAGGGTGGGTGGGTGCAGACTTTCTACAGTATAGGGTCACCTGCTGGAGCAGGGGGTTAGACTAGAAGACCTCCAAGGTCCCCTCCAGCTCTGTTCTATTTGGATTCTGATCCAGTGTTTTAACATGAAACAAGACTTTGTGTAGGAGGAGGACAGCAAGAGAGACTGTGGGTGGAGTCAAATGAGTAATCAGCCTCCAGTCAATACATTGCCACAAACAGTCTAAATCCAATCACTCTTGAATCCCATTAACTCTCATCTAGCATCAATTTAGTGCTGACCTTTAGTTGACAAGATTCTCGTGCATAGGCATGAGCAATAAATCAGCTTAACTGGAGCTTAATGCGTGGTTCTGATTCTTCGCAACCCAACGTTGCGAGTATCTACCTCGTCCAAGCGTAGACACCGGATGAGCATCTATTGTACTTTAGCTGAGTTTGTCTTTTGAACCATGCTCACATTGTGGCTGGATGAGAGGTGGTGGGGCTCGGGCAGTGAATTTTGTAATATACCCTGATGGATTCAAAATAACAATTTCCATGCAGTCAGGTCAAAATGCAAACATTGCTATAATTTCCTGACAGTGAAAACCATGAATTGGTGGAACGACTTGCCTCCAGAAGTTGTGAGTGCTCCATCACTGGAGGTTTTCAAAAAGAGATTGGAGATCCATTTGTCTGGGATGGTACAGGGTCTCCTGTTTAAGCAGCTGGTTGCACTACAAGACTAGAAACACTAGAAGATTTCTTCCAAATCCCAGTTGTTGGCACACTCACAACTTCTGAAGGCAAGTTGTTTCGCTGCTTGATTGTTCTCATTTTCAGGAAAATTCTCCTTAGTTCTAGGTTGCTCCTCTTCTTGATTAATTTCCATCCGTTGCTTCTTGTCTTTGCTCCAAGTGCTTTGGATAATAAGTTGACCCCCACTTCTCTGTGCAGCTTCTCTGTGCAGCCCTTGAGATATTGCAATACTTCTATCATGTCACTCCTAATCCTTTTTTTGCTAGATTCATTTCCAGAATCAGAGTTGGTGTATTACGTATTCAACTCTTTATATGTAGAGTCTTTATAAGGTAAAGGTTCCCCTCACATATATGTGATAGTCATTCCCGACTCTAGGGGGCGGTGCTCATCTCTGTTTCAAAGCCGAGGAGCCAGTGCTGTCTGAAGACGTCTCCGTGGTCATGTGGCCGGCATGACTAAATGGCAAAGGCGCATGGAACGCTGTTACCTTCTTACCAAAGGTGGTTCCTATTTTTCTACTTGCATTTTTTACCTGCTTTCGAACTGCTAGGTTGGCAGAAGCTGGGACAAGTCACGGGAGATCCCTCCGTTATGCAGAGCCAGGGATTCGAACTGCCAACCTTTCTGATCAACAAGCTAAGCATCTTAGCCACTGAGATACCGAATCCCTTAGAGTCTTTATATTCAAGTCTTTATTTACATCAAGAATAAAATAAAAAGTTGGGGGGGGGGGAGAAAAAAAAGAAGAGAGAGAGAGAGAGAGAGAGAGAGAGAGGAGAGGGAGGGAGGGAGGGAGGGAGGGAGGGAGGGAAGGAAGGAAGGAAGGAAGGAAGGAAGGAAGGAAAGAAGGAATAATTTCTGAAGAAGCTAAATTCAGATTGCTATTCTGTCTCTTTCCTTTTCTCTACACACACACACACACACACACACACATACACACACACACACACGAAACTCACAACAGGTCAAATCACAGTCCATTAAATAAAATAAATTCTGTTCTGTCAAGCTCCACTGGTCCCTAGCTTGCTGTTTAAATTTCTATCCAAATTTCTGTTGGCTCTTCAGATCAGATTACACAGAGTAGTCTCCCCTTCACATCTGAGTAGACCGCTGGCCTCAAAATGCAAAGGATGTCTAGTAATAAAAATCAAGGACCACGGTGAGAGAAAGAGAAAAAAAAATGAGACAAAAATTAAACATAAGAAAAGCAAACCACTGACCACAGACAGAACAAGCAAGCTAGAATTGGTCATGAAGATATCAAACCGCTGAGGAGTTCCCACATTTTAAGATCAACCATCAACAGTAAAGAAACAAGTGTTTCAGAAATAAACCACCATAGACTAACTTTGCAAGAGGGATTTTGGGGTCTTAGAAGACCACCACTTAAATATGAGCCAGATGTCAACTCCAACTGCCATAGTGAGAGAAGGGGGATAAGCCCATTCCAGGCATACTTTCGGCTAAAGTCGGATCTCAGATTACTGCAGCAGGCTTGGGAGGGGTGCACCTCATTGGGGAATGTGATTTATGACACAGACTGAGGGGAGGGAAGGAACAGGGGTAAAGTTCAGCTATAAATCAAACGAAGCTCAGATCTGACTGTGAAAAGGCTTTGCCTAATGGTACTCCTAATAAATGACTAGTTTTGTATTGAAACTTGGCTCGATACTCATGAATCAATCAGGGCAATTTTAGGAAACCTGACACCAGAAGTGTGATGCAGCAGCCAAAAAAGCCAACACAGTCCTAGGCTGTATAAACAGAGGGATAGAATCAAGATCATGTGAAGTGTTAATACCACTTTATAATGCCTTGGTAAGGCCACACTTGGAATCCGGCATCCAGTTTTGGTCGCCACGATGTAAAAAAGATGTAGAGACTCTGGAAAGAGTGCAGAGAAGAGCAACCAAATGATTAGGGGGCTGGAGGATAAAACATATGAAGAATGGTTGCAGGAAGCTGGCAACGGTGTGCACATGTGCAGTTGGGGTATGGAACAGGGTGCCGGCATGTTCAAGAAGCGTTAATTTTAGAAGCCTGCAGCTGCCACATCTTTTGGCACAAGAGGTGCCTCCAGGCACACTGAAAAAGAGGTGGTGGCTGCAGGCATCTCGCAACAAGAGGGTGTGAGATGCCAGGGAGTCCAGCAGTGATGGCTCAGGCCTGGCTTGGCATCCCTAACAGCCAGCCATGGGATGGGAGGAAGGTAAGGCAACATCACCAAGGGAGAGCGAAAGGAGATTAGGCCAGGCCTGGGCAGAAAATAGATAGAATAGAAAATCAATTGTTTTTCCTACTGAGTTCTGTGGGTGTGGCTTGCTGGGGGGGGAGGGTTTCCTGTGACTGAGTGGGTGTGGCTGTGAGTGATGTCAAGTTGGCCATGCCCACTCAGTCATAGGACCTCCCTCCCAAGCCACGCCCACAGAACCAGCAGAGAAAAAAATTGAATTTCACCACTGCAAGAGACCACGATGCTATTGCAGAGTTGTAGTTTGGATTGCCAAAGTACCAGCCCTGTTTTGGGACATGCTCCCTTCCAAGGTGCATCATAGGAGAGTGTGAGCGGGCTTTGCACCAGGGAGGAAGATGAGCTGCTGTCTGCACAGCATTACCATGGCCCCCTCCCTTACCAGAGCAACTTCACAAGCGGTTGGTGTAACCGGGAAGGTTCAGAACCATCAGAGATCTGACTGACTGCACAGAGTACCAGCTCGTCTCCCCACTGAAGTGGTACCTATTTATCTACTTGCATACGATTTGCTTTCAAACTGTCAGGCTGTCAGAAGAGATGGAAGCTCACCCCGCCATGCAGTGCTAGGACTCGAACTGCCCGAGCTAACATAAGACATTCAGCCACCGCACCTCTTGCATTCAAGCAATAAGACTTTGTTGCAGATTTCAATGCCAACTTTTCCAGATGCCAGTGGCATGATTTGAAGCATTCGCCAGGGTTTCTGGGAAGTGTTCAAGAATGGAGTAGAAGCCTTTTACACACTATTTTTTCCCCATCCTTAATTTGTGAAGACAAAAATGCTGCCTTGCCCTCTTGAAACTCAGACATTTTGCTACCAGATTTTGATGGGGTCTCTCAGACTGGGTGTCCACCCTGTGCTAAACCTTTCAATCATTGAGCTGGATTGATTACATGAACTTCACCCCTCAGGACTAATACGAACAGTCCTAAGTATTAGCTGTAAGAAATCTCCTCTTCCTCCTTCTTCATCCCACCATCAACAATGCAAATAGACTTCCTCTTCCTCCTCCTCCTCCTCCTCCTCCTCCTCCTCCTCCTCCTCCTCCTCCTCCTCCTCCTCCTCCTCTCCTCCTCTTTCTCCTCCTCCTCTTCTTCTTCTTCATCTTCTCTTCCTTTCCTCTCCTCCTCTTTCTCCTCCTCTTCTTTTTTCCTCCTCCTCCCCAAGGTACATAGATGACTTCTCCTCCTCCACCTCCTCCTCCTCCTCCTCCTCCTCCTCCTCCTCCTCCTCCTCCTCCTCCTCCTCCTCCTCCTGCTTCTCCTCCTCCTTCCTCCTCCTCCTCCTTCCTCCTCCTCCTCCTTCCTCCTCCTCCGCAAGGTAGATAGACATCTTCTTTTCTTCTTCCTCCTCCTCCTCCTCCTTTTCCTCCTTCTACTTCTCCTTCTTCTTCCTCACCATCACAGCTATTGGGAGATGAGGCCAGGTCTTACATGCCAGAACGCCATGTGTGATTGTGTTCCATCATATAAAAACTGTGATTTTATGAGGGCGCAGTGGGAGGCTTGGTTAGTTAATAGCTTGAACATGGATCCTAAGGCAATTCCGGATAAGGACCATTGAAACAATCAGCTGAATCAAGAGACACGGCCTCCTGGGCTGCGTCGTTGCAAACCAGAGGCATACCGTCCATATGCTGGGACTTTCTCCCATGAAACAGCTCCTTGCACAGCTCCGGCTTCCAATCTGCCATTCTCACAATGGGTTCTACAAAAAATCAGTGCAGGGAGAGCATCTCTGAGTACAGATTGGCCCATCCATTAATCAACTCCCCCAGCAACGCAGCCCAGCCTTCTGTTGGAGTGCCGTTCTTGTTCTCCTGCTGTTGCTCTGCATTTTATAATTATTCCTAAGGCGTGTGCCAGCTATTAAGACCACATGCTGGGTCTCCTTGAATTTCTCTCCTTCCCTCTTTGGAGTTTTAGATCTTTTACAGCTGGCTTGTACCCTGTGGCCAATGCTTAGGCCGGCTCTGCCGATTTACTGCTGGTTTTGTATGTTTCCCCCCCCCCCCCGTACACACAACACACAAATGGTCTTTTTGCAAAGCTGTAGCTCCAGGTGTCTAATCATTTCAGGAACACTCTTTTGAACTTCTTCCCAATTTGTCTACATCTCACTGGTAATTACTCTGTGTGTGTGTGTGTGTGTTTGTGTGTTTCCCCTTCTTCCTCTGTGTTTCTCCTTTCTTACTTGTGGTCCCACCAACTTATCACAAATGGCAGAACGCTGAACCTTTTACCCCATTCCTGGGCTTCCATACCAAGAAAGCTGGTCTGGGTAATTGATGTCACCCCTTTGTGTGTTACAAGCTAAGATTTAATTTTGCAGGCTAGGATAATCATGATTTCAAGCCAAACAGAAGCTGTCAGGGGGAAAAAAAACAACAACCCCAGATTATGCCTCCGTGCCATCCGACTATGAACAAAAGGGGACACCGTTGACTTAAAACCACAAAGAAGGGATATCTCTCATCATAGGGTGATTTTGTTCGTGTACTTAGGTTAACTGCAATCCAATATTTGTTTGAATCTGGGTACTTGAGAAAGCAAAAAGCTCCATCCAAACATTAGCAAAAGATATAATACAATACAATACAATAGTAGAGTTGGAAGGGACCTTGGAGGTCTTCTAGTCCAACCCCCTGCCTAGGCAGGAAACCCTATACTGTTTCAGACAAATGGCTATCCAACATCTTCTTAAAGACTTCCAGTGTTGGGGCATTCACAACTTCTGGAGGCAACTTCTGTTCCACTGATTAATTGTTCTAACTGTCAGGAAATTTCTCCTCAGTTCTAAGTTGCTTCTCTCCTTGATTAGTTTCCACCCATTGCTTCTTGTTCTACCCTCAGGTGCCTTGGAGAATAGTTTGACCCCCTCTTCTTTGTGGCAACCCCTGAGATATTGGAACACTGCTATCATGTCTCCCCTAGTCCTTCTTTCTCTTAAGGTTCCATAAAGAAAACCTTACATTGAAGTTGACTCCTGGTTACTTACCGTAATGGGCCATTTCAAGTAGCTTATTTTTGTAGCAATGCTGAAGCTATTTGTTGCCTTCTTCAGAGATCATTGAATCATTGGGCTCGAAGGGACCTTGAAGGTCTTCTAATCCAACATCCTGCTTATACCATCCAGAGCAAATGGTTAGCCATTTTTTTTCTTTCTTTTTTCTGAATTTTTATTTTTATTTTTTCATCACCACTCTTGCATCATTAATCCTACAGTGTGTCATCTGGGTACAGTCTTTGTGTCATCATATATAACAGTTAAATCGTTTTTAATCTATTTTTATCTTGCCTTTACATTTACATGTCAATTACCTTCATCCCTTATAATTCTACATTCCCCCCCCCCCCAAAAAAAATTCAACGTTCTGTTTCTTTTTGTCTGTATTCATTTTCTATCCAGTGATAAAAACAGCCCCATGTCTTATAATACTCTGGTTCTCCCTTCTCTGATTGCCAACGTTAATCTGTTCATTTCTGCAGTCTAATATTTTTTTAATTACTGTCTGGAATAGCTGTATTTTTTGGTAAGGCATTGGTTGGATGGAGATCTATTAGGCAGAAACATCTGACTCTGTCTACTATGGAAACAGAATTTTCATGTATATCACTACTGTGTACTGCTATAATATGTTACAAACAGTTACTGATAGATCTAGGAATAGAAGTAAATAATTCTATTACCGTGTACGAGGATAACCAGCTACTAATTTGGCAGTTAAAACTAGAACGAAACATACAGATCTGCGTTATTTGAATGTACGGGAGAGTATTAAAAAGAAGCTAGTGGAGTTAACATACTGCAGGGGTGTCCAAACTTGGCAACTTTAAGACTTGTGGACTTCAACTCCCAGAATTCCCCAGCCAGCTGCTGGCTGGGGAATTCTGGGAGTTGATGTCCACAAGTCTTAAAGTTGCCAAGTTTGGACACCCCTGACATACTGTATATCATAAGATAATATAGCCGACCATTTCACAAAGGCTCAGGGTGCTATTAAACATAAAGAAAGTTGTGAACGATATGGACTGAAATTGTGAATATATACTGGCTACCCAAAGGGGAGAATGTTGGGAGTATACTCCTAGTGTAGGGTAGACAACATATATCTATATACAATAACAAATGGTCGTTGTTGCTTTAAATGGGTGAATGTACTTATCAGCTGTAATTAACTTTAAATACAATAAGAGGGCGTCAGGAGAGCTCACTCTCTCTCTCTCTGTGCTTGTCCTATGCTTGATAACTACTTGCTCGCTTGACGACTGGAACGTGAACTGCGACTGTAAGCAATTGTTTGTTCTTTGAATTGTGTTTGGACATATATCTACTATCACTGCTTGTGAAGCAATTATTAGTAGTAAAGCTACTTGTTTTTTACTAGCAGTGTCTGAAACTCTATTCGTGTGTTTTTCTACTAGCAACGTTCTTTCTCTCTAGCTGTACATTCTGCTGTGCTATTTTCTGTCTCCCAAGGGAGATTCCCC